>JAGXJF010002324.1:0-34590 GCA_019208055.1 Stipa capillata | reverse complement strand
TTGTTAACCGATGAATTAAGTGAAGTATTTTCCCGTAATGATCCTTCAATTACAAACTTCAATCTCCCACAACAATGCTCTAGGGATTATACGAGACCTTGCAATGGACTTATTCAGGACGAGCTATCTTATGACCTAGAAGATCTTTTGCAGATCTCAGTTGCTCTATTGTCTAAACTAAATATGGATCAAAAAAGGCCTATCATGAAATTGTTGATTGTGTTATGGGTGGAAAGCTTGGCTTTTTTTTCCTGTTAGGTCTTGGTGGAACTAGGGAAACATTTCTTTGGAATGCTATTCTCTCTTGCGATCACAGCGAAAAAAAGTTCTAGCTGTTGCATTGTCTGGTGTTACATCTCTCCTTTTCCCAAGTGGTAGAACTGCACATTCAAGGTTTAAAATTCCAATTGACATCAATGAAACAGACTTATGTGACATTAAGAGAGGATCTCATTTGGCTGATCTGATTATTGAGTGCTCTCTCATAATTTGGGATGAAGCACCAATGACACATAGGCATTGTTTTGAAACACTAGACAAAACTTTACGTGCTATTTTAGGTCCACACAATCCTTCTGCACTAGCACTTCCATTTGGTGGCATGCCTGTTGTTTTAGGTGGTGATTTTAGGCAGATCTTGCCTGTTATGAAGATGGTTCACATTTTGATATTATCAGTGCAACAATAACAAACTCTCGTCTTTGGAAATCGGTCCGTGTCTTAAAATTACATGTTAACATGAGATTGTCAAATCCAAATTTATCTGCTGTACAGCAACATGAATTGGGTGAGTTCAGCAAGTGGGTGTTGGCTGTTGGTGACGGTAGCATATACGAAAACAATAGTAATGGTGCTGCTATGACATATAGGATTAAGATACCTCCAGAACTCCTTGTTCATGGCAATGATGATAAGATCCTTGTGATTATCAATTCTGTGTACGCTGATCTTCCTACTCACTATTGTAATGAAACATACTTGAAAAGCTGTGCAATAGTTTGTCCTAATAATTAAAGTTTGAGCATTTAAGTTACAATTCTATTTCGAAAATGAATGATACCTTAGGTGACTTTGATGAATTATATCCTGTTGAGTTTTTAAATACACTTGTTATTAGCAATTTCCCGCACCATAGGCTTTTTCTTAAAGTGGATTACCCTATGATGCTACTAAGAAATATTGATCAAAGTATTGGCATGTGTAATGGAACGAGATTGATTGTAACTAGATTGGCGAGTCAAATTGTTGAGGCTACCATAGTGAGCGGATTGAATGTTGGAAGTACTGTTTACACTCCGTGAGTAACATTGACATCTAAAAAATCAAAATATCCATTTATTCTTGAAAGGAGACAATATCCCATAAGACTATGTTATGCAATGACAATAAACAAAAGTCTCCACTTCTCTTTGTCCTTGCGGCTGATTTGCTTCAGTCTGTTGTCAGTGACTCTTGTCATCGAGGCTTGTTAGACTTGCCACTTCCTCACCACAGTTCGATGGACTATCCGATTGTTCAGTATGTGGATGATACCCTCGTCATTCTTCCGGCTTGTCCGCAGCAAACCAGCTCACTTGAAGATGATTCTTCAACAATTTTCCTGTTGTAGTTGTCAAAAGCATTGATCGAGCTCGTCGTCATTGTTTATGGAGTGGTTCTGGGAATGCAGCAATTAAGCAATCTCTTGCGGCATAGGATCTGGTTTGCAAGCCCAAACACAATGGTGGTCTAGGAGTGATCAATCTCCAACTTCAAAACCAAGCTCTGCTTGTGAAACATTTGCACAAATTCTTTAACAGAGCACATGTCCCTTGGGTCAATCTGATTTGGTGCACCTATTACCAGAATAGCACTCCACAGGGGGTTCAACCTCGAGGTTCCTTTTGGTGGTGTGACATTCTAAAGCTCACAGATATATATCACACAATTGCATCTTGCAAACCTCACAATGGGTGTTCCATTCTCCTGTGGGACGATGTTTGGTGTGGTGCTCTCCTCCGCACATAACTTCCCTGCTTGTTTTCTTTCGCTAAAGAGCCCCTGATCACTATGGCTACAGCAGTACAAGTGACGCCTCTGCAGTCTCTCTTCTTCTTGCCGCTTTCAGAACTGGCTTACAAGGAGCTTCACCTCTTGGATTCTCATCTGGGATCGTTGCCTTCTTCTTCAGCTGATCATGATCATTGGACATACATTTGGGGATCTTCTCTCTACTCAGCTCGTCACCTTTACAAGCTATTCTTTCAGCGTATGCAATGTCTATCTATCTATCATTGGGTTTGGGAGTCTAAGTGCATGCTTAAGCACTAGGTCTTTGCTTGGCTCCTCCTTATCGACAGACTTAACACTCATTAGCTCCTTCGGCGTAAGTAGATGTTTCTTCCCTCTGGCTATGATTGCGTCCTCTGTGTGCAGCACGTTGAAGAGAACCTTCACCATCTTTTATTGACTTGCCAATTTAGTCACCATTGTTGGAACTACCTAAGCATTGATTGGGGTCTGTCGGCCCCCATACAGGATATGCTGCTTCATGCTAAAACTGCTTTCAACCGACCTTCTTTCTGGACATTTTGATTTTGGCCGCATGGAACATTTGGAAGACTAGGAATGCTCAGATTTTGATTCCCAACGACCTTGTTTTAGATTCTGGTGTCATGCCTTCAAGTTTGATGTCTCTTTGCTTATGCATAGAATGAGGCATGATCTTAGCTTTTCTTTGTCATCATGGCGTAAGTCCCTTCCTTAGCTTTGTTTTTGGTTTTCTTTTGCTTCTCCCCCGTGTATTTTTTTTGGTTTTCTTTTGCTTCTCCCCTGTGTATTTTTTCTTCTTGTATATTCTTTTGTACATATTTTGTTTGTTCAATATATACCATATCAAAAAAAAGTCAGGGACAGACCTTGGAATCTGTTGGTGTCTATCTATAAAGGCCTGTTTTCATGCACGCCCAATTTTATGTTGCAATTTCTAGAGTAACGTCACGAGCCGGTCTAAAGATTCTTATTGATGATGATGATGGTCCGTCCAATGACACCACCCGCAATGTAGTCTACCATGAATTTTTATCTACTGTGCAATAGTATATGTATGTTACTTCAAAAAAATAGTATATGTATGATATTTGTATAAAGTGTTGCATAGTACTATGCCTTACATATTATGCAACGGTATTGTCTGTTCATTTCCATGTTTCTCTACCTATATATAATGTATGTATGCAGGTTAGTTGTCCCATGTACTCGTATTGAACCATTCACTATTTTATTTCCTTCTATTTAGATCATCTTATTTTCTTAGATTATCAATGTCCCTTTTTTTACAATCAGAACTGCTCCTTTTGTTGGATCTTGATCCAACTTGTAGATGTGTTACTGTCTGTGTGCGTGTTTCGCGAGTATGGGACTCTATCACAGGAATGGTAGACCGGAACATACAGATCTTGTTCTTGTCAATGAAAAATTATGTTATTGTCTCCTTTATTGCCTTTGTTTACTTCCCTTTTGTATGGTGTATGACGTGTTCCTTGTTATTCTTTGCTATGGGGTAACAAGATGTGCGCTGAAATAGCAGCGGCTCATGCGGCTAAAGACAAAGAACTCCTCCAAGAAGGAAATGTCTATTATTTAAGAGATTTCTTTGTCCAGTCAGCAAAGAATATGTTTAGAGCTGTTGATGGAAAGTTCATTGTTGAATCAGTGGCGTCCCGACAGAGGGGGTGTGAATGTCGAGTTCAAATTTCTTTCACAAATTCTTCACACACATAGTCATATTAAAGGACTAGTATGATCCAAGTGAAAATATAGCGGAAACACCCCCAAAAGCCATTGGTGACGTGGAGCTCGTCGATAGCTTCGAAACGAATCCAAGATCACCAAATTTGGAGTTCGAACGTAAAAGTTAGGGTAGAAACAGTGAAACGATTCAGCCTGAAGAAAAAGAATCTCGAAAGTTCCGGGAATTTTTCTGGAGACTCCGACTTTGACAGAAAAGTGAGGACAGAGGTGAATCTCGGAGGCTCCGAGATTGAACCTCGGACACTCCGAGATTTCCTGTGAAAAAGAGAAAATCAGCAGGCAAGAACAGTAGTGAATCTCGGAGGCTCCGAGATTGAAGAATCGGACTCTCCGAGATTTCTTGTGAAACTGAAGAACTCAGCAGGCAAGAACAGAAATGAATCTCGGAGGCTCCAAGATTGAAGAATCGGACACTCCGAGATTTCTTGTGAAACTGAAGAACTCATCAGGGGAGGACAGAACGATGAACTCAGATTTCGTGAAGTTCAAGAAAGCGCAAGAATTCGAAATTCGTCCAACCAAAATCAATGAAGCTTGGTAGATAAGCTCTTCTATATGTTTGGCATGTATTCCAATCAATGGATCATGATTTCCTCGCCAAAGATGGGACCTTTTTGATGGGGAATAGGAATTGCACCTCTAAAGTTCAAAACCTGAAAACTTAGATAATGAAGAGCTCGTGGATTCTTTTGATCTCTACTTGCTAGAGTAATATTCCACACATCATAGCTCTTTGCTAAGCACAGATAATTGAACCACAAATAAACTCCTTCTTCTCGAATTGATTCTACTCACTTTCCTCAATATGAACTCAATCAAAAGAGTAGAATCTTGAGAATCTTGAGTTTGGGATGGATGGGTTCAGATATAAGCATGGATTCCCATCTCTAATAGCCCACACAGCTCAAGAAATCAACAAGAGAAAGCTAGAAGAGGAGAGAACGAAAATCCATACAAGAACAAGAGGAGAAATTCACGAACCCATGGGAAGCACCCAGATTTTCTTCAAATTCTTCTTGAATTGAGAGGAAGCACCCAGATTTTCTTCAAATTCTTTTTGTATTGATTTTCGTGGTTTTTCTTGGTGTTTAAAAGCCTCTCATCTAGGCCAAAGCACTTCTCCAAGTGCAGCTCTCACAAAGCTCTCAAAAGGGTTGAGGGTTAAGAAACCCTCTCCGACCTATTTATAGTGGAGGGGGCATCCCCCTCTCCACTTGGGCCTCAAAGCCCACTTAGATGGCATGAACACTTAAACACACATCACAAAGCGTCTAAGTGACTCATCCGCCATCTATCCTCTCCTTCTACCCTAAGCAACTAACCCTAAACCGCTTCCCGGCCTCCGCCGTAGTTTCTTGGTTATGCTTCAGTAGGTTCCGCTTTTACCAAAACGCCCTCGCACTGACTTGATCCTCACGTCTCGTCTCCACCCGCTTTCTTGTCCTCCGCGTACATGCTTTTAAGCCGCACGATGTCATCGCCACCTCCTTGACCGCATCTCAGCCCTCCAAGCCTCATGCTGGTCCATATGACCGAACCATCGCCGCACCCAACTCGCACCTGCACACAATAGACCAAGCAAAGCGTTGCGAGCACGAGTTTTCCACTTGCCCAAGTCAGTCGAGAAAAATCCTTCATCCACTCAATTTTTCCTAGAGACAAATTGAGAAACTCAACAAACATTCAACCACAGTTTATAATTAGTTCATAATTCAAACGATGAATTCATGCAACTAACAATTCAACTCCACATAAAGCAGCAAGATATTCATCACACATATTGTCAAAGTCATCACATGACTCACAATCTCCCCCTTGATGAATATATTGCCAATATCTCTCAGTCAATCAAATTGGAGTTGGTTTAAAGATTTAAAAGCAATCAAGTTGCAACAATTCAAACTTGGCCAAATGAAATAGAAAGCAGCCAAGTGAATGTGAACAAAAGTAAGATCCAAACTGTGAGTGAAGGTTTAGCATATGCGATGAAACTCCCCCCTCACTCCTACAACTAATGCATTTATGATCTACTCCAAATCAAAGCAACATCCATTCGTGATCAAGTTCAAAAATGCACACACATGCCAATCTCGCAAAAACATGCCAATGCCAAGGTATGATTGATTTACTATTTCTCTCTCAACCATTTCTCCCCTTTGGCACTATAGTCATCAAGGGACTTCACGCCTCCCCCTGGACTATGGAGTATCAAGAATCAGCATGTATGCATTGAATGGAATGAATTTTTTTTGATTTTTCAATTTTAGTGAGCTTTGAAGATTATCCAAAATGAGACACAGCAAATGCTAATATGCTAGATAGGTGCTCATCAAACCATAAAAAGGCATGTATGTCAAGAAGAGCAGCTAGCATCTCAAGTTCTTAGCATATTAAAGATTTCACTAGTGATGAGTTCCAGACTAGGTAGTCACAATTGCAATGACTCTAAACATGACTAGGAGAACCTAGCGCTAAGCCATGACTAGGAGAACAACTGATCAAGATTAAGACCAAAATACTCTACCACATGCTGAATTAAGCAATCATATGATTAAATGGATTAGTCATAACCAAAATACAACCCCCTGCACGAGAAAGTATCTTGAGTGATTCATCCTAACTTTTTCACACTGAGTGCACATGATTATTTGGACTAGCCACAACCAAAGGGCTACCTCCTGCACGAGAAAGTACCTTGAGTGGTTCATCCCTATTTTAGCATTTTTCACATTAGCATATGATAGATTTCAAGCATGTAGAGTAAAAACTAATGACTTTTGATGACAGTAAGCATTCTCCAACCCAAGCCACAAAAGCTTAGGCATGTTAAGTCACTAGCAGTCCTAATCAAGATTACCATGAAGTCCTATCTTTGACCAGTCATAAACAAAGATCATAGTTGCAATACTAGAGACATGAGCAGATTCAAAAACAAAGGATTCCCTAGCAAGCAACTCATCTGTAGATCAAAGATTTAAGTTTAAGTTGTTGTCCAATTAAGCTAGCATCGCAGATTCTTGAGAACACATATCAAAACATGGTGAAATGAGCTAGACAGGCAAAAAAATGGCATATAGCGAACTCTAAGTGATCATTGTCTCATCAAGGATAATAAACAAAGCTCATGAAAATGTAAAGTGCATATGATATATCTCAAATGATGCAAAATGCACTATGTTACACTATGATACACAATGAGAAAACTCCCTCTCAAAACCAGCCCATGGGGATGAATAATCTCCAACTCCCCTCTAAGTGTACAGAATCGTGTGGGATCTAAAGGCTTGGTAAAGATATCCACGAGCTGATTTTCAGAATCAACAAACTTAGGCACTACATCACCCTTCTCAACATGGTCTCTAAGGAAATGAAACCGCACATCTATATGCTTGGTCCTAGAATGCTGCACTGGGTTCTTAGCAATATTAATAGCACTAGTGTTATCACAGAACAGTGGAACACTATCAAAAGATAACCCAAAATCCCGCAAAGTCGAAATCATCTAGAGAATTTGACTACAACAACTAGCGGCGGCAACATACTCAGCTTCAGCAGTAGATTGTGCAACAGAAGATTGTTTTCTAGAGGACCATGAAACAAGAGAAGTGCCAAGAAAATGACAAGTTCCAGAAGTACTCTTGCGATCTATCTTATACCCGGCAAAGTCTGAATCTGAAAAACCCCGAATCCCGAGAACAGAAGAACATGAATACCAAAGTCCAAACTCAAGGGATGATCGAAGGTACCTCATGATGCGCTTCACAGCTTGCCAGTGGGAGTCTCTTGGTGAGGCTTGAATCCTCGCACAAAGGCAGACAGCAAACTGGATGTCCGGTCTTGTCACCGTCAAGTAGAGGAGGGAGCTGATCATGCTCCTGAACTCCTTCTGGTCCACCGCCTCTTCTTCTTCATCAGGACCAAGTGACGTTGCAATAGATATCGGGGTATTGATTGGCTTGGCGTCGCTCATCTCGAATTTCTTCAATAAATCCTTAGTGTACTTGGCCTAATGGACAAAGGTGCAGCCCCAAGAAGTATTGGAGCTCACCCATCATGGATATCTCAAATTCCCTGCTCATCAGCTTAGAAAACTTGGACACAAGAGCATTAGAGGAGCCACCAAAAATTATGTCATCCACATAGATTTGCACTATTAGTAGGTCATTGCCATGCCTAAGAAGAAACAAGGTTTTGTCTACCCTTCCCATTTCAAACCCATTTTGAATCAAGAAACTCTTAAGTCTATCATACCAAGCTCTAGGAGCTTGCTTAAGACCATAGAGAGCCTTGGACAATTTGTACACATGGTTAGGGTATTTAGGGTTCTCAAATCCTGGAGCTTGTTTAACATAAACTACTTCTTCAATGAAACCATTAAGAAAAGCACTTTTAACATCCATCTGATAAAGCTTAAACTTCTTAGAAGCTGAAAGTGTAAGCAAAATGCGTATAGCCTCCAAGCGAGCAACAGGTGCAAAAGTTTCATCAAAGTCAAAACCCTCTATTTGACTAAACCCTTGGGCTACAAGTCTAGCTTTGTTGCGAATAACAGTGCCATCCTCATTTTGCTTGTTCTTGAACACCCACTTGGTTCCAATGATATTGTGACCAAGTAGAGGCTCTACAAGTGCACAAACCTTATTTCTCTCAAAATTTTCTAACTCCTCATGCATGCATTGACCCAACTATCATCAGAAAGTGCATGACATATATCTTTAGGCTCAAAAGATGCAACAAAAGCTGAATGCGCAAGTTCTGAGGAAGGAATGGACCTGGAGCGAGTTACACGCTCAGAGATGTCACCGATGATCTGCGCTGGAGGGTGATCCTTCTGGAGGAGTTGTGGACCCCTGAGCTCATCTGGAACTCGAATGGAAGTAGCCTCGGTAGCCTCTACCTCAGTTGTAGAAAAGGTAGGAAGCTGAGCTGCTGGTGAAGAAGGTGCCATCGCCGATGATGAAGTCGTCGGTGCTGGACCCTCAGCTACTGTAGAAGAGATCACTGGAGGACCAGCAGCTGCCGTCTGAGAAGTGGAGGCATGGCCCATGCTACTCTCAAGGTCATCTTCATCCTGGAAGATCGGCTCGGACTCCTGTGAGACACCTGAAAGCTCAGGTCTAGCAGAGCTAGTCTCATTAAAAGTCACATCACAGGACTCCACTTTTGAATGTCCAGGGTATCCAAGCATGATACCATCAGAAGTACGCGACTCAAACTTGTCGAGAAGACCCTTCTTCAGGATAAAACATTTGCAACCAAAAACCCTTAGATGGGACATATTTGGCTTTTTCCCAAACATAAGCTCATAAGATGTCATGTGTAGAGAAGAACACAAAAAAACTCGATTTGACAAATAGCAAGCGGTATTGACGGCCTTGGCCCAATACCGTCGCGATGTGCCATACTCATCAAGCATTGTTCTTGCCATCTCAACTAAAATCCTATTCTTCCTCTCCACAACACCATTTTGCTGAGGGGTGCGTAGAGTGGAGAATTGGTGCTCAACACCACGATCAGCAAGAAATTCTACGAAAGAAGCATTCTTGAACTCTAACCCATTATCACTATGAATTCCCTTCAAAGAACCAGGAAAGAGATTCAGGAGCCTCAAAGCCAAATCTCGAAAGAACTCAAATGCTTCAGATTTATGCTCCATGAAAAACACCCAAGAGAACCGAGAATAGTCATCAACTATGACAAGAGCATACCACTTCCCACCCATCGATTGGACCCGTGCTGGACCTACAATGTCCGTGTGTAAAAACTGAGCTGGTTTGTCAGTCTTCACCTAATTGACAGTTGGATGAGAAGCAGCAAGTTGTTTGTCATGCCGACATGGGGCGCAAACCAAATCCTTAACCGGTTTGATTTTAGGCAAGCCTCTTAGAAGATCAAGACTACCAACTCTAGTCAAGTGATCAAAACCAACATGCCCCAATCGCCGGTGCCAAAGTTGAAAAGCTGAAGAACTAGTGGCAAGAAAACATCTAGACTCAGAAGAACTAAAATCAACAGCAAAGACTCTGCCTGGGCGAGAAATACCAAAAGCAAGTGCACCCAAAGAGTTAAGAACACGACATCCATTTTTCTTAAAGCACACCTCATAATCATCATCAATAAGCTGTGAAACAGAAATGAGGTTGTATTTCAGTTTACTCACAAGGGCAACATCTTTGAGTATGTTGTTGTTGTTGACTCACATTGCACCCTTGTATGTCACACGTCCACGGGAGTCATCTCCAAAAGTGATGAACTCATCACCGGACGTCTTGTTAAGGGAGGTGAACCATTTTAAGCTTCCGGTCATGTGGCGTGAACACCCGGAATCAACAAGCCACATGTTCACCAACCCTTGCCGGCCAACCTACACAAAAGACCAAAAACGAGTGGACTCAGTACTGGGATTAGTAAGCAAAGATTTTTGAATCCAGTACTGAGTCACTCGCTAAACAGAAACAAAAGATCGTGAGTGATTAGCATGCAATGCAACACCTTGAGCAACTCTACGATCCTGACCTAGAGCACGCCGCGATGGAATGTCACTTGAGCAACTCTACAATCCTCGCTTGAGCTCGATGAAGGTTCTTCTCCGCCTCACGTATCTTGGGCCTTGATCCAAACTTGTTCCTTCTCTTGTCCTAAAACTTAGAAGAAAACTTGTTTCTCTCTTTAGGATTGGGATACTCGGATCGAATATGACCTTTCTCACCACATCCATAGCAAGTGATGTCCGAGGATTTCCTTCTCCTATTTCTCACATTCTTGTATGCCCTAGAGAAGCATTTTGCAAATAACGCGAGCTCATCCTCGGGAAGAGATTGAAGTTGATCATCAGACAAGGAAGACAAGACAGTCCATGGGAAGAGGAAATCATGCAAGTGTCGGAGTTGACACTAGGAGACACTATCCCCGATGGATCCGAGGAAGTGTTCCCAACAAGAGCCAAATTCTTAGTCTTTGAACCATTTCTATTCTCCGAAGTGATCTCATGAGTAGAGAGCTTGGAGAACAGGTGATCGAGTATGAGAGTGGCAAGATTGGCGGACTCTTGGATGGCAATCTTCCGCACTTCAAAAGCGGGCTCTAATGTGTTCAACACATGCCTAGCCATCTCTGAGTCAGAATACCTCACTCCCACACTCCTGAGCTTGTTCACAATCCTTTCAAATCTCTCAAAAAGCTCAGAAATGGATTCCCCAGAGCGTTGCTCAAAATGATTGTATTCAACTCTGTATTGATCTGCTCGAACAATCTTGACTTGGTCGGACCCCTCATGGTAGGTGATCAAGGTCGACTAAATTTTGTGAGCGGTATCAAGATGAGCAACCCACTCATGCTCCTTCCTATCCAAACCAGAAAGCAAGTAGTTGATGGCCTTGCAATTGTTTTCAACATCTACCAAATTTGCAGCCGTCACTTCCGCAGGAAGAGCAAAGTCCCTTTCGATGATTTGCCAAATAGCAAGCCCCTCTAACTGGATAAAGATTCTCATTCGATTTTTCCAGAACTCCCAGTCTGTCCCATTGAAGACAGGAGGACGAGTCGAGTATCCGTGGGATGCCATGGCTCGCAAAGTCGGTCAAAACTTATAAAGAAGCGAGACCGGGCTCTGATACCACTTGTTGGATCAGTGGCGTCCCGACAGAGGGGGTGTGAATGTCGAGTTCAAATTTCTTTCACAAATTCTTCACACACATAGTCATATTAAAGGACTAGTATGATCCAAGTGAAAATATAGCGAAAACACCCCCAAAAGCCCTTGGTGACGTGGAGCTCGTCGATAGCTTCGAAACGAATCCAAGATCACCAAATTTGGAGTTCGAACGTAAAAGTTAGGGTAGAAACAGTGAAATGATTCAGCCTGAAGAAAAAGAATCTCGAAAGTTCCGGGAATTTTTCTGGAGACTACGACTTTGACAGAAAAGTGAGGACAGAGGTGAATCTCGGAGGCTCCGAGATTGAACCTCGGACACTCCGAGATTTCCTGTGAAAAAGAGAAAATCAGCAGGCAAGAACAGTAGTGAATCTCGGAGGCTCCGAGATTGAAGAATCGGACTCTCCGAGATTTCTTGTGAAACTGAAGAACTCAGCAGGCAAGAACAGAAGTGAATCTCGGAGGCTCCAAGATTGAAGAATCGGACACTCCGAGATTTCTTGTGAAACTGAAGAACTCATCAGGGGAGGACAGAACGATGAACTCAGATTTCGTGAAGTTCAAGAAAGCGCAAGAATTCAAAATTCGTCCAACCAAAATCAATGAAGCTTGGTAGATAAGCTCTTCTCTATGTTTGGCATGTATTCCAATCAATGGATCATGATTTCCTCGCCAAAGATGGGACCTTTTGATGGGGAATAGGAATTGCACCTCTAAAGTTCAAAACCTGAATTCTTTGATAATGAAGAGCTCGTGGATTCTTTTGATCTCTACTTGCTAGAGTAATATTCCACACATCATAGCTCTTTGCTAAGCACAGATAATTGAACCACAAATAAACTCCTTCTCTAATTGATTCTACTCACTTTCCTCAATATGAACTCAATCAAAAGAGTAGAATCTTGAGAATCTTGAGTTTGGGATGGATGGGTTCAGATATAAGCATGGATTCCCATCTCTAATAGCCCACACAGCTCAAGAAATCAACAAGAGAAAGCTAGAAGAGGAGAGAACAAAAATCCACACAAGAACAAGAGGAGAAATTCACGAACCCATGGGAAGCACCCAGATTTTCTTCAAATTCTTCTTGAATTGAGAGGAAGCACCCAGATTTTCTCCAGGATAACACCTCCAATAATCCTCTTGAGGTAATCAAATTTTTTTTCCACAAGCATATATTCCTGGTCCTAAGAATCCAATGCCCAAAGATTATAATCTAAACTCCAACAATCAGGATATCTATCAATTCCAATGATTCAAATGCCATGGCAAAGATCCAATAATCCCATCCTCCCATAATTGATCAATAAATAGACACTGAATAATTCTTTTCACCAACCATCCTAATAAAATCAATTCACAACCTTCGTTGAAAGATCTCCACATCTCATGTGAATCCAACAACCTTCAAAACCTCTAAAGATCATTCATATTCCACCAAATCATTCTAACTATTCTACACAATTTGATTTCGCCAAACTCAGATGATTCAAAATATCAAGCTCGAAGATTCAACCAATCTACCAAATCAACACTTCATCATTCAAATCCTTACTAAGATTGCACACTTCTTGGTCAAATATAAACATCCACCAAATGTTCATCATTACACTAGAAATCTCAAATCCTTATTCATATCTCCTATTGCATCACTTTAAACTCTTTATTCCATTTTTAGGGTATACTATTGTCAAATCATCCTCCATATGGTACAATTAACAAGGCATGTGGTTGAATTCCACTTCCTTTAAGAACAACTGGTTGAGACCAACAGTCTGTTGATTATTTCTTCACCTCTGCTGACTAGGTTTGGTAGATAAGAGGAGAAAAGCACAAGGAGAGGGAAAAAATCTAGTCTAGGACAAAAAGCTGGTCCCAGAAGAACACTGAAACAAGGAGGTATAGCCGGACAGACTATAAACACAGGAACATCAAAAGATTTTTAAAAAAACATTAAGCTTGGGTTTTAGTATGACTGCATAGGAAAGGTGCCAAATGCGAAATATGCAGATGATACTCAAGCAAAAAGCGGTTTTACGTCTAACGTACGAGGTATACAAAATACAGATGGTAATACTATACCATTTTGGTGGTCTTAGCAAACTTATCCTATATGGCTGTTCCAGACAGGTAGAGCTTGGTATCGACCTTCGACGCAAACTTGATCCTCATTCTTGACATTGAAAGGCGTAGAATCATCATAGAAGAAGGTGACTTCATGAGCTCTTATGATGGTCCTTCTCGTAGAATTGATGTTATGGAGATTGACTGTTGTTGCGGTTCTTTTGACACTGTTGATGGATCTTGCATAACTTCTGAACAATTTTGAGAAGCTTGGCAGCGTAACTTAAACTGTAGAAGTTGTAGGGAAAAGATGGTACCATTTAACTTTCAAAATTAGTGTGAGAGAGTTTTAGATAAGAAGTAGATCCTATGAAGGGGATAAGAGTAGAATGCTAAGGGAGGATAAGGAAAAGAACGAATTATATTTTCCTTGGTTCTTTGAAAAATAAAATTTTAAAATTTTCTTACTAGCTAACAACCATTCTAACTAAGGTCACGTTCCTAAGTCAACGTGGGCTCTGATACCACTTCTGTGAGGATCCGGACTTAACTTCCAGACCCTCCCTGTGTATCTCCTCATCAGTCCAGGATCAAGCTGATGAACACAGGCGAATTGATATCACTGCACAGATCACGAAACATTTTAGAAATATAAATAATTGAGTTATAGCAGCGATATGACTAAATAAAGTAACTAGGACTTATGTCCCTTACCATTCAGAAAACACGGCGGAAAATAAAGCGTAGATGTCTCCATCTCAACCACAGGCAGTCGACGGAGGCCACGTGACCTAAACCTCAGCATTGACGTAGAAGATTCCTCATATCTTCACCACCGTCTTCGAAGATATCTGAACACGTCCAACAAACAACATGCACGATGCAGATGGTCCTATTAAACTACATGCAAGGCTTCAACGGAAGGCTATATGGTTCATTTGCAGAAAAGCAGTTTTAGTTGAAATATTACGGTAGATTCAAAGGCATCATTTTGATGAAAACCAATTTTTGTTATCAGGGGTGTTTTTTCAATAGGTGTGGTCCACGACCAACATATTCGAGCAAGGAACTCCTGCCTTAGCTCATCCATAGGTTCCAATCACCTTTTCACATTACCAGAATTGGGGTAGAGGGAATTAGCAAGGGGGAGAAAGACAGGTCCTTTTCATAAAAAAAGATCATTGCGCCATCCATGACCGTGGATACGGCTAATCGATTAGTTTTAACTCTGCAGAGTTCGTACACTTTACCCACATGACACGATCATCCCCTTATGCCAAGCTGCGTAGGCTTGTACACACGCCCATCGGTGTGTCGGCAAGGTGACCGTGACGAGGTCTTTTAGCTAGATCCCCCTAAGGTGTGACATGCCCAACGGGTCTGGCTCGGAGTCGAGAGTACATCCCCGCACTCCGATCCCCCCATCTGTCCCGAGGGTCCTCGTAGCTACGTCCACCCCTTCTGCGGTACGGCAACATCGGCACCAAAGGCTGACTAACCTACTTGACCAAGTCAATGCCCATATAGCATGTGGTTGTACTGTTTTAACAAATCTCAAATCGAAGACTTCGGCCTTATGCGGTACGGACGACCAATGGTTCCTTTAAACTGGCCTTCTGCGGGTAGGCAACCATATGCTCCTTCATCACATGATCCAGCTGTTGCCCGCACCATACTAGATGGTAAGTTTCACCCAGAGTAGAATAGAAGGAATAGAGAGAGAGGAAAATCATCGAGCATCCGGCCCTAGCTTAGCGAGCTCAACAAGTTTCAACAAGGATCATTGATCCGGTATTCATTCCTCCGTAGAGGCAAGTCAAAACAACCTAAAGATGTAATTAAGCATGGCTAAGCATATCTCTACTCTATTCAGAATAAAACCTATTAATCTACTCAGGGTATCAAGTAAAAATAGCGACAAGCGGATAGGGTAAAGGTGTGTCAATCGACACGCTAACTACTAGATTAAAAACAACATGCATGTTTGTAAATAACAAAATATAATGACTTCAAAAATA
This sequence comes from Stipa capillata, assembly GCA_019208055.1. NCBI lineage: Eukaryota > Viridiplantae > Streptophyta > Magnoliopsida > Poales > Poaceae > Stipa > Stipa capillata. The sequence goes on along the minus strand of JAGXJF010002324.1, from coordinate 19,062 downwards.
TAAGATCAAATATGATCAAGAAAAGGTGGCATGTCTTCGTTGACGAGTTGGTCTTCTTCTGCAGGAACTTGGCCTTACCCAATTTCGCTACTTCCTATTCGTCGCAACAGCAATAAAGTGCAAGGAAAATAAATATAAATCCAAATTAAATATCAAATGGAAAAACTAGAAGAATAGGGCTAGCAAGGCTGGATAGGTGTCAAAGGGCAAAGGCGAAGGGATACGATTGTTGAAAGACAACTAGGAAGGTGTGAGATTATATGTCTCAACCAGATAGAGTACATGTACTCAAAAGATGGTCTTCTGGATCAGATCATTCTAGAAAAAGGATAGATTTATGGGATAGAATTTGCATGTCAAATGACTCAAGTTAATCCATATGCGGGATAGGGATAGATATGCAACTGGGAACAAGATATGGTTGATGACAATAATAGCACAACCATATGATTAAACATGAAAACCCGACATACTACTAAAAATAAGCATAACATATCGTACTAGTACACAAGCAAGGTCCTGGCATGCTATCGGTTAGAAATGATAATAGACGACATGGCAATCTATATGAACTACCATGCAACATATAACTGGACATCATGTAACAAGCTAGACAGACTAGACATGAAATCGAGATTAGGCAAGGCATAGCATAGCACTAAACATATAATCGTGCAGTCACAATCTAATAACCATCATTAATAATGCAAACGGTGATTAAACTATATGACCAAATAACAATTAGCATCTACATCACGTGCATCATACATAATATGCAATTTATGACATAACATTAACTCTACTCATGCTATTGTGTGTATACAATGCAGCAATCAACCTAAACGTACTACACATAACAATAACAACATTTTAGTAAAGAAAGATTATTGGCAACATATATGTATATATTATAATCGATACCTAAAGGTTAACCATGTATGTGTGAGTATACACCACCTTATGGAAGTGTAACATAAGATATCAATCTATGCATTCTAGTACCTACATATTATATGACCATCAACTAACAGACGATATGATTAAATAATAATAATTCAGTAAGGGATTATTATTCCAACATGTAGATTATCAACAATACTAAGTCTAATTATATATATATCTCTATATGCAACTACATGATTATGCCACATAAAGTCATATTGAACATGTGCAACTTAATCGTGTTTAAACAAACAATTAAATTATACACATGAATAAAATAATGTGTCAACCATTGCATGACGGATTATTATCTAAAATATGGATTAGCCTATGTATATATGCATAAATATATACACATAGCTACATCTGTAAATCACATGAAATGCAACGAACAAATATGATATATGTGTGTGATCTTAACCATATTATACACAGAGGTTACCATTATGGCTAAATATTTTGCCACACCATTAGTTAAAACAGGAAGCATCTATATATATAATAAATTTATATTTTGCATAACATCATGTCATACTTCCATTTAAATCTAACACATATATATCTTATCATGCTATCTACACATGGTGACATGGGAATCATAACATGTTTATTAAACAATCATCATCACGTGTGATTAAAGACACTAACATGCTAGTAAGCAATCTTATGCCATATACAATAATAATCTTATGCGTGCTAGTAGATGTACATTATACAAAGATCAACTACCATATCAGCTTAGTAAGATTATGCTTCTACTATTATAGGTTATATGCAATATTAGGTTCGGTTATATATTGTATAACACAATACATGTGAATATACATAAGGTCATGCAATATGAACCTTATTAAATATGAACAAATTTATCCGCAATATAAATAAGATTGAACTAAGATGATTAATCACATGATGAATTCTAAGCATGAACATTACATAAATAGAAGCAAGGACTATATAAGAACTAAGCATATAAATATATGAAACTATAGTCTAACATAATATGCAATTTAATTTGGTGATCAAACAATGATGAAAAACATTATAGATGAACATAAGGTGATGCGGGTGATTTTAGATAGAGATTAATGGTGGAAAATAATGGCATAATGTGCTACAAGATGATACAAGATTAACTATATGGGTGGTGGCGACGTTTGCAACACAAAATGGTTGGAACGGATTATAGATTGGTTCTAGACAGACCGGACGGTTTTGGTTGCTGCGCGATGGTCGCTCAATAAAATCGTGATCTGCCAATTGGGTTAGAAACTAGACATACAGAGGCACAATCCTACCAAAGGGTTTTGGATAATTCTTACCGAGTCAATGGGGAAAGGTCAGACAAGTTAGGTGGTCTGCAGATCGAATCTGGACATCCGCGGACAGCACGTCGGAGACGGATCAATTCCCGCCAAACGGCTACATGGATCAAGGAGAAAATTTACAGAGGTGTTTATAGATACCTAAGGAATAACTTGACTGAAGGGATTGATGATAGACTCACCGGATCAACTGCAAAGGAGGTGATAATGCCGAGCTACTGTTTCTGTAATCAAATCTAGACATGAACAGCAGCACAAAGAAAATTGATTTCCTGGAGATTGGACCATTGGATTGCCTTCAAATTTTGTGGAGATTATCTTGACAATATTATCCAGGATCCCACCAAATGGATCTTGAAAAGGAGGTCCGAGCTGACGAGGGCGTCGTTCCAATCTAGATGCACGTGCAGAAAATCTGGGTGCAAACAGCACGTTAGTATTTGGAGATTTCCCGATGATTGCACTGTTGGATCTTCACCAAATGTTGCAGAGAGGTAGAGGGAAAGGTTAGGAACAATCTCAACAAAGGGATTTTCCATAAGATGTTCGAGACAACAGGAATTGGAAAAATAATAAGGTGGGACGTGCTGTTCAGGAACTGCACGGGAAGAGAAGGGGGGTGGCGGCTGTTTAGAGGGTGTGAGGGCTAGGGTTTCGTGGGAAAAGAGTGTGGGTGAGTACGGAAAAAGTGGGAGGGGTGTGGGGTATTTATAGGAGGGTTAGGGAAAGAGATTTGGATCAAATTCTATTGGAATAGAGGTGGTGACGCATGCTGCGCTACGCAGAACTCGCCGGAGTGGCTGCTCAAAGGAGGAAAAGAGACGGCGGGGCGCCGAGTGGAGATGGGCTGGGACGGCGCGGCCAAAGAGAGGAGAAAACCAAAAATAAGAATAAAAGAACAAACGAGCTTGATTAAATACCAAACGAACTCCGAAAGTTCTGAAAAAACTCCGGGAGACATATTTCAAATTGAAAAACAAATCAAATTCAAGTTGGATTAATTCAAATTAACTCCGGACCAATTTGTGAAATTCCAATTAAGCTTTAATTAATTAGAGAATAAATAATGAAATTTTCTGGCTTTGGTTTTTAAATAAAAGATTTTGAAAAGCTCTAAAAAATCAGGATGTTACAACTCTACCACCCTTAAAAGAAATCTCGTCCTCGAGATTCAGGCCAACTATAGAATGGGTTTAGGAAAACCTATCTATGAACCTTCTCACTTCATGATAGCTTCACCTTCTGTGCAGTTGATGGTCTTGATCTTCGGGCGACGTCAACTCTTTCAAAATTTGATTATCTTCAAGGAAGCTCTGTTCTGTCTTGGATCTTGTACTTCGTGGGGGCTTGTAAAGTTGGTACAGTTGATACCACCTTAGTGATACCACTCAAGTCCTGGCGCATAGCTCTTCGTGCTTCACCAACTACTACAGAAAAGGATACCAGTGACGGGCTGAAAATTCCCATTAGTGACGAGCCGACTGGCACGTCACTGGTAACCCGTCACTGGTAAGTGGTTACCAGTGACGGGCAGTCGGTACGTCACTGGTAAATTGTTACCAGTGACGGGCGCACCTATCCGCGCGTCACTTGTAATAACATCAGCAGTGATGTTTCCCAGGGACCGCCCGTCACTGTTGAGAGAAACACTAGTGACGAGTTATCCATGCCGCACGTCACTGGTCATCCTGTACTGTTTTTATATATATCTATAATCAGCTATTAATAATTCAAATCAATTCATATCAATTGAAATCACTTCATATCAATTCAAATCAATTCATAGCAATTAATCAATTCATATCAATTCAAATCAATTCATAGCAATTAATCAATTCATATCAATTAATCAATTCATACAAATCAATTCATAGCAATTAATCAGCAATTAATAATTGAAATCAATTAATAATTCCACAACAATTCAATTCACATCATATTCAAATCAGCACACATATATCATAGTATATATCCATGCAATTTGAAACCACAAACACAATATATATGTAGATGTCTCAAACCGACTACGAAAATAATAAGTGTACAAAGTAACAAGACGTTTTTTCCCTCCTCTAGAGCCTACTTTGATGCTTTCTTCTCTCTTCTAGGGCCTAGCTGCATGTACGCGACAACGTCTTCCCGGGTGTTGAACAAGGACGGGACTTGGCGAGCTCGCTACTCTGTGCGAGCGGCATGATCCTCTCTTGGGTCATTGCCGGCGTAGAAAAGCCCGGTATCCGAGACGACATCCTTGTTGATGATATTCGCAAACACATTCTGGTAGCGTGCAAACTCTTGCTTCCAGTCATACGGCTTGTGCTCGAGGTTATTACTCCACTTGCGTAAGTCCTCAGGTTTGCAAAACGTGTTCCGCGCCCGTATGAAGTCGTCCATGTGGGAGCAGACGTAGTAGCCACACGTCACGCTATTCTCCGGCTGCTGTCTGCAACAGAAATCAGTCACGTGTTTGAAGCGTGGACCACCACTTCTTTTTGGCACATTTCCTCCCTTGTGTGCAAAGTCGAAGAGAGCATCATCCAGAACTTTCTTGAGTAGGGTGTAGTGTTTCTTCTCCCTTTTCAGGGAATCATAGTAATAAGCCTTGCTTTCCTTCGGCAGTAGTACTAAGAGGATCCAGTGGTCGCTGCACAAACATGTGAACAAACCGCCAGTATTAACCCACGATGTTGGCTAGGTGCAGAAGCAAAAGAGAAATTTACGAAAGCACAAAGTAGAGAAGGACTTACATGGGATTGTAGGGCACGAGTAGGTATTCCTTGCCCTTATGCGCTAGCAGCGCACTCACGAGGTATTCTTTCATAATCTCCCTACCTTGTTCAGAGCGAACGTTGTTCTCGTGCATGTGATACGGATCTGCTATTCCAACATCGACAATCTTCAGGCGTCTGGTCTCTCTGGCTTGGTGCAGCGCCCATAGCCTGACTAAGGATGCTTCGAGCCTATAAAGGTTGAACATGTTGAAGATCTCCGCAAAGTTCAGATAGAATTTGTCCGCGGGATACTCCTCGACGAAATGGAAACCCTCTGGCACCTTCGCCGTGTAATACGAGCTATTACTTTCATCAGGTGCTAATTCCAACTGTCGAATGTTCTCATGCAGAATCTTCATTTCGTTTGGGAGGATGTCGAACTCATCCCTTGGTACCATGGGGTGACCCGGGACGTGATAGGCCCGCCATTGACGACCCGTTGCTCGCTGTCTTGATTGGGAAGATGCTGGGTAGGTTAAGGATTTTTTCAACCTCGCCTCACCCTGTCTATCGTTAGTACCGGTGCTAGCATGTGTCTTCGTCGCCCCTTTTTTCCTCGTACGCTGCTGTTCCAGAGATACAGCCCTCTGACCGGCCATCGCTTCTTTGGCTGCACCCTTGAGTGTGTTAGGAGTCAACTTCGTCTGGGCTTGCTCGTCATGCTGGGGTGGCGGCGTATCTACAGATAAGTGTGCCTCTTCGTCAGGAGGCATGCCATGCTCGCGCCCTCATCGGCGCCCTCCATCTCCAGATCCCTATATGATAGAGGTGGGCAAAGACCCAAAGGAGATGGTCTCGCTGATGGACTGTGGGTGTGGTTCGATGACGACGTTGCACGATTGGAGGTCTCAATCAACTTAATCGCGTCCTTCGGCCACCTCAGAAAAAACCCCTTGCAAGCTCCTAGTTTTTCGTATCCCTCTTCAGGGGGGTCATTCAGAACCAAGTCCTCAAAGTTGCCGACCACCTTAGTCAACTCCACCCTCGCCAAGTTTGGTGGTAAATCCACACAGTGCATCCTGTTCTCCGGCGTTATTGGGTGGACTCGACCGTACGCGACCGTCACCATCGAGCCGAGCACTTGGGCCTGGAGATGGCACGGAGTGATTACCTACGAAACATATATACGAGTGGATGCGTCATCGATGTTAGAGTCCAAACAACGAAACCAGGACGTACTAGAACGATTTGTTGAGCCGAGGACGCTTACCGTGAGGCCGTCGATTGAATTTGGTGACCCGGGGCCAATGCCCGAGACAGAGGGACTGCTACTCCTTGCAACAGTGAAGGGCGGCGGCTGGGTATCAAGATTCAAGGCCGGCGGCTGCGTATCAGGATGCATGGGTGGGCGTCGTAGTTGCTCATATAGAGGCCCTAACAGACGTTTCACAGCCGCCTCCACTCGCGCATCAAATTCTTTATCTTACTTGGCTTTCCTCCTCTCGCGGGCAGCCTCGCGGGTTTGGGGACAATAATCAGCCCATCGAGCCCCATACCCGACGCCCATCACACGGCCACGAGTCTCCGGCTTGCCGAGAGCCTTGTTGATAGGGTCTTGCCACTTATCGCTATCGACGGAGCCTTGGGAGCTTTCAGGTTGCTGGCTTAGCTTTTTCTGCACGTAACATCAACCGTTTAGAAACGTACCTTTTCAGAAATTGATCTACGTACAAAAAATTAAATAAAATTGGTTCAGAGGTTAGCAGTTCTTTGTGCACATCCTTCAGTTTCTCGTGTGTGAAGATCGGTTCCCCGTCAGTGGGTCAAATTTTGCGCGGGCCCTCACAAAATCCTTTCCGCGCCCTGGCTGGATGTCCGAGAAAGGGGGTTATTTCCCAGCCGTAATCAACTTTGCGTCCTCCTTGTCCCATTTTGGCTTCTTCCCTGGGTAACCACAGCTGCCGACTCTGTGCTCACCCACGATCTTCCTCCGCATGTCCTTCCCCCACTCACTCAACTTCTTGAATTCATCGTCCAAGCAAGTTTGAATGAACTCGGTCCAGTCGGCCTCATCTATCGTAGGCCATAGCCGCTTTATCACGGTCTCGAAATCTTTATCTTTCATTTTATTGGCACGGTATGGCCATGTATTCAAGGATTTAGACATCATGCTCAGGGCTTTAGCTGCGACTCTATTTTTGTCGGCCTCCGGGACGGAATACCTGCTGAACAGCCTGTCCAACAGGAGAGTTCGAAGGTGCTCGGTCTCTTTCGTCCTTATATCGGGGGTTGTGATCTTCACGGTTTCACGCAGGATGCAGCCTATGGCGTTTGAGTACCCCTGTGCAACTTTTACTGGACTGGCAGGTTTACCCAAATCGTCGACTCGAGTGATTACGAAGGTGTCGGTACTCAACTTGTTTGGTCTCCTAGGCGCGTGCCGCCTTTTTCGCTAAGCTGGTGGAGCCCCGTCCGCTTGTTCTTCATCAAAACCGGTCTCATACTCACGGCCGGTCCCATCGTCACGATCGGTCGCGTCTTCAGCACTGCCGGACTCTTCTGAGTTGTACTCGTTGTTGTCCTCGGCAGCAGGGTCGTCGACGATGGTGGCCCCCTAAGAGATTTGTTCGACGACTAGATCCCGGGGAGCTTCCGTACGCCCCTCGATATCTCGGCTGGATGCCGGGGCATCCGTTGGTGTCCGCGACGAAGAGGGGGTATTTGCGGCCATTTTAGAACTAAATGGAAACATGTTACAAATAAATTTAATAAAATTAAGAAGGCTACAAATGCATATAATTGAACATGACAAAGAACATGACCTTTGTTAAAATAATTTAATAAAAATACAAAATTTCGGCATGACCTTTGCTAAAATTAACTAAAATTGAGTGTCGAACGTTGACGAAATGTTGACAACTCATTGTCCCTGAAAAAATAAACATTCAGCAACTAACGTTGCCTCGGCTCGATGGCCGGTACCACAATGTTGTTTTCAATTTGCTCCTCAACGCCATATATATATCCTCATATTGCTTAAGTTAGATCATATACACTACTCACTCTTATTCAGCAGTATAGATTAATCTTTAGCATTACACATTTCTATATGGAGTTATCCATGGGTATTGTAAAAAACTCATGTTTGCAGACAGTATATGATACATCAAACTTTTGCACCATCAATACAATAGGAATCACATGTTTATTTTTGTCTGGATTCATCCGTACAATGATCTGAGCATAAGACTTGGATGGAAAATGCTGCTCACGAAAATCTACTTCGGAGGGAGTTTGCTTACATTTCGTGCTGCTGATGCGCGCAGTAGTCTCGGGGAAGGGGTGGACGGACGGCCAGGGAGGGGAGGTGGCGGCCGGGGGTGGCGCGGTTGCAGCCGCGGGGCGGGAGGGCGCGTCCGAGCGCGTTCCGGCGTCCGGCGAGGCACGCGTCTAGCGAGGAGTGGAGGTGGATGGCCGGCGACGGAGGAGTCCGGCGTGGAGGCGACGAGCGGCGGCCTGGCGGCGGCGGTCGCCCGAGGAGGAATTTAGGGATTTAGGGCGGGCGCGTGGGATTTGGGGAATTTTTCCCCAAGTCCCGCGCGGGATGTATATACGTTCGCGTTACCAGTGACGAGCACTTCATACCGCCCGTCGCTGATAAGTTCTTACCGGTGACGATCACGAAAAGACGCTCGTCACTGGTAACTTTTTACCAGTGATGATCCCCACAAGCCGCTCGTCACTGGTAATATATTACCAGTGACGCCCACTCTAGACTGCTCGTCACTGGTAAGCTCTTACGAGTGATCCAACTATCATTCACCTTCATGCATTCCATTAACCTTACTATCTAAAATAATGTCTGTTCGAATTCATGCCAAATAATAACTACAAGTATATTAAAATATGCATAAAAATTGAAAGAAAAATCATATTGAAGTACTTAAATAGCTTCATAGATCTTACCCGGGCCATGAAATGAATGAAAAATTCAAATACAATAGGAAAAATTGAAACCCTTACTTGCATGTTATTTGTTATTCATTTTTTTTAAAATTTAAATGTACTATAACAAAATGAAAGTGGGATATACATACAATCATGCGTACATCGTTTTCTCAATAGTAGCAGAGACTTAACTTACATCATTAATTAAGTACAAATACAAAAGAGATACACGTTGACAATTTTGCCGCTAGTACTTCTCACTCTTTGACAATCTTCTTAACGGAAGTCTTGGTCTTCTTCGTGATATAGGTTAACCCCTCGGAGTGACTGCGTCTTTTGAAGGGCCGCATGGCGGGACATGTAGTTCTGCTCCTTCTGCTGGGCTGTGGCTGTTTGTTAGCATCGTCATTTTCTTCATCTGTATCCGGGTCGTCGAATTGGTCATAGTCCTCTTCGTCAATGACATCATCGATTCCAACGATACTCCTTTTGCCTCTCCTCATGACATGACGGCTTGGCTTCATCGGATCGGTTATGTAGAAGCATTGGGCCACTTGTTTAGCTAATACCCACGGCTCATTATTGGCACTGATTGCTTTCACATTTACTGTCTCAATAGGAACTGCTTTCGGTATGACCATGGTAGTGAAATAGTCTTCAGTTTCGATATTCTTCGCCCATCTGACATGGAACATGGGGATCTTCGACACGGTGTAGTCAAGTTCCCAAATCTCTTCGAGCCTGCCGTAGTATCTGTCCTTTTTCTTACCGGTTAAGGCCTCCATCGTCACCCCAGAGTTCTGGTACACACTTTTTTGGTCTTGTGCCTCCGTATAGAATGTGTATCCATTGATATCATATGCTTGGTATGTCCCGACATTCATCATGGGGCCCTGTGCCAAGTGGAACACCGTTCATGCTACGTTATCTTCTTTTGAGAAGCTATGTTCGTCAAAGTAGTTTTTTAGCCACCTGGCGAATGTAGCATTGTGTTCTTTCATGAGAGTTGATAGGGTCTTCCTTGTGCCATGCTTTGCTTTTAACATTGCCATGTGCTTCTTAACATAAGGCCGGACCACTGACAGGTGCTGTAACGCTACTGTGTGCGCTCTGACGTAGTCGTCTGATCGGTTCGGTACATCATTGTGCACATGTAAATCCTTCTTTCCGCGTTGGTGACCTACTCCATCGAGCCTGCCAATGTGCCGATTAACAGGCACACCTATAGGTTTGTCGACTTTCATGTAATCTGTGCAAAACTCAATGCTCTCCTCGGTGAGAAAGCCCTGGATGATGCTCCCATCCGGATGAGACCTGTTACGGACGTATCGCTTGACGACCCCATTGAACCTTTCGAACGGGTACATGTTGTGTAGTAATACGGGACCTAGGTCGATGATCTCCGGGATGATATGGATCATGAGATATACCATGACGTCGAAGAATGCGGGCGGAAAGTACATCTCAAGCTCGCATAGTATGACAATCATCTCCACCTGCAGTCTCCGGCAACGCTTCTTACTGATGGACTTCTGAGAGATAATGTCGAAAAAGTTACAGAGGTCAAGAAGTGTCTTGCGGATCCATGGCTCCATTAGCCCTCTTATTGCAACCGGAAGTATCTGCGTGATCATCACGTGACAGTCATGAGACTTCATACCGATTAGTTTGTGGTTCCGCATGTCTAGATATCTCCGTATGTTCGCCGAGTAACCGGAAGTAACTCTGACACCTTCAAGGCACTTGAAAATTTCATCGAGCTCCTCTGTACTTAGAGTGTAACAAGCGGCGGGACAATCCGTCTTGATTTTTGTAACATTCCTGCCCAACTTGGTCTTCTCCTCGTTGGCCCACAGCTCTCGTCTTATCCCCAGTTCCTCGTAGTCAGCTCGTGCCTTCGGCCCATCTTTTGTCTTGTCTGCCATGTGGAGCAAGAGACCAAGCACACTCTCACAGATATTTTTCTCAATATGCATGACATCTATGCAGTGACGCATCTCGAGAAAAGGCCAGTAAGGTAAGTCCCAAAATACAGATTTCGTTTTCCAAATGCCTCCCAGCGGCTTTACCTTCTTCTGCTTCTTTCCCGCCTTAGGGCATTGGCCCCAAGAGTTCAACATCTCATAGATTTCTTCCCCACTCCTCTTACATGGCGGTCCTCGGGTCTCAACCGTATTGTCAAACTTTTCTTTTTCTTGTCTCCACGGGTCATCCCGTTGAAGCCATCTTCGGTGTCCCATATACACAATTTTATGAGAGCCCGGTAGGTGACGACTTGTTGTATCTTCCATACACTTCACACATCCTTGGTATCCGTGGCAAACCTAGCCGGATTGATATCCGTAAGCGGGATAGTCTTGCACCGTTGTGATCATCATAGCTCTCATATTGAAATAGTCTCCTTCGTAAGCGTCCCACACCCGAACCCCTGGTTCAGCCCATAGTGTATCTAGCTCCTCCTTCAGCAGTTGGTGATACACGTTCAGATCATTCCCTGGTTGCTGTGGCCCTTGAATTAGCATAGACAGGTGTAGATACTTCCGCTTCATGCAGAGCCACGGAGGGAGGTTGTACATCCATACAACCACGGGCCAAGTGCTGTGCCTGCTGCTCATTTTTTTGAAAGGATTGAGTCTGTCCGTACTCATACCAATTCTGATATTCCTCGGCTCTCCTCCGAATTTGGGGTATTGGTCGTCGATTGCTTTCCACTGGCAACCATCTGTGGGGTGGCTCAGTACGACGTCATCTTTTCGCAGCCTCTCGTCGTGCCAACGCATGAGCTTTGCCTCCTTGTTTGCGAATAGACGCTTCAAACGGGGAATGAGTGGAAGGTACCATATAACCTTTGCAGGACCACCGCTCTTCACTCCGTCCTCACCATCTGGTTGGTAGTTCTTTCCCCGCTTGAATCGGGATGCGTTGCACTCTACACACTTGGTTAGCTTTGCGTACTAGTTCGGATAAATGATGCAGTCATTCGGACACGCGTGGTATCTCGTCACCTCCAATTCAAGAGGGCACACGACCTTCTTGGCCTCATCGCAACCACGAGGCAACACGTTCCCCTCCGGCAGAACTTTTGCAAGATACTCCAATGTCTCATCGAGGCTTGTGTCTGTGCTGTTGTGGAGTGCCTTGAGTCTTAGAAGTTCGAGCGTGACTGAGAGGCGGGTGTACTCGGGATTGCAACTGGGATACAAGGGAGTTTCCGAGTCTTTCACCAGTGTCTCCAACTTCGCAACCTCTCTACGAGCCGCACTATCGTTATTCCTCTCTTTCACAACCTATTCTTGCACATGAGGGTCCTGGACCATTCTGGCCAAATTGTCCCCCGTGCTTCGCGTATCCGTTTCGGCCTCTTTATGTCCTCCGGCATCTTCGTAATCCATCCGTTCTGCTTCCGGCTCTCCATGTCCTGCTTCTTCATCTAACCCTTCATCAGCAACAACCTCGTCCTCCTCACCGTGACTTCTCCACCGTGTATAACCTGCCATGAATCCCCATCGCACCAGGTGCATGTGCAAAAAGCCAGATTTCCTTTCGTACATTTTCAAGTTTTTGCAATCACGACACGGACAACATATCTTCGTGGCACCCTTTCGCACCATATCTCGCTCGGTGAAATCAAAGAACTCATTCAAAGATGTATGGAAACTTCTGCTGTTCCGATCGCCGTCATACATCCAACTTCAATCCATCGGTCATCCGATCCCTAATTAAGATATACGAAAATTATTTAGTACCAAGCCATAGAAAATTTCGGCATGACCTTTGCTAAAATAACTAAAATTGAGTATGTCGAATGTTGACAAAATGTTGACGAAGCAACATTTTGACAAAACGTTGACAGCTCAAGTGTTGACAAAGAGCAACAAACATTGCCTCGGCTCGATGGCTGGTACCACATAAGCAATGTATAAACAAATTTGTCAAAACGATCGCTCGATGGCCGATCACAGACCCTTACACAAATATTCATCTCATACGATCGATGTCGTAGCATTATACACATTTTATTTTTCATTTCATATGATCGATGGAGGCAGTAGTGACAGTTTAACACAAACAGTTCTATATATATGTATACAAAAGCAACAGAATTACACATATATGAAGCAATGTACAGAATTCATCTCGGTTCATAAGAAACTAGCTGAAATCTTGGTTCATGCATTACAATCTGTTGGTTGATCTTCATGAAAACTAGGGAGGTGGGGAAAGCTATGGAGGGGAGAGGTTTGAGGGGGAAGTTCAAGCTATGAGAAGGGAGAGGTTTGGGGGAGAGAGCTCATGATCTAGCTAGCTCTACTAGCTAGATTAGGAGGGAGAGAGAGAGGGCTATGGAGGGGAGGTGGGGGAACCTTTTGGAGGGCAGAATTACTACCAGGGGCGCGTACGGCGGCGGCGGACGTGCAGGCGACCGGCGAGCTCGCTGCTGGCCAGTGGAGCTAGGACTGGCTAGCAGCGAGCTCGCTGATGCCTTTTATAGGCCAGGTTACCAGTGACAGGCACATATAACGGCCCGCCACTGCTAAAGCACGTACCAGTGACGACCGGAAAGTGCGCCCGCCACTGGTATCCCGGACCAGAGGCGGCCTTAGTAAGTTTGGCGGGAAAGCGTATCAGTGACGGGTGCTCCGGTACGCACGTCACTAGAACATAACATTTCAGTGACGAGCGCGTCTGTGTGCCCGCCACTGGTAGTTGCTATGTTACCAGTGACGAGCGGTAGTATCTGCCCGTCATTGGTAAATTTTTACCAGTGACGTTTGACAATTGGAGCCCGCCACTAGTAAATTTTCAGATTACCAGTGACGTGTTTTTTTTATGCTCGTCACTGATAATGTGGCGGCTATAGCTGTTTCCGCAGCATATAGTTCTCGTGGTGGATAATCTAAACCATAGCCAATAGTTTAACTCCGCATTTAAATTGGCTTAAATTGATTAGAAGTTTTGATTGCCTATTCACCCCCCTCTAGGCGGCATTTTGGTCATTTCAATTGGTATCAGAGCAAGGTCTCTCTTTTAGGGCTTCACCGCCTAGAGAGTAAAGATGTCGACTAGTATGTTTGTGTATATTGATTCACTTCTATTAGATGGCACAAATTATCTTCTATTGAGAACTAGCATGCTTAATAGGTTTCGAACCATGGGTCCTCAATTCACTAGAGTTGTAGATGTGAGTTTTTCTCCTCCAAGTGATTGGGATAATGATCTATCAATTGAGGAAGAGAAAAACCTACATCTCAATGCTCAAGCCACTAACGTCATACTTGATGCTTTAAGTGTTGAGGTGTTGGAGTTGATCATTCATCTTGAGGATGCCCACAAGATTTGGGTCACCCTCAAAAAGAGGTATTGGTTCAACATTGATGAGGATGATGTTCTCTTAGAGGAGTCAATTGAGTATTGCTCCACTTCACCTTCACATCAAGAAGAGCACCCAATTGCCTCCACCTCTGCTTGCATGGACATCACATCATCACCCACTTCACCAACGTGTGACAAAGCACAAGGTAATGATATGGTAAATGGTGATGGCTCGTGTGATGATGATGATACTATGCTTAGCTTTGATGATCTATATAGTATAATTAAGAATGCAAAGCTTGTTATTGACAAATTAAAAGATAATTGTGAACATTGGAAGAATGAGTTTCTTTCAACCAAAGATTCACTAGAAAAATTAACTAGCTCACATATGTTACTTGAAACCTCAAATAACAATTTAACCAATTCTCATAAGGAATTAAAAGTAGAGCATGAGAAGCTAAATGATATTTACAATAATATTTCTCTTGTCAATAATAACTCATATTTGAGCCTACACCCTTCCAACAACAAAATTGATATGTCTACATGTGTTGTTAGCTCATGCAAACCATCAACTAATAAGTTGCTCATACATATTGATGATATGCCAAATTCGCCATGTTGTTCAAATAACATTGCTTATAATAGGTCTTGTGAGACTAATCTTGTAGAGGAACCCAACAACAACGTGGCTCATGATCTTGGTGGCAAGCTTATCAAAAGATCAAGAAAGAAAGCTCCACCAAGAAGAAGATCAAAGAGGACCAAGTCATGCCATGAGTGTCACAAGCACGGATACTTAGCCAAGGAGTGTCCAAATGTTGGACTTGAAAAATCTACCTCTTCAAGTGAAGGATCTTCACACTCCGATGCACCCAAGTGCCTCATGGGAAAAGGCACTAAGGTATCATCCTCCAAGAAACCCTCACTAGCAATTCTAAATGATATTAGTGATCTAGAGAGTGATGGTAAGGATAATCTGCTAGATGCTAAGTTCTTGAGCTCCTTAAACAAAGATATCATGTCTAAGATCACTCAACTAGTATCAACCATAGAAGCTCAAGACTCAACCATAAATGAACAATATGAGACTCTAGATAAACAAGAAGACATGCTTATCAATAAAAGTAAAGAATTGAGAGCTTTAAATATTGAGCATGATAAATTAAAGGAGTCTCATGATGATTTGACTATTGTTCTTAATAAACTTAAAAGAGATCATGCATCTTTTCTTGAAAAGAACAATGTCATGTCTCTAGTGGATTTAGAGAAACAATGTCCTAAATACAATTCTATATCTAAAGACAAGTTCACTACTTCATCTAATGATGATGCTTGTGCTACTAACTCTACCTTATGTGAAGCATCCATTATGAAGGAAAATGTTGAGCTTAGGGTTCAACTTGTAAAGCTAACTAGTAATCATGGGGAATTATAAAGAAATCATGAAAAGCTTTTAAGCATACATAAGAACCTTGTAATCTCCCATGATGAACTAAGGTTAGCTCATGAGGCGAAAATTACAAAGGTAACATCAAGTACACCTCATTTGGACACTAGCACTATTGTTACTCAAAATGATATATTGCCATGTGATAGTTTTAATAGTTCATCCATTCATAATGATAATAAATCTTGTGATGAATTGCTTCCAAAACCTTATTGCTCTAACAAAAATGCTTCAGTATCCTCTAGCACACTTGTTGATACTAACATTGTAGAGGAACTAAAAGAACTCAAGGATCACGTCAATTCTTTGAAGAATGACTTGAACAATTGCTTCAAGGGCAAGGCAACTCTTGATGAGATCCTTTGTGATGCAAGACATCCCCATGACAAGAGTGGACTCGGTTTCAACTCCAATCTTAAGAAGTCCACTAACATCAACAAGAAGGGTCAAAGTCAAGCAACTAGATCGGATCTCATTGTTTGCTTCAAGTGCAAAAAGGAGGGACACCATGTAAGAATATGTCCAACAAACAAGAAGCCCTTAAGTAAGAAGCAAAAAGGGAAGCGACCTCAATTTCAAATAAAGACACAACAAGTGAAGTCCCAAGCAAGTGAACCTGTGAGGGACCCGGTATTTTAAATCGATTCAAGAAATTCACAACAAGTGAAGACGGTGACCATAGCCGCTACTTGCGATGGAGTATGGCCCACCCCCGCCCCGTGCGACATGCATACGACACAATGCGTATGACTCATCACGGCCTGATTGAGGGATCACGATTCCAAAAACATACGCCACAATGCGTATGGTTCACTTTGGCAATGGACCGTGCATTCACTTTGCACTTCACTTGAATCGAAATAAAATATCAAGTACCTCCATATGCATCCAACCACACTCCCCATTTCAACATACACGCATGATAGACGGGAGGTGGGGGCATATGTTGGACAACAAGAATATCATCACACGAACCACTACGATATGATAATAAAGCTACCTGTCCACATAATGAACTACATGAGTTTCATCGTTCAGTAATAACCGGAACACATAGTCAAATCTGAAATATTTATACAACAGCGGAATAAATAAACTAAAATCCACAGCAGCGCATCAACCGCTGCCCAAAAGCCAACAAAATTCCCACGAGTCGAACACCGACCAAAGAAACCAAGCAACTAGGCATCGTCGAAGTAATCTGCGACCACTGGCTCACCTGCAAAGTCTAGGAATATCCTAGGTGAGTACAAAGGTACTCGCAAGACTTATTCATGCTTGATTAGATGTCCTACACATGTATACTACAGCAGCAAGTAAACACGATGCAAACCAAAATAGATAATAAGGTACAAAATAGCGTAAGACCATTAGATAATAGCTAGCAATCCAGGTTTCACAAGAATCATCGTAAGAGTCAAACCAGTTATATATCAACATTTTCAATTCATTCGGGGCAGCCCACACCCCAATTAACTCAGTGTCCATCACAACAACAATTTCAATCCAATAATCTCTCGGACCGTTACCGGCAAATCGATCACCCTGAGTATAGCGAGTGCATTATCCCTTGGAGGTTGCAAGGCTCCAAGGGCCTGAGACTTACCTCAACTATACCCCAGCCTCGATGCTGGTGACATCCACGCGTGACAAGGGGAGTAACACGATGAAGTAACCTTAGATTGGTATAGCGACAAAACTCTTCAAACACCGGGGTTCGCATTCATGGCATCAAATATACCAATCGTATTCATCACGCACGTACCCCCTTCGGCTCTCACATCTCACCTTAGCACATTCAAGTTGATAGGGCAACAAGTTTAATTCTCAGCCATAGCTAGACTTTACACCCAACACATCCTAACATGCTAGTTTCATCGAATTCCGGGCATACTATTCAAGCAAACATTCCATACGCAACCATATATGGATAAAGCATGTAAATCACAATGTAAATATGCAACAAGCTCTGCTTGCCTTGCTCAAAGTGCTCCTGGTCTTGGTCGAGTTCAAGGGCTTGCTGTCCGTCCTCTTTGGGTTCTATTGCAAGCAACACGAAAGACCAGAAAAGAAATGACAAAAGAGCAAGGATGAGTCCTGCATGAATGCATGATGAATGATGCTAGATATTAACTCCTAAAGTGACCTACTCATGTTATGAGTCTATGGCAGCGAATATTTTCTTAAGTTGAACTTGTAGGGATTACGTTGTTGACCTACCAGGCATGTATGTCAAATTACCTTCGATTGTAGGTTAGGTTTGAAAATTACTAGTCCCAGTAGACGGGCATGATCTAAAATGCTGGTATTATGAAAGTGCTCGGAGGCACGAGTCTAATGCAACTGGAATTACTCGATTTGGAGCCATAACCATCTAGTTACGATTTATCGAAAGATAATGCGCGAGAGGGATGAACGAATCTCTACTCAAATTTGGTCAGAATTTACATTTCAAATTTTGAAATTATGTCTGAACCAAGTTGAATTCCATAAGGTTTCCAGAAATATAAAATTTACTAAATTGGAGCTACGAGTCAAAAGTTACGCCAATTTGAAATCTATTAGAAAATCTAGACAAAACCCTAACCCTAATCTTTATTTTTCTGCGAAAATACAATAAACAAAAAATGCTATGCGCACCCAAAACCGATCTACCCTAACCCTAGCCTCAGCCCAACTGACAAATGGGCCCCACTTGACAGCGCTGACTGGTCAATTAGATCCCAGTCAGCTGCTGACTGTGCACCCGTGGCCAATGGGGGGCCATGTCACCCATTCCATTGCCCAGGAGGCCGGTGAGCTTGGGTGGAGGGGCTCCTCGCCGGAGCATCACCAGAAAGTGGCCGGAGGCCCAAGGGAGCATGACAAGGTCAGGGAAGGTGGCGGGAGCAGCGATGGCTCACCCCGGAAGTGACGCGTGGGCACGGAGAGGCTACGGAAACCGAGGTGAAGCTCCCGGCTGTGGGTGGTGGAGCTGAGCTTCGGGCTCGCCGGAGGAGATCTTCCCGGCGCGGATATGAGGAATGGAGGAGGGGAATAGATGAGGGAGGAAGAGAGGGTGCTCGGGAACGGGGTAAGGGAGGCCGGGACTCATCGGATTGGAGGAGGGAGCTCGTCGGAGCTCCCGCTGGAGGTGGAAATGAACACGGCGGCGCGGTCGGGGCTTCGTCGGCGGAGAGCTTCGGGCGGGGATCTGCGAGGCAGAGGGGAGGGAAGGTTAGGGGAGGAGATGGGCATGCTCGAGAGCAAGGCAAGGGAACCGGAGGGGGACCGGAGCGCGAGGAATCGCTCGCCGGAGCGGCTACCGGCTGCGAGGAAGAAAGCGGCGCAGAGGAGGAGCTCGGGCACGAGAGAAGGAGGGAGCTAGGGT
>JAGXJF010002323.1:0-407623 GCA_019208055.1 Stipa capillata | reverse complement strand
CGATCTTGCTGTTCGAGTGCCGCCCGCTCTTGATCGAGGCGTGCTCGTTCAGCAAGGAGGGCTTGCCGAGAAGCCTCCAAGGCCCTCTCGGCATCCGATTGTCCGTTGATGGGCGTATGCAGGTGCTCATGGGCTGCCCTGGCCGCCGCTGCTGCAGACGTTCCCGCATCCTCTGCGGCGCCATCCCCAACCACATACACCTCAGCGGAGGCGGTATGGCTGTGCGAACTCTCGTCCCCCTCGGATTCGGATCCCAGGATGGAGAGGAGAGATTCGGCGCCCACCATGGCGACGAACCTGAAATATTCCTCGCCCTTGCCCGAGGCTGGAGGAGATCCGAGCCGGAGCTCAGGCTCCACCTCCACGGTAAGGCACGGACGCGGATCTTGGAGATGTAATTGGCCGAAAGCGTCGGCCAAGAAGTGAAGGCCGCCGAAGATGAACTCCGAGCCTTCAGGATGCGCGACAGGCGACATGTTGCCGATGATGAGCTTGTCGCCGGTCGCTGGAGAAGATCCCGCCTGGATCGTAGCTCCAAAGCACGCATCCCCTACCTGGCGCGCCAACTGTCGCGGGGTGTTCGCGGCAATATCCATTTGTAATAGGATTGTCGGGGTAGCGTGAAAGGAAGATCTAGGCAGTGCACACAATAATTTACCCAGGTTCAGGCTCTCAAAGGATGGAGATAATACCCTACTCCTGCTGAATATATTTGATGTTCTTGCGTGAAAAGAGAGTGTACAGGAGGTAGAAGAAGATGCTATGAAATTTAGAATACTCCATCCCCTTGTCCGCATGGGGGCTTGGCCTTATATAGGCCCGTACATCAGCCGACTCGGCAGTCGGCTGAGCTACAGTAACGGTTTTAATTTAATAACGACATTTACATCCGGTAACGGCCCAAGTAACGCCAGTCTTCATGCCGGTTGAAACGTATGCCTTTGATGAGTTGTAACGCCTGTCTCGATGACACCCGGCCGTTGCAGTCACCCGGGCCTTTCTTGGGCCTTCATCCGAGTGGGCCCTTATGAGGCTTCGTGAGCCTGTTGGGCCGACTCGTGGTGCTGGGCCTACCCGGATGGGCTTCCCCCCGTCAATATTCCAGTTTACTATTCTAATGAATGAGAGCTGCTACTACTCTACTCTTCCAACTTCGACTCGCGCAGTGGTGATGCTTAAGCTTCCCTCATGTTTAATTAAACAAAACAGATTCTTCAAACAGGTGACCTCCATAGTTCCCTAATGGCGCACAGCCAGCTAAAACTGCTGTCGTGGAACATAAGGGGCTTGAACAATGCTGCAAGAAGGGACGTGGTCTGAGAAGCGGTAAACCAAAACAGTGCCACAATGGTTTGCCTACAGGAAACGAAGCTAAGTTCGGTTGATGACGCAGTTATTCGACAGGTCTTGGGACCAACCTTCGTTGATAATTACTGCACGCTGCTGACTATTGGAACTAGGGGGCATCATCCTTGCCTGCTCAAACAGATACTTCACTCTAAGCAACATCTCCCTAGCAACATACTCCATCACAGCTGACATCAAACAGATCGAAAGTGAACTTCAATGGACCTGTACGGCCATCTACGGACCATTGTCCGAGCAAGATAAATTAGTCTTTCTTCAGGAGCTTAAGAACATTAAGCCCGTGACCCTGCCTAAATGGCTCATCGTCGGAGATTTTAATCTAATCCTGAAGGCTACAGATAAGAACAACAACCAGATCAACACCAGGCTGGTACGCGCTTTCAGAGCAGTGGTTGACAACCTGCACCTTCGAGAGCTGCACCTACACGGTCGAGATTACACCTAGTCAAATGGGCAGGGAAATCCAACATGTACGAATATTGACAAGATGATGTGCTCTCTAGATTGGGATATTGAGTTCAGCAATTCGCACCTCCAAGCTGTATCGACAATGATCTCTGACCATTGCCCACTATTGCTGCTAGGATTGCTAAGGGCCTCAAAAATAACTTCTTTCATATTCGAAGACTGGTGGTGCTCTATACCAGGCATACACCAAGTGATACACGACTGTTGGCAGAGGACAATAGCACCCATAGATGGCATCACACGCTTACACATCAAGCTGTCAAGATTAGCAAAAACTCTTCAGAAGTGGAGTAGAAATCTCATTGGAAAACACGAGGATGCAATTCGCGGTGGCCTCCGAGATCATCCTACAACTTGACACGGCACAGGACGCTAGGAACCTGAATGAGGTGGAAGTAGCGTTGAGAAAGAGCCTTAAGGCCAGACTACTTGGCTTGGCCGTCATTCAGAAGTTGAGATATAAACAAAGATCAAGAATTCCGTGGATCAAACAGGGAGATGCCAACACAAGATTTTTCCATCTTAAAGTGAACTCACGCAAGAGAAGAAACATTATTGCATCCATAAGAATTAATGACCAGGATGTGTACAACCAAAACGAGAAGAAATCCTTCATAGCTGAACACTTCAACTCGATTCTTGGAACAAAGAAACAGAGACAACACACTCTCAATTGGGAAACTCCTAGAGATGCAGCAACACAACCTTGACCACCTTATGAAGACTTCATAGAAGCGGAAGTTCTTAATGCGATAAAACCAATGCCAAATGAAAAGTCCCCGGGACATGATGGATTCACAAATCGCTTCTTCAAAACATATTGGGGAATCATTAAGGAAGATCTGATCCGAGCTGTGAACCAGTTCTGTTACCTTAGAACTGACAAATTAAACCTCCTAAACAGTGCAGAGGTTGTACTAATTGCGAAGAAAAAAACAGGCGGCAACGATCAAAGACTTTCGTCCGATTAGCCTAATACATGCTTTTGGCAAAATCGTGACAAAGATGATGGCTAACAGGCTCGGACCCGAACTTGAATCAATCATCTCGACGACGCAAAGTGCTTACATTAAAAAGCGAGGAATTCAGGACAATTTCATTTTCACCCAAAATATCATCAAAATGATGTACAGGAAGAAGATCCCAAGACTTTTCCTCAAACTAGACATCCAAAAGGCGTTTGACTTGGTAAGTTGGGAGTACCTCCTAGAGTTACTAGAGAAACTGGGTTTCGGTCCAAGGTGGAGGGATTGGATTGCCTGCATCCTAGCCTCGTGTGGCGTACCCGGTTTTTAAGCCGGATATTCCCTCGTGATTACTGTACCAGTCCCTGAATCAGTAGCCGATACACACGAGTTAACATGTATATCATTGTCATACATGCGTAAACAACTAAATAGACCGTTAAGGTCGATAATCTGATACCTGTAGCCAAATGGCTATGAACTTGCAGCGGAAATCCAGCGGAGATGTGGCCCATCAGTATGCCATACCCGACAGGCAACTGACTGGGGTTACGCCCTAGCTTTCGCGATCGTAAGCTTATCCTCGGATATTGCTGTCTTCTTCGTCTGGCCAAATCAACAAGCCAGGTGAGTACATGGAATGTACTCGCAAGCTATTCCCACAGGAGGAAATATACGGAGATATTTCATGCAGGGGATAGGTCAAAGGATAGCTCTAACCTAAGTTGCAAGTTGTGCAGAAATGTAAGTTCTTATTCGAAATACAGAATAGTAGATTCAAGAGCATTTGCGAAATAAAAAATTCGTCTCTGCCGAGACAACATTCGGTGCTGGATAAACCTGCAGAACAGTCATCAACTAGAGGCCGGTAGCTCCTTCTACCGCCTCAAACAATCCTTACAACCTACCCGCGCTACCTCCTCGCGGCCCGGGCTAGGTTTTCTCTTCTGCAGTTCCTCGCTACCAGACTGTAGCTTAAAACTGCTCACTGTGGACACATCATGCCCACGTCCTTAATCCCATTTCCCAGCTTTCACAAACAAAACTCAGTCTAACCAGTGTGTGGCCTTACCGGTTCATGTCCATGACCGAGGACGCGGCTATTCGAATAGTTTTTTAACACTCTGCAGAGGTTGTACAGCTTTACCCACAAGATGTAGGTCACCCTGGGTATACTTCGCGACGTATACTGGCAGGGTTATTACAACGAGACCTTTCGCCTGCTTTCATACTAGAGCCAGACCCGCTAAATGAGACTTACCCTAACTCCGATTGTGCCCAGGTAGCCTGACACCACAATCCGGAGAAACGCTCATCTTTGTGTCGAATCTTCACCCACGCCTAGATGGAGCTCACTAAGAATCTCGACCCATGTAGCACCGTGGGAATTCTCTAGGGGCCCACGTCCTACCTAGCACTTCCTCCTTACTTCCTACGGGTCCGAACCCTAATATTAGGCAGGTTACCGAGTCAAGTCCTTCCCATAAAGGACATGTGGACGTACGGTAGGGGAACTGATTCAGCGGCACTTAGGTTCGGTCCTTAACTAATTCGAGTAAGACTCCGTGTCCAACCATCACCTCAGGTAGTAACCGGCTACCCTGCCTTCCAGGCCTCAGGTAGCAACCGGCTCCCTACCCTTTCCTGATTCAAGTAGCGACCGGCTACTCTACCACCTCCAAACACCCTTAGCATTCTTGGCCGAATCCAAATCCTCCATCTTTTCATTCATTTGGGATTTTGGCAAACCTTTCATTTTAAAAGATTCCCTCGGAATGTATAACAAACCGAGGGTTTTGATCCCAATCTCATCGTATCGATAAATTTAGTTTTTACTACAGCAGGGCTAAGCACGGCTAAGGCCTATAGTCCTAATTAGTTTATCGGTCGAATGATAACCGACTAAATAGTCCTAGGGATACAAGGAATGGATTTCAGAACCTATCCCATATGCAATTACTCGGCATAACTACCCTAGCATAAAATAACGTTGATATCCACATAGCATGCAGGTTTACAAATAAAATACTTAATGTTCACAAGTATGGGATTCA
Organism: Stipa capillata; assembly: GCA_019208055.1. Classification (NCBI taxonomy): domain Eukaryota; kingdom Viridiplantae; phylum Streptophyta; class Magnoliopsida; order Poales; family Poaceae; genus Stipa; species Stipa capillata. The sequence continues at coordinate 402,768 of JAGXJF010002323.1, read as the reverse complement.
ACATGGTCAAAGTGGGAATGCTTGCCTGGCGATATTTTCCGGGTCTTGGTCTTGAACCCGCTTCGACAATCGTCCGAAATCCTTCGCGCGATATCTCCTAACGTCGGTATCTACACGTCGAAGGGACGGCGAATTAATAACGATTCAAGGAAGATCCAAATGCAGTCAATCACACATTCATGGACTCTTAAAACACGCACCCTAGACTTAGGTGCTATTAGGGTTCTCAGAGGTTTTATACTTTATAGTTGCGTTTAGGATTTTCGAAATATACGTGCATATCTTTGCTGTTAGGGTTGTAGGGTGTGAATCATCATACTAAAGTTTATACCTTTAGGGTGTCTGCCGAGTTAGGGTTTCCCTGGCTCTTAGTTGGGGACGGGCACTGACTAGGGTTTTAGGTTATTTACGGGGAAACAACCCTCACATAGACTTTTAGGTTTCCAACATTTTTATCAATGCTTGGGTAGGGTTAGAGGGTGTTAGGCTTGGACCAGTGTTGACCGAGTGTTCGTAATTATTTGAAACTTTAAAAGAAAAAAGAAAATTGGTTTTTTTCAAAATAGCGAGATGTATCACGGGTCGTAAGAATTTCTGTGTCTATTGGAGAATTAGGGTTCGTATGCTTGGAACTATTCCTTAGTTCTTTGATTTTAGCTAAGTCCAGAGAGAACTGGGGCTGGGAATCATACTGCATATTTCTTGGGATTTTGCCAAAGTTTAAAGCTTTCAAAAACTTGTCTTAAAAACAAACGAGTTTTGAACTTATATTTCTAAGTCATCAAATAATCTTGTCCCTCTGATATATTGGAGTCCAGAGAATTCACAAGTGTCCAGGTACCATAGAAAGTATGGTTAGGGGTTCCAGGAAATTTATATATTCAAAAGCCACCTAAATTTAAATGAATTTTGAGGTATTGCGCTGTTTCAGTAAGGAAAATTTTGGAAATTTGAAAATCTGTTCGAACAGAAAGTTGTTAGATGTTTTTATGGTTCAAAGTCTTTTTGGGTGTCTCCTCGGTACCGGGATAAATATAGGTGGACCGGTCGAGATAAGCAAAAACCAGCTCTGGATATATATTAGCCTGGTTTTCGGACACTTTACGCTTTCTCTGGGGTGAATACGTTTTCTAAGAGGGAAGGCAGAGCATGCGAGGGGCGCGACCAATTAGCTGCTGGTGGCCCTTGCTTTTACCCTGGGCCCGCGCGTCATAGAAAGGGGGCCTTACCTAGCTGCTTCACCCGTCGGCTTGCTCAGGCCCAAAACAGGGGAGGTCGCCGGCACGGGAACTGATCCGATTTGGGGCTTTCGCTGGCGAGGTTGTTTAGGCAAAATTGGAAATGGCCTTGAGGGGAGGTAAGGATGAGGGTTAAGCGGAGCGAGTTAATTGAGGAATGGAGCTTGATGTCGCTCGGAAGGTTGAAGACAAGAGCGGTTCGGTGGAGAGCTGATGCGGAGCGCGGCGGCGGTGGATCTTACCGAGCAGCGGCTTAGCGGCGGTAGCGGTGCCGAGGAGTCCTCACCGGTGGTGCCTGAGGCAGCAGCAAGGCTGGTTGGCGGTGAGGGGATCGCCGCCTGCGACATGCATGCCCGAGCGGAGAGGCAGTGAAGGGGCGCGCGCGGGTGAGTACTAGCGGCACGAGGGATTCGCTGGCAGCGGTGGTACCTGCAGAGGGCGGAGAGGGGAAGGGCGTGCTCCGGCGAGGTGTGCTCTGGCAGATGTGGGCAGCGACCAGGGCGGAACTCGCCGGCGGTGGTCGTTGGAGAGAAGGGGGGGCGGAGCGGTGGCCAGGCGGTGGGCTTGCGGCCGGTGTTTGAGCGGCTCGGCTGGCCTGGTAGCGGCGAGGCAGAGGCCGAGGCGGGTCCTGGCGACGGCAGCTCGCGCGGCTGGTGCGAGGGCAGGGCCGCGGCGGAGCGGGTGATGTCACGGGGTGGCCACAGCTGTGCTTCCCCGCCGGGTTGAAGAGGGGTGCCGTGGACCACTGGTGGCGGTCGGATCCTCCCCCGGCGACGACGGAGAAAACGGGGAGGCGGCCATGGAAGCTGCGGTTGGCTCGGACTTGAGCTCCAGTTGAAGTCCACGGGGCCGGCGCTGGTTCTTGGGATCTTCCGTAGAGAATCAGGGGAGGGGAGCTAGAGAGTGCTTAGTTGCTCGGCTGGGAAGAAGAAATGGGAAGGAGATGGCAGGAAAAGCAATGGCGCTCGGCTGGTTGGGGAGGGCTTTAACCCAGATGCAGCTTGGCCTACGGAGTTGTGCAGCTCGGGTAGGAGAATTAATAGAATCGTCCAGGTACAGATGAATTAATGGGAAGCTCGATCTGCCGATGTTGTGGTGCAGAACTTGCTTGGCAACAGTTACCGCAGTGGGTGCATGAGTGGCACAAGTAGCAGTGCGTGTGTGTGCAGCTCATGAATGCCAAGTTGTGATGGGTGTTAACCTTTTAACTGTACGCGGGTGTGACAAGAGCTGCCAGTGGGTTAAATGTAGATTAGAAATGTGAGGGCAGTGTGCTAAGGTAGGAGATAAATGAGGTAGGGAGTTAGTAGAGAGTACTGTGCACAGCAGGGAAATTGTAGAGGTGATGGGAGAAGAGAGAAAAGCTAGCAGGTGCTGGAATTAATGGGCAGCTCAGCCTGGTTCCAAAGGGGTGCATGTGTGCGGCACAGGCATGGCAGAAGAGAAGTCAAACCGCACAGAGGAAATTAGGCACCGGATGTTGTTGCATTGGGCAGCTGTTCATGTTTGACACTGCTTCACATAGGTTAGGATTCAATTGGGAACGACGGGACATGAGGCTGTCAGGGTGGTTTTTATGGGATTAGGTGCATTGAGGAAAAGAATGAGAAAAGACCGCTCATGAGCATTAAGCAGGAAACAGAGTTAGGTAATAAACGTTGTAGTAGCTCGGGGGGTGAGCACTAGGGTTTAAATAATAGGGAGGAGAGCGGACTGCAAACGTTGTTGAAGTATGGATTAGTTTGGCATCGCTTGACGTGTTGGCACGCAGACAGTGCGGGTCTTGGAATTTGGGTTTTATCTGGTTATCAAGAGATACTACGGATCACAGGTTCCGGTCATTCGAACGACGGCATGAGGGGTGGCATGGATGGCCCTGATGTCCATGGAAAAGGGGGGAGGGAAATCCCAGATTACACATTGAGGTGCGATGGAGATGTATATACGTATATATATATCCCAGGAGAGAGAAAAGGTGGCGGAAATCAAATGAACACATGCAGCGATATGCGGGGACTCCAAGGTGTACGTGCCCATATACACTCGGGAAAATATTGCCGGTATGCTCACATATATGCTTAGGACTGTGGCTGAGTTAACGACGAGTTAGGGTTTTAGAGGGAATTAGATTTAAATAGGAAGAAAAGGAGTCGGGAGCTCGGATCTAGGGTTTTGCGTATAGACGTATATGCAAAAGTAGTATATTTTTGCACATACTCGCGATGGGGCATGGCGAAGTTGGTGGTAGAATTTCAAGTCATTCGGAAAAGATTAGGGATGGGTATATGCTCCGATTTCGTAGAAGTATTGTGAGGGCACCTTGCGGTAGATGTGGGTTTAGGTGGCACTGATTAGTTAGAGGGGGAGGAATGCCGAAAGTATGTTTGTGATGGGGAGAAGGGCTGTCGCAACGGAGAAAACGTTGCCGCGGTACTGCCGCGGTAAGGGAAAGACTTGCCGCGGTAGGGAAAAGGAATTGTCGCGGTGGGAATCGGCTGTCGCGACGGGAAGGAACATTAGCGTGGCATTGCCGCGGCAGGGGAGGGGTTGCCGTGGCAGAGGCATGGCAGCGACGGTAGCTGCTGTGAGATTCCGTGGCGGAGAATCGGTGATGCGGCAGAAGCTTGTCGCGGCAGGAGCGGCTTGCTGAGGCAGAGAAAGATAGCAACGGCGGTGGCAGAGGCCTTGCCGCGGTAGAGGAAATGGGCAGCGGCAGCTGCCACGGCAAGAGCATGGCAGCGGCAACGGCTGCCATGGGCTGTCGCGGCAGAGCAAGTTGGCTGTGGCAGCTGCCTCAGGCTGTCGTGGCGGGGACGCAAGGGCGAATGGTCCCACATGGAGGCCAACGATAGAGCAGGGTTTGTATCCCTTGCTGGACAGGGTTTCGACAAAGCAGAAATCAAGGGAGCAGGAACAGAGGGAACGATTATGGTTGCTTTGCTTTAGGGTTTAGCAGGAACATGATTTGGAATAAAAGTTTTAATTTGGTGTATTTTAAATCAGCATTACTAGCAAAAAGTTTTTGTTAGCCCTAAATTTTGGGTTTCGGAAAATTAGGGTGTTACACCTCATCATCGAGCTGTTTCATAATCAATGGAGAATGTACTCAGCGTATATGGCACCGCAGAGGGCTCCGACATGGAGACCCGTGTCAGGGCCCCGGAATTACATATGGCTAAAGGAACAGATTATCGCTAAGGCCACATATAATTCACGAAGTCCTGTGAAGGGTTAAGGTCGTTCTGGAATCCACCAAGCAAGACAAGGTCGGAAGAGCCCGGCGGTCATACCCACACCCTAACCTGGCGCTTAAGACCAGTGGGTCACCCGAAGGCCTGGTATGATCCACCCACACCCTGCCTAGCCGGCATCGCATCTCAGCTAGCGGGTCACTCAGCCGAATTTCTGTCCCACCGAGTGAAGACTAGAACCACGATAAACCTTCACGGCAAACCCATGCACTTCATTTCATACACGCACTGTACATGGGCAGCCAACAAAACAACTTGAATATCATCACAAAACTCTACAAGAGTTGGATTTAAAGATAGTAGGCATAATCCGTACCAAGGACATGTCTTAGCTTCTACATTTCATGACTTAGAAGTCATTTTCAGCACACGACAGAGTTAAAGACAGCAGCGGAAACATGAGATAAACATGGAGAATGACTGGCTAAGTCATCTCCCAAAAGCTATACACCCCAACCATGACCAAGGCGGACAAATCTTGCAGAACTACTCATCATGAATAGCATTTTCAGCAGTAAAGAAATCGTCGATGCTAGGGTCACCTGCAGGAATAGAATTCCCGAGTGAGTACTTTCATACTCGCAAGATGCTAATGTGCTCATTCCAGGTTAATCTTAAGCATGACATGGTAATTAAATGACGACAGTAGCAAAGCAATTCATTCGAGCACAATCAGTAAAAGATGACCTATCCTGACATAGGGTTCAGGTGCCCAGTGACACAACTAACCTGACATAGGGTTCAGGTGCCGAGCTACACAACTAACCTGACATAGGGTTCAGGTGCCCAGCTACACAACTAACCTGACATAGGGTTCAGGTATCCAGTAACGCGATTATCCTGACATAGGGTTCAGGTGCCCAATAGCGCGATTATCCTGACATAGGGTTCAGGTGCCCATCGCCACAGGTTTCCTGACATAAGGCTCGGGTGCCACAGGTTTCCTGACATAAGGCTCAGGTGCCCATATCCCGACATAGGGTTCGGTGGCCCATATTCCGACATAGGGTTCGGTGGCCCATGATATAATAATCCTGACATAGGGCTCAGGTACCCAACGACGCAACCATACCATACACACAAGCAAACCTACTCATGCTAGTAACTCGATGCAACATATACATCATTTCGAAATATTCGAACTACACGACATTAATCAACCAATGCATAGCAAAAGATAACCGGAATATTTCCAACGAGCGAGCATGCTTGCCTTGTTGTTCGGGGAGGTATTCCTGCTGATGATCACACTCGACAAAGCCTTCGTTGCCCGGTTCTAGTGAATACCCAAACGCCGGACAAACAAAAGGAGGCAAATAAGAAATGTTGAAGTTTTTGAAAAGTGATGATATGTATGCAATGTATGCTTTCTACATCGTATGGAATGAAACTAGGAAACTAACCCTATTAGGTTTACTTTAGTTAGAGTTGGGGTTACTGAGTTATGGATTTGAGAATTAGTTGCAAAACCTCAAAGCCTTTCATTTCAGAACTAAGGACGGTATATATATATAGATATATATACATGTGTATTTCAACAAAAACTAATTATTCTCATGAGGGATCAATACATCCGAATCATTCCAATTGAACTTCAAATGAGCCAATTAAATATCATGAAGGTTAAATCAGGTTTCAAGTCCCTTTTTGTATTTTTCTCAGTAAGGTAGAGGATTCAATTACTCTTATAATTAACTAGGTGTGGAGCTAGAGGATAGCTGATGGTTCCAGGGTTCATGCATTTTCACTTCTTTAACATCAGCTGCATATATTAACGCCTCAAATACATTAAACATCCAATGAATTAGTTAAGGGTACCCAGAACATACTAACAGCAGTGTTACGAGGTGAGGATGATCGTCATTGGCTAAGAATACCTAGTTCAGGGATGAAGTACTCAATGTATGACTTGATCGTCATTGGCTAAGAATACCTAGTTCATGGATGAAGTACTCAATGTATGTCTTTAATTCTGGTATGAGATTATTACAATCCCAACCATTTACAAATGTTATACAGTAGGTTCCCTAAAGCTTTTGTCAATTTTGCAATTCCCGGATTAGATGTTAATCGCCCACTGCATATAGGGTTACTAAATATCGTTGTTCACAGCATGTAAACACTTGAGATTAATCATATATATATTGATTTGTCTAACACATCGGCAGCTAAAGGATTAATTTTTGAGTAGCACTTAGGCTTTAACGACTAATGTGCTTGATCTTGCTCAGTGCAGAAATGGAATTTGTCAGCGGCGACAGAATACTCAACCTGGACCTAGAAACGGAGAAAGAAGGAAAGGAATGCGTGCGCCAGGACCTCACCCTAGGGTCGACGGCGCAGAGCTTGAAGACGATAAGCCGACGTGCTCCGGGAAGAGCCGCCGGAGTTGGGGAAGGAAATCGCTACGGCGGTGAGGCGCTCGGCGAGTACCTGCGGCTCAAGCTTGGAGAAGGGTTCCCGGTTGGCTGCTGAGGGAGATGATCGGAAGGCTTGGCGAGGGCGTGGATGTTGAGGAGCTCCGCTCGCCAGAGACCTCGCGACCGTGGTTGGTGGCGGCTCCTCCGGAGTGGACGAAGAGCGTCCCAGCGCTGCTCCCGCCCGGTGACCTGCGCATCCAACCGAGCATGAGAGGGAGAAGGAGAAAAGGAAGGGGGAGCTCAGAAGAGGGGGTAAAGGAACGCGGCTCGCCGTCGATTGAGGAGCTCGGCACCGAAGCCAATGGTGGCGGCGATTTGGGGCGACGGCCTTGGGCGGAGCACAGGGGAGAAGGGAACGGCCATCGGAGCGCCCGAGGGTGGGTTTTAACCCAGGAGGAGAGAGGAGGCGGGGCGCCAGCGAGGTCGCCGGCCGGTGCCGCGACGCGCGTCTGCCCACACGTCGACGGCGGCTTGTCGCTGGGGCCCGGTTGCCAGGGAGAAGAGGACGGCGCGCTGGAGAAGAGGGCGGGCGCTGCGTGCGGGCGTGCTGGGGAAAGGGAAGAACGGGCCGGGGAAGGAAAAGGAAATTGGGCCGGCGGCCCAAAGCGAAGGAGAAGAGATTTTTCTCCTTTCAAATCTTTTTCTGGTTTAAAGATTTCAGTGTAGTGTTTAACTTTGAATTGTGCAGGTTTCGAGGAGTTCCACTATTTGGAAAATTTGTAAAGGATCTCCAGTGGCTATTCTGCCCCTCTGAATATCTGTTAGTTAGGAATAATTTCATTTAAGTTAGAGTTGTTGATTTTGAGTAATATAGTAACTAGGAGCTTTGGAAAATAAAATAAAAGGGGTTTCAAACCTACATCCAAAAATTTTATACTTTTAACTTGTTGATACCAGGACTCTTCCTCAAGGTTCTTAAATATTGGCACTAAAGACACTACCACTAAAGACACTACCCAAGTTGATGTACTTTGAATATTAACTTAATGCAAAATTATAGGGTTACATCATGTGATGCGAAGTCTAAATGTATGCATGAATTGAAGATTTATTTTTGATCAAGTAATCAAGGTTGATCTCAACTTAACTCATATATTAGCATAATGGTCTTTACAACCCGTTATCTCCCCTCCTCTTCATCCTAGCAATTGATCCCCTTCAGAAGTTACTACTCCGAGCGTTACAGGTCAACCTGATCAAACCAATTGCAGGACTCGCTAATGAACTTAGGATCTCACTATATGCAGATGACACAGCGATTTTTGCAAACCATGAAATCATCGAAATGCAGGCTATCCAAACCTGCCTCGAGGTATTTGGAGATGCAACAGGCCTTCAAACCAACATCTAGAAAAGCTGCATCTACCCTATCAGATGCTCACAAATTAATATTCAGGACATCACGCAGAACTTTCAGGCACAGCTATTGCAGTTCCCATGCACCTACCTCGGGCTACCGCTACATACTTCCAAGCTACGCAGAGTTGATGTGCAACTGATCTTTGACAAGCTCTCTTCCAGACTTGCGGGTTGGAAAGGAAAACTGCTCTCGAGAGCAGGGAGATTGACGCTTATAAACTCAGTTCTATCACCCTGCCTAGTCTACTTCCTATCAGCCTTTAAGCTCGACAAATGGGCCATAAAAAGGATTGAGAGGATCCTCAGATCCTTCTTTTGGAGAGGAGAAGAGGCCTGCTCCGGTGGCCATTGCCTTGTCAATTGGAAACAGGTCTGCATACCAAAATCCCTAGGCGGATTAGGTGTCAATGATATCCAAAGATTCGGCGTAGCGCTTAGACTTCGGTGGCTGTGGGGTGAATGGAACAATGTGAAGAAACCTTGGAACGGCCAACCGACACCATGTGATGAAATGGACAGATCTTCTTTTCATGCTTCCACTGTTATCCAGCTTGGTAACGGCCAAACTGCAAAGTTTTGGATGTCCAGATGGCTTCAGAATATCGCCCCGCGCGAGCTTGCCCCGGATCTATTCATGCTTGTCAAGACAAAGCATAGGATAGTCGCTTACGAGCTGGAAGACAACAGATGGCTGAGACCTCTACGTGCTATCTACATGACGACACAGGCACATCAATTCATTGCTCTCTGGAAACTCATTCAGGAAGCGCAGCTAAATGACCAAACGCTAGACTCTATTGCCTGGCGTTGGATAGGAAACGCACAATACTCCACCAATTTGGCATACAGAATCCAATTCACTGGATCATACACCAAGTTTGACGCCTCAACTATATGGACGGCTGAGGCAGAACACAAATGTAAAATCCATATATGGCTTCTTATCCAACAGAAAGTCCTCACGGCGGACAAGCTTGAAGAACGAGGATGGGAGAATGGCTCTACATGCACACTGTGCGGGATTCACATGGAGACTGCCCTACATATCTCCATTGGCTACGCGTTCGCCAGACAGGCGTTGCGCAGGGTGGCCACCATGAATGGGCTCACTCATGATGCTCTCTTCCATACCAATCAAGATGACCTCTCCGCATGGTAGCATTCCTGCTGTACAGCGGTAACAAAGAAAGACAGATGCAAATTTTATGGCATAAGTTGGCATCATCACTTATGCACTCTGGAACATATGGAAAGAGAGAAACGCTCGCATCTTCAGCAGTAATTTCAGCAATGTCCACAGGGTTGCGCTTAAAGCGCAAGAGGACATAAACGCGAGGAGGATGGCCTTCTGTAGAACCTCAAATGATACCGGTGACCCTCTTTTTGTTGTGCAATAATTATTTTGCCACTCGTTTCGTTACCCTACCTCTATAAATCACGCACCTTATTTTCATTACCTTCTAATCTATGAGAAAGGTAGAGCTCCTGCTAGGATTTTTCAACAAAAAAAAACTATTACCATGGGCAGCAAAAATCTTGTTTAGACATGAAACCCCAATGCGATCTTCGAGCGTCAACAATGTGGTCTTGTTCAGATTTAGTTTGTCAATCGAGTAGTGCTGCCCTCTCAAAGGAAAAAAACTTGCATTTCTCCATGAGAAATGAGGTCCGAGAAGCCAACTGAATTAGTTTTTTTTTCTCATAACAGAAGTCCACTCTTTCTATAAATTATTAGCTTGGCTCATTTTCCTCTTTAAATGTTTTTTAAGCTTACTTCCCAGAGTCGTCGCCCCAGGCCTGTTTTGGAAAGCAGCACTAATGATGTGGACGGTGATTTTGTCCACGTGACATCCACGTCACTATATTTAGCGTGGCACATTACCTTTTTTCCCTCCTCCACCTTCTCCACTCTCTCTTCCATGTTACTCCTTGCCGGTTCATGCCGTCCTTCCAACTCGTCCCCACTCTCAGCATCGAGATTGTTATCATCTCAACAAAGATATTTTTTCTATATATGGATCACTAACGTCAACCACGTGTGAAGTATGCTTACATGCTATATGTGCCCTGATATCTCAATATGTATCAAGCTATGGTGGGACGTTGAATGGCAGCGGCACGTCCTTGGCGATAGGAGCTTGGACTACTTCACCTACATGCACGCTGAACTGGGCGCAGGCGTCGATCTACACGTTGTACACGGTCGCTACCATAGGCACCAGTCGCCGAGTAGAGCAGCGCTAGCACGAGCACACCGATGACCACTAGTACATGAAGGCATAGTAATGGCTATAGGTGACGGTGTCGGTGGACGCATCACCGCCGCTGTGGAGAAGTCGTCAGTGATGGTGGTGGTGTAGTCGCTCACGATAGCCATCATGACCATCAATGTGATGGCCAAGACCAGCGTGCACAGGTGGAGCAGGAGGTTGATTTGTCATGGTTGTATCATGGTAAGTGTTGTTGGAGCCATAAACCGCATTATGGATCATGCATGCTACCTTGAATCGAGCAAGGAAGAAGAGAAAAGAGAGAGTAGAGGAGGAAGAAGAAGGTAATGTGTCAATCTACATGTACATAATTAAGGTGATATGGATGTCATGCGAGCTAAATCATAATCGGCATCAATAATATTGTTGTCCAAATAAATTGAGGGTAGATATGATAGTTTAAAGGATTTAAGGAGTTAAAAAATAGTTTAGTGAGAAAAGTGACTGAGATGATATTTTTTTTCAGCAACAGCCGTCTGAATAAGTACGCGGTAGAACAGCGGAACGAATCGCGCCGTGGGTAAGTTTTTTTTTCTTTTTTGAGGGAACGCCTTGGGTTAGGTTGCTCGGTTTGTTGAAGCACAAACACCAAACATGGGAGCCCTGCCCAGCACGGCATGGAAAGCCCAGGTGCAGTGCAGGGTATCACGACACCTCCTCGCCTCGCACGGCCCGGACGGGGCAAAGCGTTGGCCTGCCGCTCCACGCGCGCGCTGGTCCCTGACCCTCCCACCCAGGCCAATTCCCCGAAAGATAATCATTCCAGAATAGGAGGCCACCGGTCCAACAAACTAAACCAACGCCTCCGCGATTTTTCATGTGTGACCTGCTTTGGCAACGGGCTGTTCCCCGTGGAGAGGATTAGTCGGGCTCGTTTGGGTCGTATGATGGATTTTCTAGAATTCTGGAGAATTTAGGCCTTTTAAAAAACTAATAATTGTGTACATGCAATGCACGTTAAGACATATAAAACACGTCTAAAATTTATAAAATGTATCTGTTGTATTTAACATGACACAAAATGACTCTCGAACACTTTCCGAAGCTGGTACGCACGAAAAAAAGTTACGCACTACCAAAAGAAAAGTACACACTAAAAAAGTCACAGAACAGAAAGAGAAGGCTTGTATAGAGCCAATCATGCATGCAGCCGGAACAATCTGTCTCCGGTTGTGGCTTGGATCACGCATGGATTCGTATTTTCATGACGGAGAAAAAGAAAAGGTTGTATCCGAGGTGGAGTTTGACCATATGTGCATTCAATCAGGCCTCTTACAATTTGGATCCACCATAATCGAGGGTATAGATTTTTTTTTCCCGATTAACACGAGAACTATATATTTTTTGATGAATATGAACATTTTCATTCTTTAAAACTACGGAGGTGTCTCGAATTCCACCTGTTATTTATAATTATATTGATTACTATAGGAGAAATTAAGAGGTAAGGTTCTAACTTATTTTCTCAGTCTTTGGATAAGAACTTTATACACTTTCAGATTGGTTGGATCAAATCCAACTCGTGTTTTTTATATTGGTATAGATTAGCGAAGTGGCCCACGTATTTCCGAGGCTAGATTTATCATGTACCATCTTATATTGTGTTAATTGTGTATGTTAAATGTCTATTTTCCTCCTAGTTATTACTCCCCCCGTCCATAATTATAAGGCGTATGTGTCTAGTAAGATTTAACTTTGATCAAGAATTAAGTAGTGATTTTTCATACTAATCCAACGATAACAATTTTATATCCCGTAATCTACGTATTGTTGAACAAATTCGTGGTCACAGATAATTTTTATGAGAAATTTTACCGCAAGAATAAAAACTAAACATTACTTTCTCTTATCTAAACTTTGTCTTGTCTTCCTCTACCTGCCTCATCAATTGTATATGCACTATTTTGATTAGTGCAACCTCTCATCATACTTCCTTCTACTTCTCTTATTCAAAGTGGATCTTGCACCTACGCATCTTGTCACCCGTGGCGACAAAGCAGATACCTTTCTCGTTCTCAAGTTTGCTCTTGACTACTTTGATTACATCTTCGTGGTGCCTTGACATTGTGTCGAGCTTCTGCTCCTGGTCCGAGGGGCATACGTGCATGTGTAAGATAATCGTCGCGCTTTTCCTCAGTTTGTTCATGTTATACTTGTATGCTAGAAGGTTCATAAAATTATAGGATTCATAAAAATCCAGTTATAATTTGTTCCTTAGTTCAAATACTAACGTTTAATGTTAATTCCTATCGTATTTTCATATATCATATAAAAATACAACGGGGCAGTTCTAGGGGCAGAATTACCTCTCTAATTCTGAGTTTTGGGGTAATTTTTTACTTTCAAGGATAGAGTTATAACCTATCTTGGTTGACTGTTGGTTACAGTCTTAACCCACCACAACCAGGATTTCGATTTATTGGTCGAATTATTGTATCTAGATTGATTAATCCATATGGTCATAATGTACACCCAGCAACATCGATTTTCTTTCTGATTAATATTGAAAGTGGTGGCTTCTCTTTAAAACACGACAATAATGTAATATCAGACGTCCCTCTAATTCTATACGGTCAAATCGATCATTTTCATAATATTATAATAGTGGCTCAAATTCTTGGACAATGGCACAGTAAGAGGTGGTTGGTTGGACGCTAGAGTTTGTCACTGTCAGGTTGAGAATGTAATGATAGTGTTTGATACATTGTCATCATGATTTACCATACTATTTTAGACATGTGACCCATATATTACTCTTTTTTAGTTAGCTTGCTAACATATGGCGTCTATTTTGTCGGTCACAATTTTTATGGTCAGTCAAAGTTCTTGTGGTGACTTACACTTAGTTTTGGCATAGTCTGGCACTAACCAAAGATACACTACATCTTGAAAGCTACATATGTGTGTGTCCGTCACAGGTATATGTGTGAACCTCGGTGCTAGCACAATTAAAACGTTAGTTTAGTTTATTTTAATCAGCAATATAGTACTACTAGATGCACAGATGAAATTTGCTTGCCAAAGTTATGGCCCGCTTGCTAGCCCTGACAACCATCATATAGGGTCGATTGATGATCTGCTCTTTTCTGTGATAACACCCATGCACATGAGAGATTGTTGATCACGAGTGGCGAATAGGTGCCGTAGAAGTGAGCTGCCAGGTCTCTTTTCCCTATCTAAAAATACTAGCTAAATACATGTGAGTTGTTATGGATAAATAAATTAGATTACTGAGTATATTAAATTATTACTGTCGTGTTCTATGTAACGTCATCGGTTTCGTCACAACTCTTGGTTGAGCTTCGAATTAGGTAGAATTAGAAGTTGTTTGTGGTAGTAGCACCTTTGGCGAATTTGGATTTCTAAATTTAGAGTTGATAGATAAGGAGGACATCTATTGAGATTACAGTATGGGAATATAAGTTCTGTCAAAATTTTGAGATGGCCTCATAGTAGGAAGAGAATAAAATGTACAGACTACCATCATCAATTGACACTTTTATAGGATTAAAGACTAGTATAAAGGTCAAGAAATCATTAATAATGATAAATAATAGTAATAACATGTAATTAATTTTCTTGAAACAATTGCTCAGCTAGTACGCATGCAATTGGTGCGTCCTAGCTATGCTGGTGTCCGATCCAAAAAAGAGAAAGATAAAACGAGTAGCTAGCTAAATCATTTTCCGAATACAATTTTAAATCAGCCTTAATTGTTTGTAGTACGTGCCAATGACTATTTACTCCGGTTGGCTTAGTTAATTACGTATTTAGTACATCTTTGTAATAGAGTTGTATTTGTTGTAGACCTCTATTTTATTTGTAGTAAATCTCAACTGTTATAATTAAGACCCATCATAATTAATAGAGCAGATAATTTAGTTTATACGGATGAACGTAGTAGCTTTTTTTCCTATTATAATAGATTCATATAAAATTTCTTTAAATCATAGGATTGGTGTTTTCAAATTTTTATAAAATGTATTCATATACTTCTAATTTCAATTAAAAAAACCAACATGAGCTCAAACTTAAAAATTACTGTTATTTTTATGTAAAAATTTATGTGTTTTTTCTATTTCTAAGTTTTCTAATTTCTGTGATTAAAAAAACCTAAAATTGTTATACCTGTGTGAAGGGGATGCGACGCCCGCACACTACTACGATGGATGCAGCTCTAGCCGTTGGATCATGTGGGCTGTCACTCTGGTGCTTCCAGTGGATGGAGCTGCGCAAAGAGCCTTGAAAAGGAAGCCCAGCACCGAAACTCTAAAACTCATCTCTCTCCTCTGACATCCTTCTATCAATCTCGTGTCGTCCCTCCCTCTACTCTCACGTTGCCTCTGCTCCTCTCGTGCTGCCGGTCAGAGGCGGACCTACGTTGTAGAAAATGGTGCACATGATACCGGTAAAATTTTATATTTTCACTGTTGCACGTACATTTTAACACAAATCTTGTACAACCTGCTTGATAATTATATATGTAATAATCTTAAACGGGCATTGGGTCATTCTAGTTCTGGATCCGCCACTGCCGCCAGTCCTGCCATGTTGCCTCCGGCCGTGCTACCGCTCTTCCCAGCATCGCACCCTCCTCATATCCCCTCCTCTCGTGCTGCTGCTTCGCTCCCACCCACCCATGCATGGCCGGAGAACGGCGAGAGCGTAGAAGAAAGGGGGAGAAATATGTGCAACTCTCGATCATGATTTTCTTCCTGAGATTACACATATTAAGTGGCACAATACTGAAGTACGCGAAAATATATGCACGCAAATCAAGAGAGAAAAGTTTTGTCATTCATGATACTCACCTTGTCCACAGATATAAGTGGTTTTTGGTTTAACCGCGTATTATTATCTCGGACTGAGATGTCAATACTTACTTACTAGCAGACTCGCCTGTAAGTACTCTAGCTTCAAGCGAAGGGTGATCCATTCGGGAAATCATATGCAGAAGCAGAAAAGACTTGTGCAGCATGTATACAGTGAATCCATATGTTTTACGGCCAGATTAGAGCACCGCCCTTCGTAGAAATGTGTAATGCTGATTATGATAATCATGTGCGCGCGGTTGATAACCATTTGCAATCTTGCATCTCCATGTTCTACCGTGTGCTCCATGCATTTTGCCTGCATATGGAACGCTCGTGGACAGTGTGTGCTCATGCTTTGCACGTACTAGACAACACCATGGACCTTCTCTTCCCCCACTTACCGATCATGGGGCGGCAAATATCAAGGTAAACGCCGGATTAATAGCCGAAGTGGCTGTGTCACAGATTTGGCCTGCCATAGGCTCTACTCCTGTTCAATTATTCCCTGGACTACTATTGATAACTTGATCTTGATGGGGTCAACTTTTCTGCCTGTTGAATTGGTAGGCAATGGAGGCATGGATAACACTTATCTATTTCAAGCTCTTCAAGAGTTCAAGGTGCTTTTGTCAAAAAGATCTTCAAGGTACATCTATTATTTCATCCATATGATTCCGTCCAGAATGTGCCATGGGCTCTGTAGCTTGCAAACGAGTGGTCCTTGTGCTGCCGTCCCACATAGTAGTGGGATATATTCCTCTGAGTGATGTGTTGTGCCATTTGCTGGTCACCTATTCCTAGGGATGAATCTTCCTATCCTAGTGCTGCCAAAAGTAACGGGTTTTCTTGTTCCCTTTCATTTTTATATTGTGTTATTGTCTATTGTGTGGATTATTGCAGGGTGTTATTGGTATGTATGGTCCATATGAACATGACACCGAATAGATCACGCGGAGGAACATCACTTAAGTTTGCTAAAACAGTCATTTTCCTTTCAGAATTGGAAGACAGTACATAGGTGGCAGATCTAGGGAAAATGACCGGGGCCACTACACATATCGCCACATATGGGCTTGGGCTGTGGGGTGCACACCTATCCGGTGTCTTGTGCACCCTGCTGGCCCGCTTATGGCCGGTTCTAACTAAGTCTCATTACTGCACGATCTACTTTCTCAAACAAAAAAGCTACACGACCTACTACTGTTCAGAGAGCGCTGGAAAAGATGGTCACGGGAGGGCTTGAACAGCATGGTCGAGGCCCTCAGCATGCTCACCTGTGCATAGACATGGCCTGGATTTTCTCGGTACGTGGCAATGGCGAGGATGTGGCGTAACTGGCCAACGATGAACGAAGCATGACTACATGCATTCAGGAGGTTAATGACATATGCAGGACATGCTTAGTAAAAAGAAAAAGCGAAAAAATGTCGCGCTTAATTAGTATATATATATCAGCCAACACAGGACCGGATGGACGTGCTCCTATTCCCACGACAAGCACTACCGCAGTACCAACGGAATTTCGCACAAAAAGTTTATACACGAACCATGACCCCAAAAATACTTCTCAACAAAATAAAGAAATAAACGGAAAGAACGGTTACAGTCTTACAGAATATGGGGGACGTGCTCAAGTGGCGGACTGTTTGTATATATATAGGTGGTCGTTTGCGAAGCCCTGCAAGCTCAAGTTATCACCTTCACCAGCAGCTCTCTGTCTCGGATTATTGCGGCTGGAGATCGATCTCTTCAATCGTGCCATCCATCATCGAGGCCGACCCACCTTTACAAAAGGTTTGGGTTCTTCTTGTAAGGTGTGTGGACATTAGCATCCGTGAGCTCATCTAGAGGTCACGTACGTCAGTATGATCAAGCCTGCCTGCATGATTGGCTCCTTTACGATCTTGTGATCGATAGATACAGGGAATCATCGATCCCACCTTTTCGTCTGTCTTTTTGCAAGAAACTTGCATCTCTGCTAGCTTGAAGCACAGGAAGAGCACCGCCACTTTGGTTAAGGGACCAAAGCATCGATCGAAGTTGATCTCTGCATATTGGAAAGTAGAGGCAGGAAGAGAGGTCTGGCCGGCCAATGGCCACGACAATGCCACGAGCCCTGTCTGTCTATCTATCCCTATATATTTGTGCATTCTGCTTACCTGTGGCTAACTTCAGACCCACTTGTTGCAGGAAAAGATGGCCACTTCTGACGGAAACGCAATCTTTGCTCTCCTGCTGTGCACTTGCTTTCTCACGACCCTTGCATGTGACAGCAGTACGTTCTTCTCTCTTGCATCTACGACTAAATTTTCACAGTTCATTGCTTGCTTGGTAGTGTCATCGTCGAATTTCTATGTCTTCTTGTATATGCATGATATGTCAATTTTTTTTATTTTTTTGGCGCAAAGCAGATGGTGCGAAGTTCGGGTATATCGGTTCTCTTGGTCCCGACCACTGGGGGAGGCTGAGTCCCAACTTCACCCGTTGCGCGCAAGGAACGAATCAGTCCCCGATTGACATCAGGACTGATGAAGTGGTTTACAGCCCACAGCTGGAGCCCCTCCACAGGGATTACACCGTTGCAAATGCTACCCTTGTCGACAACATCTACAACATCGCGGTTTGTTCTGAACCAAACTATTACATTTGCATTCAACAGTTTGTTTCATTCTTTTCTTGTTGCAGACAGATTCATCCCATTGATTCTATTGTATTCTTTTATATAATTGGTGTAGCTGCGATGCGAAGATGGTGCTGGGACTGTGCTGATCGACGGGAAGAAGTACAAGCTGAAGCAGATGCATTGGCACTCTCCTTCAGAGCACACCATCAATGGCCAAAGGTTTGCAAAGTGAAACCGAAATGATGGATCATCTGTTGTGCTGATCTGATTGTCACGCGTTATCACTCGTTCTTGCAGGTTCGCCGTGGAGCAACACATGGTTCACTCCAGTGACGATGGCAACATAACTGTCGTGGCAATCCTCTACCGACTTGGCAGGCCAGACCCTTTTCTTATGCAGGTAATCTCCGATCCTACAAATGATATACGCCGTGGTTGCATGAGATTCCTGAGACAGTAATTCTGTAGTCTCTACATATGAAAAGGTAAAAATGTGAAAATCTTATTTGACTGTTTGTTCTGTTCATGGATGACAGATACAGGACAAGCTGTCTAAGCTCTACGTAGAGGCCTGCAGAGCAGAGAAAGGTGCCCCGATTCCCGCCGGTGTCGTGAGCTTGTGGCCGCTGCGGCTGTGCTCTCACATGTACTACCGATACGCCGGATCGCTGACCACGCCGCCGTGCACCGAGAACGTGATCTGGAACATCCTCGGCCAGGTATGCTATGTCCTCCCAAGAAAAAAGAAAGACTGAACACAACCCATCATCTAGCCTGTGCTCTGGATTCAAGGATGTTTTGGAACCCGAGACGTGGTTGCAGGTGAGGGAGATGACGATGGAGCAGGCTGCCGCCCTGACCGCGCCCCTGGAGGAAGGCTACAGGCGCAACAGCAGGCCGACACAGCAGATCAATGGCCGCACCGTGCAGCTCTACCACAGGTTCTGGAAGAACAAGAACAAGTCGCCCTAAGCTAGCCTGATGCGCGTCGATCTTTGGAGATTTGGAGATGATGATGATGCTGTGTGTCTCTTTGGGTTCCTTGTTTCTGATTAGCAGAAGTTGTTTCTGGAGTCGTTAGGCTCTAGGTTTGCTTTGTCGGTTTCCGGCTATGTGCCTGCTCTTAAGTCTGAATTTGGTCACTAGATGCAAAAAAGTCTTTGGTTTCTGTAGAAATGCCGGGGGTGGATCTGATCCTCCTTTTGTCTGAACAAGTTATGCTAATCAAGAAATTTCACTTTATGATATGGTGATCTACAAGTTGTGTGTCTGGGTTTTAAGGGGGGTGATACGGTTTTGTTATGTGTCTGATGTGGATGCACCTCGATACAACCCAACCCCAGCCACTAGGAAGGCCTTGACACTTAAGAAAGTAATCTCTTTAGTTATTATACTCGAAATGAGATTGACGGCCGCATGCGTCAGTTATGCTTTTGCTGCCATTTAGCTCTGTGCTTGATAAGCTGCTCATTTATCCCAGCACGCGCTTGTCGTGCACCAGAGCTAAATGCTCCAAGCGGGCGCGCAACCGCCGCCCGTTCGTGTTGCTTATGCGCTCCAGCATCGGCGCGGCGAGCGTTTTGCCGCCGTTCCGCGCCGGACGCTCCCGCCAAGATACTTGAAACAACATAACTTAAAAAACATAACTGAGAAAAGTTTTACGAAAAACCGACAAGTGCCCATCTGGGTCCGAACAGGAGACCTCTTGATCTGCAGTCAAATGCTCTATCACCGAGCTATGAACCCAATTGGTAAGCTTTTGCAAATGTTCTTTAACTATAGGACATTCCTATACAACACGATTTGACCACATAGCTTCCTGAGAGTACAAGACCAATAATGCAAGACATGGGTCTGTACCCGAGAAATCACAACTATCCAACCATGTACCTCTCTACCTTCACAGTTCCATCTGGCACAAGAAACGCACTTGGCAGAGAGCTGATAGCCTGCGCTCTGCGCGCAGAGCTGAAAACAACAAGAAACACATCGTTACACTCCAAAACTACCGGTAAACCCGCGCCTCACTCAACCACCCTTCCAACGGCACTCGCCAGTTGCCACTGTCGCCACCGAACTTTTCAAAAATTCCACGCCTTTGGTGCGTCTCCTTTAAAACGAAACCCCCCTCTGCTTCTCGGTTCTCACTTCTGAAGTTCCGAGTCATATATATATACATAGTGCCAAACTGCCAATCACTCATCACTGTTAGTAGCAGGCTAGTAGCGGGCAAAGAATGCCACAGCTCGATCTGGAGTCCCTGTTCTGCCTCGGCGGCGGAGAGTCGAGGTCAAAGGTCGCGTGCGAGACCATCGAGCTCTCCGGCTCCGACGCCGGCGGCCAGTGCAATACAGCCGACGACGCTCACAGGGACCGCGCGGACGCCCGGGCAGAGTCGCGCCGTATTAGCTGGGCCTGGTCCGAGCTGACCGGCGCGGTGCTGGCGCGGGACGGGTCCACCAAGGGCAGCTCCAACCCCAGGACCGCCGCGGCGGGCACGCGTAAGGGCGCGCCGAGGCCGAGGACGCCGCCGGTCGGCAAGACGACCATCGTCATCGGCGTCATGCCTGCGGGCAAGATGGTCGCGCAGCAGCGTCGCTCTCCTGTTATCGGCCGCGGCTGGCAACGGCCGGCGGCAGGGGCCAGGGTCTTCGCGAGCGAGGCCGTGGAGACGGAGCCCGTGTCCCCGAAGGTGTCGTGCTTTGGGGCTGTACGGTCGGAGAGCCGTGCGGCGCCGTCGCCCGCGCCGCGTGGAGAGGAGGAGGGGCGGAGCGCGTGCTGGGCGAGCGTAACCGCCGCGCTGCATCACCTATGCCGCTCGGACAATCATCGCGAAGTCGAATTCGGACCGAGCGAATCGAAGGCCGCAGTGGCGCCGGAATCACCGCCGGTCGCCGTTCTGTCGCCGCCGCGGCCGGTCGCGGTGCTGGGAGACGTGAAGCGCCTTGCTTCGCGGCGGTGGCCGGAGGGTTTGGTAGGAGAAGGACGGGGCCCAGTTTGATCGTCGCGTGCTTCGGGAGGCACAGGAACAGTTGTACGTCCTCGGTTGCCGAGGCAGTCAGCCTGCTCTGCCCTGCTTCTGCTCGTGCTTAGCAACTTTTAAAAAATCCATCTTTAATCTTCTCTCGTGTGGTGTGTATCCGTCTTTTTTTTTCTACAGCAAGTTGCTTCCCGGTAACGTTGTGTTAGGCCTCTCTCAATACACAGGTGCTTAGATGAGGTACTAAGTGTATGAAAGGACTTAGCAACTAAACTTCCCAATACATAGGTGTTTAGCTTTTTTAGCTAAACTTCCTTCATTTAATTGTTTAGTAACTAAACTCTCTAATACATAGATATCACATAGGCGTTTTGCATAGGTCCACACGCTTAGCATCATTTTTTTCTGGAGACACTAAAACTATTTCTTTCCTTCTTAATTACCCCGCCATATTATTTTTTTACCTACGTGGCATGTCTTAGCACCAGTCCAAGTTGAAGCATTGAAAGGGGCCTTATAAATCTTTTGACTTTGGTGAATCATCACTTTTTCGTCACTCGAGTCAAAGATGACCAGATGGGCAGCCAATAATAAAGTGAAAACATACTACATAGGTGAGAGCATGAGATGATGTTCTATCTTATCCATCCCAAGGGAACAAAAGGCCGATGCACCGATCTGGAAAAGGTCAAAAGGAATAGACAACTGGGAAAATAAACTGAAAAGTTGTAAACTTTATGGGCTCCCACGCCGCCAGGCGAGATAGAAGGCCCAAACGAGCAACTCAAGAGAAGCTGGCCCAATAGTTTCGTAGTCCGTACGATCCAACGGAAACATCGTGACACGGGCCGCGCCACTCTTTTTCGGTTTCCGGACCCTCCCTCCTGGCGCCCGCACCAACCATCCGCCGGATTCGACCGTTGGAATGGAACCGCACCGCTACCGCACCGCACCGCACGAGGAGATCAAAAGAAAAAACTAAATCTGCAGCAACTGCACACTTACACGACCGTTGCGCGCTCACTTCAAACGCCACAAAGCGCCCACTTCCCCCTCCCGAGTCAGTCGGTCAAGCCCCATAAACGCCCGCATTCTCACTGGTCAAGACAGCGAGAGTGAAAGAAAGAAGACGACGCCGTTAGAAGAGAGATAGAGCGGAGAGCTGCTCGCCGTCGCCGTCGCCGCTCCGATGGGGTGCATCTCCTCGAAGCTCCTCCCGCCCCGGCCCGGCGGCCGCAGCGGCGCCGCGCGTGCCACCTTGCGCGGCCGCGTCGACCACGTCGTGTCCCTCACCTCCACCACCTACGGCGTCCTCGACCTCCAAGCCAAGCACGGTGCCGCCGCTGCAGGAGCGTACCAAGCGGAGGAGGAGGAGCAGCCACTGCCGAAGGAGCAGGAGAAGCCGATCAGCAGGGAGTGGAAGCAGGCCTCCAGCAAGCGGCCGCCGCCCCTCGCCATCCCGAACGCCAAGACGCCGGCGCTGGCACCGGCGGCCAAGGTGGAGACCGGCATGGAGGTGATCAATGCGTGGGAGATCATGGCCGGGCTGGAGGACGCCGACGCCGCGGACGTGTCGCCGGCGAAGAAGCCGGCCAAGCCGGGCCGTTGGTCGCCCGCCAGGGTCCTCGCCATGGCGCTCTCGTCCCCCAAGAAGTCGGCGGCGAAACGGAGGAACACGCCGGGGAAAGAGAACAGCCCGCTGCAGCGTTGCTCCGTCAACAACAAGCCTGGAGACGTCGACGAGGAAAGGGTCCTCCGCCCGTACAATTCAATTGACAACTCCAAGTTGTCCAGGGCGTCGAAGAAATTCTCCCCGGCGAGCGCCCAGGTCGTCCGGAAGCCCAGCCCGGCCGAGACCGGCGGCATGTCGTCGTCGCGGCGGAGCCTGAGCCCTCTGTTCGATCCGGAGCTCCTCGCATCCATCGAGCGCGAGCTCTCGGAGGAAGGCGCCCACATCAAGCGGATGGTTGGGTCCGAGAAGCCCAAGCACCCGAAGGCGGCGCCGCCGGCGATCGTGGCAGAGGACAAGTGCCCGCCCGGCGGCGCGGACGCGGTCGTGCTGTACACCACCACCCTCCGCGGCATCCGCAGGACCTTCGAGGAGTGCAACGCGGTGCGCGCGGCGATCGAGGCGCACGACGTGAAGGTCATCGAGCGGGACGTGTCCATGGACTCGGGCTACCGGGAGGAGCTGCGGCTGCTGCTGGGCAGGCGGGAGCTGCGCGTGCCGGCCGTGTTCGTCCGTGGCAAGCACGTCGGCGGCGCGGCCGAGGTGACGAAGCTGGAGGAGGAGGGCAAGCTGAAGGCGCTGCTCCAGGGGCTGCCGCGGGGGCGGGTCTGGTGCGCGGGCTGCGCCGGCGTGCGGTTCGTTATGTGCAGGGATTGCAACGGCAGCCGCAAGGTGCGCGTCGACGGCGAGCGGAAGGAGACGGTCCAATGCGGCGAGTGCAACGAGAACGGCCTTGTCCGGTGCCCCATCTGCTCGTGAGGTTGCAGCGAGCAAAATGGCGATCTGCCGTGTGGGATTGTTGCGTTTCATTTGGGTTGATTTGCTTGTCTACCCGTTGTGTTTGAGAGCCTAGTCTCTGATTTTGCGACGTGCTTGTTGCGCTCGGCAACGGCTAATTAACAACTGTAATTTGTACCCCCCATTCATATTGTTTCGCATGTAATTTAATTGTTTTTCATTCTTTCGTGTTGAAGCTAATGTATTTACTTGTGTTGTAATTTCGTTGCTCACTTTTTGTGGAGGACCCATGCCTAAAATATATATTTCTGTGAAGCAGAGATTGCTGTCAATTGTGTGTGAGAGCAATGATGTTTATGAATTTTATCACTGTTTCAACAGTAGAAATCTGTCACGGGAGGTTGCATCTGTTAGGAAAGCTTGGTCCCACCAGGGAGTGGGACTCACCCATCATGAAGAGGGGTATGAGTTTCCTTTAAGTCACTTTATGTAGATACTTATCTTTTAGATTAGTGGAGACTATAAAAGGAGATGGGAGTCACTTGTACTATAACCTTTTGATCGATCAATAAAGCTCTCTCATTTCCTCCCGCACTATGTCTCTCTTTTACATATTGTACACGCGCTTTGTCTTTCTTTTTCCTCGATGTCGACTACGCCACGCTGTGCAACCCGAGGACCGAACTCGCCGGCAACGGTTGCACAACACGTTATCAGCACGACGCCCTCCGCCGAGCCTCCCGGCCGAGCCTTCTTCTTCCAAGGCTCACTTTACACGTTTGAGGTAGAGATCGACGAAAACGTGAAAAATGAGTTCTCCATCAAATCTAGATCCCATTTTTTTGTTCATTTTTGGCACTTGTTTTTGTTCTTATTTTGACCCACATGCGAAGCTCCTCGAGAAAATGATGCCGACAGAAGTCGCCGGCCAAGCCGTTTCGTTTCTCCCAAGAAAATCCGATGCCGACGGAAGTTGCCGGCCAAGCCGATCGGAAAGGAGTTGTAGATCGCCATGGGAGACGACGCCGTGCACGAATCGCATATCGTCGCCGCGGCCATGCAGCCGACACGCTCCGCGATGCCCGCGCGCGCCGCCGCAGCCGGCCGGTCTGACCGGCCTTGCCCTGCCGTCGTCGCCCCGCGCCCCGACCGCCGCCACCACCCCCGCACGGGCGCGCGCGCTCGACGCCGCCGCCGTCCTCCCCGCGCCGTATTTGTACTAACCTTCAGCTGTGTGGCAAGATTACCACAGATGCCCAGAAGATTGAGAAGACTCTCTCTACTTTCCACCCCGACGCCGTGCAAGCGGCACGCACTTACCGCCAGAGTCAGTTCACTGAGTATGCAGAACTCATTGACACACTCCAGGTGGCGGAGGCGCAGGATGAGGTTCTCAAAAAGAACTTTATCTCCCAGGCGCCTAGTAGCAGTGTTGGCAGGGAGGCCAATGCAAGCTACAAGGTGCGCACTCCTCACAAGAAAAAGAGGTGAAGAGGTGGCAAGGGGAAGATGCTTGTGACCCGAAAGGTCAAGGCCGCTCCCCCCAAGACTGGCAAGGCTAAGCTCCATGACAAGCCATATAGTGAGCAGGATCAGGACTGTTTCAAGTGTGGCCGTCATGGGCATTGGTCTCGCCAATGCAAGGAATCCCAACACGTGGTTGACGCTTACCAAGCCTAGAGGAGGTGTGAGGCGCACCTTGCGGTTGCTCAGGGGGAGGCTCCTCAGGCTGTTGTAGCACCAGTTGTAGCCCCACTTGACATGGTGGCGCCCATGCAGGTGGACATCCCGGTTCAGACGGTGATAGTCACCCCACCTCTCGACATCACCGCGGCCACAGCCGTGATTGCCGAGGAGGAGAGTATGACTCCCGAGCAGATCAGTGAGGAGATCTTAGGCTACTTTGTAGCTGATTCTGTCTAGTGCCAGCAGCGCACTAAGTTATCTTCATTTATGCCTTAGTCATTTCGATACATTAATAATTCTTGAATGGATTTGTAAGCTCTATGAGAGCATGCACTTTATTCTTTCGGTATTTGGATGATATTTGGACTCATTCATTTATTCAACATTTATTCATTTATGACATGTGATGTTCTGAAATGTGTATGCATTTAATTATGTTTACTGCTTACTCGCAACGTTATTAATTAGATGCAATATTTTAGAACACGTGTGGCACAAAATGGAGGAAGTATGCCTTGTGGACAGTGGCATGACTAATACCATACTAAGGGAGACAAAATATTTCCAGTCTATTAGCAAAGGTACGGGCAGTATCATGACAATCGCCGGTAGCCGTTCTAGTATAATAGACTCCGGAAGAGCCACAATTATGCTTGCAATGGGAACAATTTTGACAATAGAAGATGCATTATTGTACCCCGAATCGACTAGGACACTCCTTAGTTTTAAGGACATTCGCGCTAACGGTTTTCATGTAGAGACCGATGATGAAAATGATAAAGAATATCTACTCATCACTAAGCGCGACGCACATGGAAAGAGGGTATTAGAAAAACTTCCTTCATTTGACACCGGGCTTTACTACACTAGAATTGTAGCACCCCCGGTGTACACTGTCTTTAAAACTGTTTTTAAAAACTCTGAATTATTCCGCCTATGGCATGATAGGCTTGGCCACCCCGGTCTAAGAATGATGAGAAATATTATTAACAATTCTAATGGTCATAATATTAATGTGAAAAATTTCCCAAATAAAGAAGATTTCGTGTGCCCCGCATGTGCCACGGGGAAATTAATTATTTGACCATCCACTTTGAAAGTGAAGGATGAAATCCCTACATTCCTAGAACGAATACAAGGGGATATATGCGGTCCTATTCAGCCCCGGTCAGGGCCATTTCGGTACTTTATGGTGCTCATCGACGCGTTCTCGAAATGGTCGCATGTCTCTTTATTATCTACGTGAAATCATGCTTTTGCAAAGCTAATCTCGCAGATAATTTAGATTAAGAATAAATTCTCAGATTATCAAGTAAAGTCCATTAGAATGGACAACGCCGGCGAATTTTCTTCAAAAGCATTTGATGATTATTGCCTAGGCATGGGAATTAAAGTTGAGCACTCCATACCTCATGTCCATACCCAGAATGGTTTGGCAGAGGCATTAATTAAAAGAATTAAATTTATTGCCAGATCGCTATTACAGAGTTGTAATTTACCAACAACATGTTGGGAACACGCAGTGCTGCATGCTGCAAGTCTCATTAATTTTAGACCGTCGGCCTATAATATCCACTCTCCTATGCAACCAGTACAAGGGTCGGCACCGAAAATTTTCCACCTTAGAAGGTTCGGTTGCCAGGTATATGTACCTATACCACCACCTCAGCGATCAGCAATGGGGCCACTCCGTAAGTCTTGGGATTTATGTCGGTTATGAAACCGTCTCCATAATTCGGTATTTGGAACCCATGACCGGAGATTGCCATATGGCCCGCTTTGATGATTGCATTTTTGATGCGGATCATTTCCCGACATTAGAGGGAGGAAATCAACCCCTTGATGAAAAATGTAGCGAATTTACGTGGCACGCCACGGGGATCCAAGCACATGACCCACGTACTAGTGAAGCAAATAGGGAGGTCCAGAAAATAATTGATTTGCAAGCATTAACGAATCACCTGTCGGATCACTTTAGTGATTTAAAATCCGTGACTAAGTCGCATGTGTCTGCACGCAATGCACCGGAAAGGGTTGAAATACCAAGAAATGATGAAGGTATTCCCGTTCCCGTCCAAAGGCCTCAGAATAAAAGGACGAGAACTCCGGTCCCTCATGTCCTGAGTACCCGGGCACGCTCGGCAAAAAGGACAAGAATGACTTACCATGGAAAACCACTGAAGCGCCCTAAAAGAATAAGGAGAGCTAGTTGAGACCTGGCAGAAGTACAGAACAAAATGTTTCTGACTTGAACCTTCCATTGGAGGAAGCACCTAGCGAAGATGTGTGCGCACACATTGGCGCAGGAAAGCTAAAGGACCTTGCTCCCGCTACGGGAAATAGCGATGAGTAAAGGGAAGCGCACGAAGAAGCGCTCCATGACGAAATGACCATAAACTATGCAGAAACAGGGGAATCTTTGAATAGAGTAACAGCCAATGTCGATATTTATTTTACGAATAAGATTACCAAGATTATTGATCTTGATCCCGAACCTGTATCGCTTGCCGATTGTAAGAAACGATCGGATTGGAAACAATGGCAAGAGGCAATCACCGCGGAATTATTATCTCTGAACAAAAGAGAGGTATTTGGGCCCATAAGCCTAACCCCTCACCACATACGCCCTGTAGGTCATAAGTGGGTCTTTGTTCGTAAGAGAAATGAAAATAATGAGGTGGTCAGATACAAAGCAAGGCTTGTTGCACAAGGTTTCACTCAACGACCTGGAGTCGATTTTGAGGAAACTTATTCACCGGTCATGGATGGAATTACCTTTAGATATTTAATCTCAATGATAGTTAATTTGAATCTAGAAATAAAATTAATGGATGTGGTAACAGCATACCTATACGAAAACTTGGATTCGAACATTTACATGAGGGTACCAGAAGGTATTCCCATACCGAACCAAGACAGAGCAAATAGGAGCCTGTATAGTGTGAAACTTAGAAAGCCATTATACGGACTCAAACAGTCTGGCAGAATGTGGTATAATCGCTTAAGCGAGATACTAAGCAAGAAAGGCTATACGAGCAACGAAGATTGCCCTTGTGTATTTATACGAAGGTCCTAGGATGGATCTGTATAATCTCGGTATACGTGGATGATCTGAATATCATTGGCACACCCGAGGATATTGATGAAGCAAGTTCTTACCTGAAGTCAGAAGTTGAAATGAAAGACTTGGGCAAGACCAAGTATTGCTTAGGTTTGCAACTTGAGCATGTCCCTGAAGGAATATTAGTGCATCAGTCTTCTTACACTAAGGAAGTATTGGAAAGATTTAGCTTCGAAAAGGCATACCCTTCGAAGGTCCCCATGATTGGGAGGTCCCTACAGCAATACAAGGACCTGTTTAGACCTAAGGAAGAGGGGGAGGAAGTTCTGGGACCAGAATTCCCATACTTGAGTGCAATAGGAGCACTCATGTATCTTGCAAATTGCACGAGGCCGGATATTGCATTCGCTGTGAATTTGTTAGCAAGGTATAGTTCTGAGCCTACCAAACGGCATTGGAAAGGCATTAAGGATATATTTCGCTACCTCCAAGGAACCAAGGATCTTGGCTTGTTCTTTAGAAAGAATCAAGACTTGTCCATGGTTGGATATGCCGACACGGGGTATCTTTCAGACCCGCATACAGCTAAGTCACAGACATGGTATGTTTTCCTATGTGGCAGGACTGCAGTCTCATGGAAATCATCTAAGCAAAGTCTTGTATCGACTTCGACGAACCACTCAGAAATCATTTCCTTATATGAAGCTTCACGAGAATGTGTTTGGCTTCGACGGATGGTCAACCACATACAGAAGTCATGTGGGTTGAACACCGTACAAGCCCCTACAATTATCTATGAAGATAATGCAGCATGTGTTGCACAAGTACAAATGGGTTATGTGAAGAGCAATCTCACTAAGCATATCAACCCCAAGTTCTTTTATGCTCATGAATTGCAAAAGATGGACGAAATAAAAATACTGCATACTAAGTCATGTGAAAATCTGGCAGATTTATTCACTAAGTCATTACCGGCGTCGACCTTTGAAAGTTGCGTACGCGGAATAGGTATGATGAGACTTAGAGAATTGCAGTGTTCAGGGGGAGAATCTTTGCAAACTCATAGGTAAAATCTTGACCAAGAAGGTTGAGTACCTGATTGAATAATCAGGTGAGTTGTACTCTTTTTTCCTTGGATGAGTTTTACTGAAGTTTCTCAAACCAAGGTTTTTAATGAGGCAATTCGTGCAACATGACCGACGTATGCCATGCACTCTTTCTCCAAGTTTTTCCCACTGGGTTTTTTTTCGAAGTTTTTGAGGCATGTGCTATACGTGATAAGTTTCCAAGGGGGAGTGTTAGGAATCCTTGGTTCCACCAGGGAGTGGGACCCACCCGTCATGAGGAGGGGTATGGGTTTCCTTTAAGTCACTTTATGTGGATACTTATCCCTTAGATTAGTGGAGGCTATAAAAGGAGATGAGAGTCACTTGTACTGTAACCTTTTGATCGATCAATAAAGCTCTCCCTTTTCCTCCCACACTGTGTCTCTCTTTTACATACTGTACACACGCTTCGTCTTTCTTCTTCCTCGACGTCGACTACGCCACGCTGTGCAACCCGAGGACCGGACTTGCCGGCAACGGTTGCACAACAGCATCCATCACTCTTTGAGGACTCGGTACAGGGCGCCCTCAGCCCTAGTTGGGAGTAATCAGAGCGAGGAGGGAGGGGGGGGTTAAGTATCCACTATAATAAAAACTCTTTTTCTACTAATAGAAGAGTAGTGTTTCTACTTGTTTCTCCAAAAATAATCTGTCAAGCCATTTTCTCTACCCAGCAATATTGATTCGGCATTTTAAAATGAAAGACGGTATCTTGTATTCTCGCGAAGTTTACTATGGTATCAACATATACTTGCACCTCAAAACACTCGTGACTTGCCTTTATAATTTTCTAAGATTGCGCAAGAACACGGTCAAAAGATTTTAATAGTGGAATTGAAGGAAGGAATTTCTCTTTTTTTGGACCTCCTCCACCACCACCTCCTCTTCCTCGCCGCCGACAGTCACCACGCAATAGCAGCGCCTGGGGAAGGACCCACCATCGCGGAACTCAGCAACTGGGCTGAGGAGGTCGATGAGGACTCCAGAGCAAAGTGATTAGCAATGAGTAGAAAGTTGAACAATTTAGTTGTAATATGGGATTCCTAAACAAAGTTACTTCATTGCTTGTCTTCATTGGTAGCTGGTGCATATTGTTTTTGAGTTGATTTTGCAATGCATTAGCAAGATATTATTGGATCACTTGTTATGGAATAGAGTTGCAACTCGATTCTTAATATACAACTTGTCGACGATCGGTAAACTGCTGATCTTACGATATTCGTGGAATGTGTATGTATGAGGGGTAGGGACCGCTAGGGCACAAAGCCAGAGGTATAATGGCAAGGAAAACGCCCTTTTTATACAGATTCGGGCCTCTCTCAGGATGACAACCCTACGTCCTGTTCGTATATATTAACTGGAGAATGTCTTACAAGGGATATGAAGGTTAGTGGCTATCCTAGGCATAATCGTAGACTAATCCGGGTAGGACTCTGGCCTCCTTAAATATCGGGATGGACTTCCTAGTTTAAGGGATGGACTTCCTCTTTACTAGGGGTTACCTTATCGTCCTGGGATCCTTACCGGATACGTGGTATATTCCGATAATCCAGAGAATCGTATACAGATACTTCCTAATATACAGGATACTATACTATCCATCGTCAAGCCCCCCATCAGTACGTGAAGTGAGGTCTTGACTATTCTGTAGAAAATCTGCTCTTCTCGGGGAGCAGCTCCGAGTAGGTGAACCGGGTAATCCTTACCGACGACTTTCCCGAGTAGGTACAATCTCTACCAAGTAGTCGTGGTAGCCTTATCGAAATAGTCTTTGGAAATCAAAGCTTTTTCGATTTAATCTGACCCGTCGATCACGGACACGCATTTGCCTGGCGGATTTCTGGGAAATTGAACTGTCGTGGCGGAATTTCGCGTGGTGATGAAGAATCTTTCCTTTTTCTGTGCTACTGCTCGGCTGACGTTAGCCGTAACACAGCGTGCTTGTCTGGGTCGTGGGTTTGTCAGACCCTCTTTTTCCCGCGCAACGTCTCGTATGCGGGAAAAGCAACTGTCCGCATTAAATGCGATGGAACAGATCGTGCCGTTAACCGCGCTCGGTCAGGCGAAAAATTGAAACCTTTAAGAAACCAAGAGTTGGGGTTTTGCCCGCATTGCTCTCTGTTCCTTAGCCTTCCCACCGTCTTCTTCCTCGCGCCCTTGCCAAACCTTTCCGCTTCCATCATCTCCGATCAATTGGCAAAAATGGGCAAGAAGAGCACCACAAAGAAGTCCCCTGAGCCCAAGAAGTCATCGGGGGATGCCTCGGGGGAGCAAATCTCTGCCATCCCCGAGTTCGAAGTCTCGGTGATGGATTCCTCGGCCATCAAAAGACTCATGGCGGAGGAGGTAATCCTCCCGGAGGTATTCGTGCCTTTCCGGGAGGCCGTGAAGGAAACGGTTCCCAGCCCGGACACGAAATGGGTCGTCGTCTTCGCGGATTTCTTCAGGTGCGGACTTCAGTTCCCACCTTCGCATTTCTTCCTCCTTGTGCTCCAGTTCTACGGGATCGAGTTGATTCACCTCAACCCAAATTCGGTTCTGATGCTGGCGGTCTTCGCACATTTATGCAAAGCGTACCTCGGCATTAGGCCGAGCCTGGAGCTGTGGAGGTTTTTCTACAACCTCCGCCGGATGAAGGTCAGTGGCGGAGGAGTCATCGGCGGCGCCGGGTTCTGACTCCGGGAAGGGAAGAAGGACTCCTACATTTCTTCTTCCTGGAAGTCGTCGTGGTCGGGCTGGCATTCCAAGTGGTTCTACTGCCAGCCCCCACCTTTCTTCGGGATCCACTACCAAGGCCTGGCTCCCTTCCCGACGAAATGCTGGGTGGAGGCCCCGAAGGAGACCAAGCAGCTCAAGGTCTTTGTTCACGACATCGCCAATCTCGCCGCCGAAGACTTGTCGAGGGACGCAATTTACATCGAGGTTTTGGAAGAAGGTGCATGAAGCACTTGGCACGCAGTTGAATTTCAGTACAGCATACCACCCGCAGACGGATGGTCAAACCGAGCGAGTAAATCAGATTTTGGAAGATATGCTTCGAGCATGTGCTTTGTCGTACAAGCGAAGCTGGGATAAAAGTTTGCCATATGCTGAGTTTTCCTACAACAACAGTTATCAAGCCAGTTTACAAATGGCTCCTTTTGAAGCTTTATATGGACGTAAATGCCGTACCCCTTTGAATTGGCATGAAGTGGGAGAAAAGCAAGTGTTCGGACCTGATGCTTTGGAAGAAGCTGATAAGCAAGTAAAGGTGATCCAGGAAAGATTGAAAGCTGCACAGTCGAGACAGAAGAGTTACTCGGACAAGCGCCGCAAGGACATATGTTTCAAGATAGGTGATGCTGTGTACCTGAAGGTATTCCCGCTCAGAGGAATGCGTCATTTTGGAATCAAGGGCAAGCTAGCATCCCGCTACATTGGTCCCTTTGAGATAACCGCCCGTCGTGGAGAGGTAGCGTATCAGTTGGCTTTGCCGAAGAAGTTGTCCAATGTGCACAATGTGTTCCATATGTCGCAGTTGAAGAAATGCTTCAAGGAACCAGAAGAAGAAGTTCGGAAAGCATCGTTGGAGGATATCAAGGTCCAAGATGATCTAACATATGAAGAATACCCAATCAAGATTCTGGACAAGAAAGCAAGAACCACCAGGAGAAGGGTGATCAAGTTTTACAAAGTTCAGTGGAGCAACCATTCCGAAGAAGAAGCAACGTGGGAACAAGAAGAAGACCTGAAGGAGGAGTTTCCAGATCTGTTCTCTAGCTTCGAATCTCGGGGTCGAGATTCTTTGTAAGGGGTGTAGAGTTGTAACATCCTCGATTTTTGAGTGCTTGAAATTTTTTTAAAAGAAAGAGGATGTGCAAGTAAGTAATATGTTCATATGTATTTTTATTGGATTTTATTTCAAATTAATTCAACTATATGAATTAATTTGAGATCTTAAAGTGATGTTTTGAATTTTTGTTTGAAATTCTTTTGGAATCTCTCTCTAAAAATATTTTATTTGAATTCCTCATGTCCAAATTGATTTACTGGAATTTTTCTACAATTTTTTGACCTTCTTTGAAGTCGTTTTAAATTATTTTTGTTATCTCTAATTGATTAATTCGAAAATATTTTTTTTTAGTGGGCCAGCCAGCCTAGCATCGTGCGCTGCATGCACCATGTGCAATTGCCGCATGCATGCAGCAATTAGAGTTAATTAATCATGCATGCATGCGGCCGAGCTGCAGCTGCTCGTTTCGGTGGTTTGGCCCGATTTCTTCCGATTCTTTCCAATTAATCCGTAATTGCTCCTTCCCTTTTACTTCTTGCCTAATTAGTGCTCTATTACCCTTTCCTCTCCTCAATTTCTCCTATAAAAGCCCCCTCTACCCTGTGATTTGTTTCTTTACTTTCCACACCAAAAATTTATCTTCTCCTCTTCTTCTTCTCCAACTCCGGCGACCACTCCGACGAGCAATTCTGGCGACCCCGGCGCATCTCCACCCGAGACGTGGCCACGAGGAGCTTCCCCACACCGGCACGCACCTCCTACCGTAACAAATCGCAAGTTTCGTCCACGACTCCGACCGTACCACGTCATCTTCCCCAACTCCGGTGAACTTCTTCTCTCCTCAATTTCTCCACATACGGTGAGTCTCTCTCCAATCCCTCTCCAAGATAGTCTCCCCACAAACCCTACATCAAAATCTCTCAACCAATTTTTGCTCCATTATTCATCTCCCTTGTGATTACCATGGGTTGTTTTCTTCCCAAACCTGTCTGCTACAGTACACATGAAAAGTAAACCTAGCCATCCCTTACGTCTAATTTTTGGCTCCAACCAATCCTTATCCGATCTTAGGTCTCAGTAGTAAAATGGAACCCTTAGAACACCATGAACCCAACGGTGCAATCGGATTTTTAATCCGACCGTCGGATTTTGAATTATAATTAAATTAGTATGAAATTCAAGCAAATTTCGTGATATCTTTGTACTGGTTGATTATTTCGAAGTGAATCTTTTTCTGTAGATCATTAGTATGATAAGGAGTAGTTCTGGAAATTTTCATAATTTTTGGACATGTGTAGAATTTCCTAGAATTAAAATAAGCTCTGTTTCATTTATTAAAAATAGAAATCTTCTCTGTTATTTTTATCCAATTTTTGTCTAGGATCAGAGAACCCTAGAAATCATTTACCACGTAAACCAAAATATTGTATCTGCAATGGTTAGGGCTATAGAAATCAAGAAGTGTTCTAGATCCATTTAAAATTATTATTTGAATGCTGTTTCTAGTGATAAGTCCTTTATAAATCTGTTTTAGCCTCTAAAAATGCATGTCCAGTACCCAATAATTCATATTATGTTGTGTGAATGTTGAAAAGTCATGAAAATCCATTTAGCTTAATTAAATAATGTTTTACTATATTTTTAGGGTAGTTTCCATGCTTAGAAAAATAATTTAAATTGGTTAAAATATATTTCCAGAACATAGTTGAACATGAAATGTCTCTGGAATTGGTAATATAAGATGTTACTCCAATTATATGATTTATTGATGATAATTAGTATTTTCTACTTATTTGTTACACTAGAAATGCTAGAAAATGCTCTAATTAAATAATGTTCAGATTATAAATTATTATTAAATCATTTTTGGTACTGTTCCAGTACTGTTAACATGTTCCAAGATGTTTCATGCTTAGTTAGCTCATGTTAATAGTAGAGAATACATTTTAGCTTAATTACTAGTCGTTAAATTAATAGAAAAACATGTGTAAATATGATTAGATGTTGTTAACTTATTCTTTACTGCTATTAACCATTATAAATATTTAGGATTCACCTAAATATTTATTTGTGGTTAATTATGATTTGTTTGTCCTTTTATTATGATTACTAGCATGTTAAGGTGTATGTGTGTATATATATTTTAAATATCTATTAAATATACCCGGTAAGAGATATTAGTTATATATGTTGTATATGGTTATGGCCAATCCTAGAAGACCATTCTTTCTTCGCGATGACGCTATCGCGCCATCGTTCCATTCCACCTCAGCTTCCCTTCGTCGTGCTTCCTCTCGTGTTGCTTCCGAGTTACTCTTAATTGGAGTTGGTTATTTATTTGCTTTGCTCGTTGCGTTGCGTTAATAGGGAGTGAAGAGACCAACCCGGCGACCGAAGCAGCTGAAGAAGGAGAGTACTACCACGAAGGCATGCCACTTTTCTTGATCATATTTGATCCTATATTTTCGAAGTCATTATATTTTGTTGTTTATAAACATGCATGCTGTTTTAATCCAGTAGCTAGCGTGTCGATTGACACAACTTTACCCTTATCCGTTGTCGCCTGTTTACTTGATACCCTGTGTAGATTAATAGGATTTATTCTGAATAGAGTAGAGATATGCTTAGCCATGCTTAAATACATCTTTAGGTTGTTTTGATTTGCCTCTACGGAGGAATGAATATCGGATCGACGATCCTTGTTGAAACTTGTTGAGCTCGCTGAGCTAGGGCCGGGTGCCCGATGTTTTCCCTCTCTCTCTCTCTCTATTCCTCCTATTCTACTCTGCGTGAAACTTACCATCTAATATGGTGCGGGCGATAGCTGGATCATGTGATGAAGGAGCATATGGTTGTCCTACCCGCAGAAGGCCGGTTGAAAGGAACCATTGGTCGTCCGTACCGCTTAAGGCCAAAGTCTAGAAGTTGGAGAAGTGTGTCAACAGTGCAACCACATGCTATATGGGCAATGGCTTGGTCAAGTAGGTTAGTCAGCCTTTGGTGCTGATGTTGCCGTACCGCAGAAGGGGTGGACGTAGCGACGAGGTCCCTCGGCACAGATGGGGGGATCGGAGTGCGGGGACATACTCTCGACTCTGAGCCAGACCCGGTGGGTATGTCACACCTTAGGGGGATCTAGCTAAAAGACCTCGTCACAATCTTCCTGTTGTAATGCTGGCGACGGCCAGTGGCAACAAGGAGAGATTGTGTCATGTGGGTAAAGTGTACAAACTCTGCAGAGTAATAAACTAATCGATTAGCCGTGTCCACGGTTATGGACAGCACATGACTCATTCTTGATTAAAAGGACCTGTCCCTCTCCCCCTTGCTATTTCCCTCTACCCCTTTGCTGATGAAACCTATGGCCGAGCAAAGGCAGGAGTTCCTTGCTCGAAGGTGTTGGTCGAGGACCACACGTTGGAAAATACCCCTGATAATAAAACGGTTTTACATCAAAAGAATGCCTTTGAATCTACCTTAATATTTCAACTAAAAGTTTGCTTTACGCAACTAAGCCCTAAATCCTTCCTTTGAAGCCTTGCATATAGCATGGTAGGACCATCTGCCGCCAGGTGGCTTGCTGAGTACATGAAGTACTCATCGTGCATGTTTTTGTGGTGGTGTGTAGAGGAGTATGCTGAAGAAGGAGCCGATGAAGACTTCTTCTACGATGAGCCCGAAGAATAGGTCGCGTGGCTGCCGTCAATTGCCTGTGGCACGGATGGAGTCACTGCACTTTTATTTTTCCGCTGTTTGCTTCTGATGTAATAAATGTCATTAGACATGGAACTTTGTAAGCCATGTGGCATATTGTACTCAAGTTAAGTTTTAAACATTGAATGCATGCAATGTTATTCATTTCGCCTGTGTTCGTCAGCGTGATCCTGGACTGACGAGGATATACACAGGGGGGCCTAGTAGTTGAAACTAGACTCTCACACGGGTGGATTCACCTATCCGGACCCCTTCTCCTTCGTCGAATCCCCAACCTCAGGTTAGAATTCCCACCCGACTAGCTCTGCCCCGTGGTTTTCCTTGATTAGGATAACTGAAGTGAGCTTGTCGAATAGCATGAGGTGAGTGGCCTTCTTCCAATGGAGCAGACGCCTCCTCCCCCGACTACCCGCAAGGAGGAGACCGCGATGGCGAAGGGGAAAGTGCCATTGGCCCCTGCTGAAAAGCGGGGTTCAGATGTCTCGTCGAAGGGACCTCTTCCTCCGGTGAAGCACCAAAGGTAAGTTTCTTTTGTAGTCCTCTTCGCCATTGTTCTTTTTTGTTTC
Source organism: Stipa capillata (assembly GCA_019208055.1). Lineage (NCBI taxonomy): Eukaryota > Viridiplantae > Streptophyta > Magnoliopsida > Poales > Poaceae > Stipa > Stipa capillata. The sequence continues at coordinate 365,441 of JAGXJF010002323.1, read as the reverse complement.
TTGTCTTCATGAAGGATTAATTTGGAAGTTCCTCCGATTAGGGTGACCATCATTCCAGCCAGAGTCCTAGCGGGGGCCGTCGTCGAGGAGCAGCCCCTGGTATCAAGGCCGCTGCAAGCCTCGGCCGGGCGGATTGAGCCCCCTGCACCGAATCCCTTGGTGCCGGAAAGCGTCAGCTTGACCTCCCTGCTACAGGTAAGTCGAAGAGTTAGTAACAAAAAGTATAATTTGACCAATACTAACCTTATTACTCTCAGATCATCATTTCTCGGATCCCTCCGCTCGAGAAGGCTCAAACTGAGCTGGAGGCGAGTCGAGCGGCGAATGAGGAGCTGAAGAAGCACCTCGAAGAGTCTGGGAACTGGCGAGTAGAGAAGGAGGAGCTAAAGAAGCGCCTCCAAGACGCTGAGAAGAGGCGGGAGGTGGTCGAGGCTGAGCTCCAGGTCTCGAGGGCCCGCTTGTCGGAAGCGGAGTCTTCCCTGCAAAGGAGTCAAGCTTACGCGAGGAAACTAGAGGAAGACCTCGAGCGCGCCCTTGGCACGCTCGAGAAGGCGCTTGTCGAAGTAGGAGTCGTCGTCTTCCCCAGCCCTCTGCGTGCTGCCCGGCTAGTGGAACTCGTAGCTTCTGTCTCCCGGCTGAAGCCCATCCTCGAGAAGCTCCTCGAGGACGAACTCCAGCAAGGCGTGTGAGATGCTTTGGCTTTTGCTCTGGCCCTTCTCCGGTGTAGGCTCCCGGACTTGTCCTTGGAGGCTCTTGCAACTGATCTGCCTGCTGGTGAGGAAGAGGAGCTCCTCGATGCTGTGCAAAGTGCTGCGGATACCTTTGGTGATAGGGTCCAGGTGCCTAGTCTAGTTAGGTAAAATAAGAACTTGTAACAAACAGTAGTTAGTAACTGTGCACTAATCATGTGTGTGTTTTTTTGTTCTTCTAAAATACTCGTCTGCTTTGTGAAATGCTTGTCGGACGTGAGGGTTGTCTTAGACTTAGTCGAACTCATTGTCCCTTTCCCCTAACTTAGGATTTTCGAGCTGCACTGTTTTACCGAAAACTGCGATTGACCAGGCCTTAGGTTTAGTCGGATGGAGGGCTCCGTGGCTCCTCGTCATCAGTAAACGCGATAAGGGGTTCTCGTACAGCTTCTCGTGGTTGTAATGACAACTCGTGTTCCTTTGTTGCAGAGGTATTGGACGCAAGTTAGTAAGTTCTACGTTTTTGCCTTGTTGTCGACAGCGTTACACTCTACCCGTGACACCTTCTGTTCAGAGCAGTCGGGAACGTGAATGAGCATATGGGTTCCGTTGGTCAAGTTATACTCGTACCCCTTTTTCCTTCCTTTACTTGAGGTTGGGGATCGTTACCACGGAACCGGGGAGCTTAGTCAACCAGGCCTTAGGTTTGGTCAGGTGGGGGGCTCGGTGGCTTCCCCTGTCACCTGCAGACGCGTTAAGGGGTTTTCCTCGCATCCCTGACGGTTGTAGTGCGGAACCTTTTCCTTTTGTGCAGGTCGAGAAAAAATAGTACTCGTATGTGTACACCAATTTGCCATATACTTATCCAGCCCCCGACTGTCTTATTCGAGAAGAATCTCAGATAGGCAGTCTGAAAAAATAAATATCGAACTAAAGACTTGATATATTAAGATTGTGAACTGTCTGAAGTGTCATTTACAAGCTATGGTAAGAGAAAGTATTCTAGAAATCTTAGAAAAATAAACTAAGCCGTCCCCCCCTTTATCCAGCTTGTCGCTAGTTGCGTCAGATACTCCCGCCCTCTTGTCGTGACCTGCTGACGAAACTTGTTGAGTGCGCGTGCTGGGTGGCGGCGTCCGGAGCATCTTATCATCGGCTTGTTCGTAGCTTGGTGATCCTGGGGCTGGAGTTGGTGCAACTTGAAACACACTGGCGAGGAGGTGACGGTCATGCAGTCTTACCGAGGGTGCTTGCACGGAGGACTCTGTAGGGGACATGACTCTTTTGCTACTGACACGGGCGACCTGGATCGGGCGGCTTCCCCTGTGGAACCGTTGTCCTGCTGAGGGGAAGGTCCTAATTCCCCCTGTTTCGGTTTAGTCGTGGAACTTTTTCTCCGACTTGGAGGGGGTACTTCCCGAAGTTGTCGCTCATAGTTGCGGCAGAAGTCTTGACAATGTGGAGGCACGTGCCGTAACATCGGTGTCCCGACTAGAGAGTTGTTGCTGTTCGGTGAGGTCGAGGCTACGCTTGTCACAGAGAAGTGTTTCTTGAGGAGAGCTCTTTATCGTGAGAACACCCTTTGGGCCAGGAATCTTCATTTACTGGTAGGCATAGTACACTGCTGCCATGAATTTGGCCAAAGTCGGGTGTCCTAAGATAGCATTATATGCCGTCTCGAAATCGACTACGTCGAACAGGATTTTCTCCGTTCGGAAGTTTTCAGGTGTTCCAAAGGTCACTGAGAGCGTGACCTACCCGACCGGCGTGGTCGACGAGCTTGGCACGATGCCGTGGAATGCCTGTGTTACTGTCTGGATCGATGACCGTGGCACTTGCATAGCATCAAGGGCTTTGGTGAATAGGATGTTAAGGGAACTCCCCCCGTCTATCAGCACCCGAGCCACCCGGTAGTTGTTGATCGTTGATTCGACCACAATCGGATATCGTCCTGGTCGAGCATAGTTTTCAAGGCAGTCGGTTTGGTCGAACTTGATCTCGACCTCCGACCATTTGACTGCCCGAGGTACTTGCGGTATGCTTGCAAGAACTTCTCGGGCAATCGCCTTGTATTGCCTCCTCGATTCGTAGGAGGACGAGCCCCCAAATATATGCTCGATCGCTCTGACGTGACCCTAGAATGGCTCAGGGGAGGAGTCGTCATCGGGAGTCATGTCCCGGCTGTTGTTTGCGACCTGCGGGTTATCCCCGCGGAGCTTCTCTTTCTCCTCCTTAAGGTATTTCTTGAAGATGCGACATTGACGCAGATCATGCGAGTCGGTCTGGTGCAAATCGCACCAGAGCTTGGATGGCTTGTCGGAGGAATTCGTTTGCTTGTCCTTGGGGCGTGGTCGCCAGGTACGCTTCTCGGGGAGGTTGGCAAAGACTTCCTCGGTTTTAGCCCTTTTTCTCTATTCCCTCCAGAGGACTTCTTTTTGCGTTTCAACTTCTTAGAGTCGTCTCTGGTCCGGTGGGGAGAGCTGGTCGAGCTGCCCTGCTGCTGTTTGATGTAGCGCAAGGTTTCCTCCGCGCAGGCAGCTTTCTCGGCTAAGTCCATGAGCTGCGCCATGGTTTTAGGAGGATGCATGATCAAGTCGTGCGTGCACATCTCATTTCTACTGCCTCGAGTGAAGGCACGGATGACGTCCGAGTCAGTGATCTCAGGTATAATGTTGCGGATAGCGCTAAATCTGTTGGTAAATTCTCGGAGCGTCTCATCTGGTCTCTGGACGACTAGAAATAGGTCGTCAACTCGACCAGGGCGGGTGTAGGTACCTTGGAAATTGCCGAGAAGCATGTCGCAGAGTTGTCCCCAGGAGCGGATCGTTCCCGGGGGCAGATTCGTCAACCACGTCCTGGCGGCTCCTCTGAGGGCTGTCGGGAAGTAGTTGGTCATTACCTTCTCGTTTCCGCCTGTGGCCTCAATATCGTAGTGTAGATTGTTAGGAATTCTGCAGGGTTTGTGGTGCCATCATACGACTCTAAGGCCCCAGGCTTAAAACGAGACGGCCAGCGCACATGTCGGAGTTCCTGTGACAACACTTGACATCCGTGGATGGCTCTCCGATAAGGCGCGGTCTCACCATGATTCGGGGTCGAAGATCGTCCCCGAATGTTGGCGTGGTGTCGTTGGTCTCTCTCTGGGAGATTGATCTTGCTGGTGCCTCTGGCTCCGGCGCTCGTTGATCTTGTCGCGTAGATCGATGCGTGGTTCCTCCTGGCGAGACCGATTCCTGGGGTGACGTCTTTCCCCGTCTGACTCCTCCTGGGGGCGAGGGGTGCTCTTTGCGTTGGAGCTACGTGCCACAGATCGTGCTCGAGAAGATTCGGCTTGAGCTTGGGCCTGCTGTAGTTCAGCCCCCAGCTGTTGCAGCCACTGCCGTCCTTCAGATGTCGATAAATCTGCCAGCCTTCGAGCAGTTCGAGACACGTATTCCTCTGTCCCTGGAGGTGTTCTTTCTGCTCCCGTAGGTCTATTCCCGTTCCCTTGGGAAGTAGCTGTCAGGCTGCGACGTCGAGAACTCCCATCCTGATCTTGTCCCTCGAGCTCTTCACGATCACCTTGGATCGCGAGAACTACACGAAGGTTTGGATTAGGTGGGTATGGCTTCACTCCATCACATCGTCCTCATTGGGCACGATGTGAGCGGGTTCTTGATCGTCTGGATGATCAGAAGGTGTAGGTGACAAGCCAAACATTGGGCTAGCTGCTCCTGCCTAGAGATTGTCGGTTGATACTGATCTCCCTTCAAAGGCCCTGGCGCACTCGGTCTGGAAGCGATCGGCATCGCTATCCGAGTCCTCGCCAGGAGCGTATTCTCCATACTCTAGTGATCCGTTACCGGGTATGGATCCATTGGGCCGAAGTTGTCGTAGAACCCTTGGTCCGAGTACCTAGTACGGTGCATGACGGCGATCGCATTCCCTACCGAACTTGCTTCTTCCTTCTCGGGTTGCGCCGAGGAGGGCTGTGCAATCGGCGTTATGGACTGATCGCGAGAAGTTGCTTGTCTTGCCGACTTTGATTCTTCCTGGATGGCTTGAGCCGGAGAGGTCCCCACGGTCGGCGCCATCTGTCGACGATTGGTAAACCGCCGATCTTACGGTATTCGTGGAATGTATATGTATGAGGGGTAGGGACCGCTAGGGCACAAGGGCAGAGGTATAATGGCAAGGAAAACATCCTTTTTATACAGGTTCGGGCCTCCCTCAGGATAACAACCCTACGTCCTGTTCGTATATATTAACTGGAGAATGTCTTACAAGAGATATGAATGTTAGTGGCTATCCTAGGCCTAATCGTAGACTAATCCGGCTAACTCCGCTAGGCTTGACTCCTTCGAGGGGGCGGAACTTCTCGTAGGAATAAGCTAGGGCTTCTGAATCTTCAGGCTCTAGTACCTTCGCTCTAACTTGGCTTGTCCTCCCCTATGTGATTGCTGATCCTTTTATAGGGGGTTCATCTAGTCGTACCGTACATGGACTTACATCCGGGTAGGACTCTGGCCTCTTTAAACATCGGGATGGACTTCCTAGTTTAAGGGATACCCTTCTTCTTTACTAGGGGTTACCTTATCATCCTGGGATCCTTACCGGATACGTGGTATATTCCGATAATCCAGGGAATCGTATACAGATACTTCCTAATATACAGGATACTGTAGTATCTATCGTGACAACCCATATTGCCGTTGCTCTTGTAGAAGATTCTGAAGTTCTCTTTTGCATATTGTCATGTGTAAATTCTACTCTAATCGTAGGGTATCGTGGCAGAGAAGATACATTAGATCGAGCTAGCCCCTATGGATAGCTTTAATATTAGCTTGTGGAATGAGGAAAAATAATGGTGCATCTTGGAATGAAAATCAACATTGTAGCCCAGTTGAGGAGCAACAATCACCAATTGAACAAGTTACTCCCTCCATGAGACCAAACAACAAGAGTTCAAAAATTTTAATGAAAGAGATGACAATATGTTGGCGCCGGCATGGCTAAATATAAGAATGGATGCAACACAAGGGAACGAATAATCTCGTTCTACTTATTAGAAGTGAATTCATTGTTACTTCCACGAGAACAAGAATTTCAAGTCAGATTATAATCAAAATTCCCTCATGCACCATTGTCTACTATTCAAGAACATGTTAAGAAGTTATGTGGATGTCATGACCGGATCGAGCGTAAAAGGCAAAGCAGGATGACAGAGAAAGATAAAGTTAGTTCATATCTCCTTAATTTACTTGTACCTTTATATGTTGCATGCAAGTTTAATAAGACATATTCACTTGTACATATTCTTCAAGCATGTGCTGTGTACAAGGAAGAAGAGGGAAATCATTTCAATACTTGCATTGCTGGAATGAATTACAACACCATCCAAAGCGGACTGATAGGTTATCTCAGAAAAATAGAAGACAACCTCCAATTCAAGTCCAGGTACATCTACTCCTATTAGTACCAACTCAAATTGATACGATGATAAAGCGGATGCTCCTACTTTAGAGAATGAACCCTTGAGAAGACCAATTGGTAGGAAGGCGGAGAAAGAACGATTATGACGAGGTAAAAGTTCTGATAGTAACATTGGAGGAGATAATATATATATGGAAGTGTTAGATGATTTGTGGTCAAAGAAGAGAGAATTGGACGTCATGGCAAGGCTCAAGAAAGATGAGCACTATGAACGAGCATATGCACTACAATAAGAGATGATTGCAAATGAAAAATGAGGATTGCGCAACAATAAGTCATGATGATGCATAGGATAAAAAAGCTTAAAGTAAGGAGCGGAGAGTTAGAATTCAAGAGAATGTTGGAAGATGAGAGAATTAAATATGGATAGTAGTGCCTTGGCTAGGCCACAACAACAATATTTCATGATCTTGCAGAATGAGATCATCGCTCGACAATGCAATAGGCCAGGTTGAGCTGCTTCATTTGTTTGGGCTATAATGTTATTTTGTTGTACTAACTATTTGGTTGCGTGATGTTGTATGAACTATGGAAACAATATGAGCTATGTTGTTGTATGCACTATGAAAACGATATGAACTATTTTATTGTATGCAAATACTATGAAATAGCTGCATACATTATTATTTCTGCAAAAAATAAACTACAAACATTATTAAAACAGTACCGAACTAAAACTACAAACATTATTAAAACAGTACCGAACTACACCCTTCCATGACGTTGCCATAGGTGCTCGACTAGATCATCTTTAAGTTGAGTGTGAGCTTGCCTGTTTCTAATAGAATAACGAGTTTAATAAACTCAAATAGTTCAGGCGTATACTCATGGAAAACTTTCATATTTCCTCCCGCTCTATCGTAATGGAAGTCATGTGGGCATTCGTCCTAGGCATCTTCAATTATCATGTTATGCATGATTACACAAGCTATCATGATTTCCCCGAGTGTGTCTTGATCCAAAAATCGAGTTGGTCCATGAACAAATGGCATAACGAGTGTAGAACTTCAAAGTCTCGTTCGGCATCCTTCCTAACTGCTTCTTGAGCTTGGGTGAAAATATTTTTCTTATTCCCTTGTGAAGATGATATTCTTTTCACAAATGTCGCCCATGTAGGATATATGTCATCTGCAAGGTAATATCCCATTGTATAATTATGACTATTGATGGTATATTCACTTCTGGAGTTTGCCATTTGGCTAACTTTGCAAAGAGAGAGAAACGATGAAGTACATTAATATCGTTCTGAGACCCTGGTAAAAAAACGCATGACAAATCCAAAAATCTTGTGATGTAAGGGCTTTTGAAATGATTGTGGGCTCATACAACATGGCTAGTATACATACCTTACCATGTTGGAGGGTAATTTTTTCACTTCTAATGCATACAATCTATGCTCCCTAACATTCGGAGAAAACTTCTTTCCTCTTCGATTGCAAGTAGTCTAACAATATCATTCTCATTTGGTGATCTCAAACACTCATCTTCGAAGACTTCAACAATAGTTTTCACAGACTTTTTAAGGCTTCCTATAACAGTACCAACAATGAATAGTACAATTCTACTATATACGATGGCCATACCCTTATACGATATCTCCTTAGGGATCCTTTAGATACCCGGAGTCATAAATATATTAAAGAGGGACTCTAAGAAAATAAGAAAACTACCCATAGGTGTCCAGGTATCCCTTAAACAAGGAAACTTATCACGATGTTTAAGACTAATAGGAGTCCTACTCAAAGACGAGTCCGTGCCAAACACGGTATACATTCTATATAAGGAGCCAAAGGACCCTGCGGAGAAGACAAGCCTTAGGACCTCAAATAGACAACAACACAAGAAGCCTAAGAGATCCACCCCAGAAGACTTTCGAGCCGAGTAGAAGGGAAGATGCACCCCAGACATCCACTTCTGACTAGTTGTAGATCTCGTCTAGATTAGCGTTTTCCCCTTGTACTTTGTCTCGAGATCAATATAAGACACACACGATGTAGGGTTATTATCTTTAGGGAGGCCCAAACCTATCTAAAATCTTTGGCTCCCAACGACTTGGCTTGGCTCGACTACGTATCCTTACCACCTACTACTTTCACCACGTATTATGTAAAATCGATGGTTTACCGATCATCGACAAGTACTTTCTCCAATCCGAACATAATCATTCGTAGCATCCGCTGGTACTCCATAACTTAGCATTTGAAATGTTATGATAGTCTTCTGTAAAGAAGATAAGCCAAGATTTCCAGCTCTATCTTTTTTCTGCATAAAGTAATCATTATGGTCTTCTACGATATGCACTATGTGAAAAATAGAGAACAAACCGTTCTAAACGTGCGAGAGAAAAGAAGAATGAGGCATAGATAGGATGATCAATAAAAAAGGCAAACACAAAAATATGGACTAATTGCAAACTTGACTCGAAATATAGTTGGGCCGTAGGTAGGAGCATCTGAAAAGTAGTCTTGGTATAGTCTAAAATGCCTGATTTCTCTATTGTGATGAATTACCTGACGTTCATGCACAGAACCACTATGATGTGGAATATTCAAAAGTTAATATTGGTTGTGTGTAAGATATATTGCAGTAAGAACAAGTTTGTCGTTATCATCGATGACGACAAATCCAAGAGATATTGTATGAGTAAGTTGCGATAACTCATTGCGATGTGGTAGAGGAGGAACAACTAAGAAGAGCGAATGACTTTGTATATATGGACTAGAAAAATATAGCCATTAAAATTATAGATGTTATAAATATAGTCCTTATAGATATATTATTATCTACAAGATATAATAAAATATAGGAGAGTAAAAAATAGAGAGTTTATTAAAACATAAAAGATATAAAATATATATATTTTAAAAAGGCTCTCCAAGTTAGGATATAGAGATTCGGTTGAGGATGCTGTTTCTTTTCTGTCCGAGATCGTAAAATGACATATGTCCAGGAGAAACAAGCAGTCAACATGCTGTGGAAAAGTTTTTTTAGGGTGCGTTTGGTTGAAGGGCAGCCATGGATGGGTTGGATCCATCCAGATTTGCAGGGATGGGATGAATCAATTTTCTGTTTGGTTGTATGAGTGGATGAGCCAGTTTTTTGTTTGGTTAGAAGGATAAGAGATGGATGGGATGAGCCAAAATTTTGTTTGGTTGATGGATGGTGAGGTGTGATGACCCCCTGTGAGAAGGGGTGAGATTACCCCCTCTATGTATAAAATTGCACTGATTATTACATTGATATGCTTTTCTATGCGGATTTTACATTCATTTAAAAATTGAACATGACTTGTAATATACAAGGTGATTAGTACGAAATATATCTTTAAAAAAGTGTGCAATACATGACAAATTTCAGTGGCATATATTTTACAAAATTTGAGCCATCACAAGTTGGCACATGCGGCAATGTCATCACCATCTTGACATCTTGCTTCAAACTGAAGATCATGAATAAATTTCAGCACACATGGAACAAGTTTCAGCACATGGAAACTGAGAAGGGGCACAAACACATGATCATATAGCCACAAACATGGACATATCAAAGGACACGACTCCTACTATTCTCATTTTGGAACCCATTTGGACAATTTCACAACCCAGCAGAAAAAGTATCCATCTCTTATAGGAAGCCATGACAAACTTCAGCACAACCCCACATATGTAACTAGAAGTTATACATGCCATAATCTCGAAGCACAAGTCATACAACCCAAACTGACACATAAGGCATGACAAATGACACAAACCATAGTTAAATGTTTTTGGTTGGTCACAAAAGCACGTCTAAACCCACGGTTACTTGTTCTTGTGGGAAGCAAAAGAGATCGTGCAACAAGTCATGAAACCTTCATCTCTTCATCCATGGAAGTGAGTGCTAACATACCTTGCCACCCAAATAAGCTTGTTATCAAAATTCAACGAGTTGAAAGCCCTTGCAATCCGAACATTCTCAACTAAGTAGGCATAGTAATGAGATAGATGAGTCATCTCAAAACCAGGAATGTTCTTGATGTTCTCCCAAAGACCCTCGGGCAACTCATCAACGACACTACCAGCCTTCTCTATAGCCATTGCAAGTCTTTCCCCAACAGCCCTAAATGTTGCTATCACCCTATCTTCATGCTCACTTGCACATGTTTTGGGCCTCTTTGCTTTTGAGGCCGAGGATGCACCATCATTTGTTGATTGTGTAGCACCATTATCATTTCCTGCTTCTTCATCTATCATTTCCTGCTTCTTCATCATCATCTTCAATTTCAGTTACTTCTGTAGCTAAAGGTTCATTTGATCCCTTTGCATACTTCCCTGTAGCTAAACTATTGCCAAATATTGTAGCCATCTCTCGGTAATGGTCAATAGGTTTGTTTAGATAATCATCATCTCCTTTGTGAGTCTAGCAAGAAATATATATCAATGGAAGATATATTAGACAATATATACGCAAGTAAAAGGACACTTGATATATTAGACAATAAATCCAGCAATAATACCTTGATATGCTCTGCATAATGCTCATGATCAAGCCCAATAATGCAATTTTCTTCATCCCAAAGTGCACCACTCAAGTTGTTCTTAAGTCTAATTATCTTTTGCCACTTCCTTTTTCATGTTCTAACATGGTTACCAATCTGATCTCCAGTCAAATTTAGCTTGAAATGATCATTCAAAGCCCTAGCACAAGCATTGAGGTGTACTTTCTTAAAGCCCGAAGAGGTTTTAGTTCCATTAGACACCACATCAGCTAAGTTGACAAGCATATAGGTAGACATCGAAGATGTCCACGAGACATGGCCTCCACCCCCAGCTTGTTTCCCCAAGTTTTCCATAGTTAGAAAGATGCCCAATTTCCTACCATGTGACAGGAAATTAATACCAGCAAGTATAATGCAAAATAGTAATTACTCAAGCAAGTATATTGCGAAGTAAAGTAAATTCCAGCAAGTATATTGCGAAGTAAAGTAAATTCCAGCACAAATAAAATAGTTCTTCACACATTACAAGTACAAATAAAATAGTTCTTCACACAAATAAAATAGTTCTTCACACATTACAAGTACAAATAAAATAGTTCTTCACACATTACAAGCACAAATAAAATAGTTCTTCACACATATTAATTTCCATAATGATTTTGCCGGTCCTCCCACATTTGATCGGCAATACTTTGACGGAAATTAACCATGAGTGCATGTTCATTTGGTTGACCAATTGACGTCGATGCGGGATTTGAGGTCCAATCAGTCTCCGGTATAATAAATTCATCAATCCCATCATTTATAACCCAATTATGAATAATACAACAAACGACAACAATGTCTACTTGAGTGGGAAATGGAAAGAACAGAGTTGCATCATCAAGGATCTTGAACCTCCTCTTTAATGACCCAAATGCACGCTCTACGGTCACACGAAGAGATGAGTGCCTAAGATTGAGCAATTCCTTCTCATTTTGCACGGGATTGTTCCCCCACTCATTTAAGTGGTACCTCACACCACGAAAAGGAGGCAAGAATCCAGGTTTGGCTCCATATCCGACATCAACTAGGTAGAATTTTCCTAAATATGAGGCACAAGTAGGTGACATTGGTACGTATGAATGAATAGAATTAAAAAACTTTGCTACAAATTGATAATTACCTTGAGGGACATGTAAGCCATTTTGGCGTTCTAAAGCATCTCGTAAAACTAAGGCATCATGTGCTGTCCCCTCCCAACCAGCCAAAACATATGTGAACCGAAGATCAAAATCTACTGCCGCCATCACATTTTGAGAAGCATATGACTTTCTACCACGAAAAGAAGGCTCCATATCCTTAGAAACAGAGGCTCGTACATGTGTACCATCAATTGCTCCAATACAATCCTATTTAATGATCAATAAAACCCCAAAATATTAGAACCTACACAATCTTATAGCTAAAACCAAAAACAAAAATAGTTGTGTTAATCTCGTACCTTAAAGTATGGATCCCACCGTGGGTTCCCTTCTATTTTAGTAGGAGTCTCCAATGAAGGTGGCCTAATAAGTTCATTCCGTAGCTCACCAATGGCATGGAGTACTAAATTAAAATATCGACTGACGGTTTTCACCAGACCTATCAAAATTGGTGCCTACTAACCTATTCCTAAAGTTGTGCCCGATAGTGTTCAAAAACATCGCTACTTGCTGCTCAACGCACATGTGTGTAGTGTCATGAAGCAAGTCACGATCTCTCAAAAGTTTACAAAATCGGAAGAAAGGTTCTTTTCCAAGCCTAAGCATATTTATATAAGTTGTATCATTCTTCCATATCTTATTGCTTAGATAGTCAATTCTCATCCTATCCCTATTCTCTATTGGCCCATACGAAATTCTTTCTCTCCTTTCTCCCCTCTTTCTTTTTCTAGAATTAATAATCAAAGCCATCATCGAAATTTTCATATACGCTGTAGCCCCAAAAATCAACATCTTTCTCTTCCGATCCATCTACAATACAAGATTGAAACAAATGTTCCATTTCAACATGGAGAAATATGACAAACATGAACAGAATGTGTATATATTTATAACCAAATTTGCATATCACAACCAAATACGGGAGGGAATACTTATAAATCTTTCAGATCTAGCAATGTAATCAACTATAGGAGGTCATAATCAAACACATCTATCAACCGGATCCAAAAATTGTACATTGCAATCGGGCTTAGGGTTTATACCTCACTATTTTTGGATTTATAAGCTGATGGAGCCTCCACGCCGCTGCCTGCGCCTCCCACCACGCCGCTTGGGCTGCCTCCTCCCGCCGCCCCGCCTCCAGATCCCGCAGCGCCGCCTCCAGATCCCGCCGCGCTGCCTCGGCCCGTCGTGCCGCCGCCTCCTCCCGCCGCCCCGCCTAGCCCCGTCCACTCGCCCCGCCTAGCCCCATCCACCCGTCGCCGCTGCCTCCCGCCGCGCCGCCTCCAGATCCCGCCGCGCTGCCTCGCCCCGTCGTGCCGCCGCCTCCTCCCGCCGCCCCGCCTAGCCCCGTCCACCCCTCGCCGCTGCCTCCCGCCGGAACGCCTCTCCCCCGTCGCTCCCCCGTCCACCCGCCGCCGGCCCGCCGCTCCCTCCCCTCTACTGCTCCCCGCAACGCGTGCCGGCTCGCCGCCCCTCCACGCAGGCCTCCACCGATCCCCTCCTGCTAGGGTGCGTGCCGCCACGAGCTGCCGTGAGAGATGGGAGAGGTGGGAGAAGAGCTAGCTCCTGTGAGAGATGGGTGACCGGAAGCGATGGAGGGTGAGGGCAGCGGGCTCACGTGTGTCGCGGGGCGAGCGGCAGCTTCATCCGGTCGATTTTCTCGGGTGGAGTTGTCCAGCATCTACGAGGTATATTCCTCTACCTGGTTGGCTCTGTCCAGTTGCCCTTCAACCAAACACTTTGAAAAAAGGGACGGCCCTAGCCCATCCACGCTAAATCCGTGAACCAAACGCATCCTAATTACTGTCCATTGCCGGAGTCAAGGCTCACCCCCGCCTTCTGATTTCTCTCAGCCGCACATTTAGGATGCGTTTGGTTGACGGACAAGCTAGGATGGGATATGGCCATCCATATTTTTGGGGATACGGTGAGCCAATTTTTTGTTTGGTTAAATGAGTGTGGTGAGTCAATTTTTTGTTTGGTTGGATGGATAAAACTTGGATATGGTGAGTCAAATTTTTGTTTGGTTTGAGGGAGTAGGATGGATAAGCTGTTATGGTTATCATTTGGATGAAATGATGAGATTACCCCTCTCCACATATTTTCATCCATTTGCATTTTGAGTTCTGGTACAACACATGTCACCATTCTGCTATTGGGTGTTCACCTTTCAAAGCTCTTCATGGAAAGGAACCTGGGTATGGCCATCTACCTATTATTCCCTCTGATACTTCTGCAGATGTTGCTACTCTATTGCCTCAAAGAGCTCAATACACAGCCTTCCTCAAAGAGCACTTGGCCAGAGCACGAGTTAGAATGAAACAGTATGCAGATAAAGGCAGATCGGCCAGAGAATTTCAAGTGGGAGATTATGTATATCTCAAATTGCAGCCTTGTGCCCAGTCGTCAGTGGTAACAGGCTATATCCAAAGCTGGCTTTGAAATTTTAAGCTACTCAATTATGTGCAATAATCAATTATGTGCTGAGTTAATGAGCTCACGCTCAAGTGTACAGACACAAAATAGTTGAACATGATTGTGTAAAATACAAGCATAACATAGACATATCAAGTTCTTAACATCCATCCATTACAATAGAAAGCTAAAATGCAAGCATAACATAGACATATCAAGTTCTTAACATCCATCCATTACAATAGAAAGCTAAAATGCAAGCATAACATAGACATATCAAGTTCTTAACATCCATCCATTACAATAGAAAGCTAAAATGCAAGCATAACATAGACATACAAGTCTTTCACCAAAAGCTATCATGCATGCAATACTTCACCCGGGAAAGGTGTTGCTAACATACCTAGCAACCCAAGTCACCTTGTGAGAGAATGGAATGGTAACAAAGACCCTTGCAGTAGGAGGATTCTCGACCAAATGCGCATGGTAATGCGAAAGATGGATCTCATCAAAACCGGGAATGCTATGCACGCTCTCAAAAAGATTATCGGGCAACTCATTATCACCTTTTCCCGCCTTCTCTATAGCACTACCAAGCCTTTCACCAACAGCTCGTAATGTCCCTATCAGCCCGTCATCTTCACTTGCAGTTCTCTTTGCTTTCCTCAGTTTGCAATCAAATCAGGATGCGAATACTAGTTTTCAGCCTTTCTTTAACAATGAAATCCCCAGCAACTTCGTAGCCTTGAATAGTAGGAACTACAGGCCTGTTTACAGATATAAACACAAGCCTTGTTTAGAGATATAAACATCACTGCAACTATGATGAAGTTCTGCAAATTCTAATGAATACTGTCGGCGTAGAGACGCCTCTAGCGGTGGTCCGGTTGGACCTCCTTTGGGATTCGGCCGGGGGCGCAGTAGAGTTTCTCTTATGAACCGGAGACGGATCGAGAAGGGGATGGATCTGATGCAGGAGACGCAAAGGATTTACCCAGGTTCAGGCCACCCGGAGGTGTAAAACCCTACGTCCTGCCTTGGCGTGTGTATTGATCTGTATGGGATTACAAGGGGTATTTCGCTTGCAATGGGAGTTCTTCCTCCAGAGCTTTAACCCTAGCTTTCTTGCTAAGGAAGCAGCCAGGGAAGAAGGGCGAATCGAAATGTAGCGTAATGAATTGACCAACTGATTAGCTAACCAAACTTCGAACCCTTTGCATGGCCTTGGGCCTCTCCTTATATACCCGGGGAGTTTCCACAGCGGCCAGAAGGGTCTACCGGCGACATGGGCGCAACAGGGCGACCCATGCCTTACAATTAATGCGCGGCTCCAATTTCCGCGTTGGACGTCTTCTCGCCGTGCTTCTGAACAGGGGATCTGACACCTTTATTCCCGGTGGGTCCCGCAAACGGAGACTTACCGGGCTTCCTCTGACGGAGTGGGTGAAACACCCACTCCTGGGCCCTGGGTGTCAGCGACCAAACCCGCGCACCGGGGCGCGCGGTGACGCGACCCAAGGGGGCAAAAAGCGTGACAGCGACGGGGGTGTGCGGTGCGGCGCGCCCGGTCGGTCAACAAAGCTGTCAGACGGGCCCATCATCAGGCGACAGGCGATAGGCAAAAGAACCTATCGCCTGAGCGGGTGGGGCCCGGCCTGACCGTCATCATGCCCTAATAGGGCTTAGGATTCCTTGTCGAAATGACATGCATTAAATGCCTCTGCCAGAGCAGAGGCTTGTAGGAGAAGCTAACCACTTGATGACGAGGCCGGAGGTGGGCCCCACAGGGGGACCCGACGACCCCGAGCCCTACGTCCCCGAGCGGCCTCTTCAAACGCGAGGGGTGCCAGCTGTCCCAGGGCGCCCTCGAGTGACCCCGAGCGCTCGGGGAGCGCTCGCTGGGAGATCGCTCGGGGCCCCTATGGGCGGAGCTCCAAGAGGAGTGCTCGGGGGGATGCCCCGAGCGCTCCACTGGGGCCCACGCACCCGGGAACGCCGGGCTCCCGGGGAAGGACCCCGGGAGCCCCCTTGATTCTTGAGTCTTGGGCTCTCGGGAGCCCAAGGCCCTTTCAGATGGCGGCCCGCGGGCGCGGCGCATGAGGAAGGCCCCCGAGCGCCCGGACTTGAATGCCGGGCCTACTTGGGCGCCGGGGCGGGGTCTACCCCGACCCGACCGCCACGTGGCTCGCTCCGTGGCATCTGGTTGGCCTCCGCTGGCGGTTTGGGGGACCCTGGGCCCCATTCCGCCGACAGTAGCCCCCGGCCTTGTCTTCCAAAGATGGCCCGACGGGCCGCGACTGGGGATAAGGCCTTCTCTTCTTGGGCCAAGCGGGGATGCCGGCCCATCTTTATGCGCCTTGCGGAGGGGCGCTTTCAATGGGCGCGGGGAAGGCGCGCGGCTCTTCGCGCCGCACGCGGGCGGTTGCGTGCCCCGGGTTTCGTGCGACCGAATCTTTACTGCCATACGGCAGTAAATTCGCAGGCCATGATTACACGTCTTCCGGGTTTCGCGTGGCCGCAGTCTCACTGCCAACGGCAGCGGACTGACAACCCACGATTGCACGAAAAAAAACGCTGCAGACGGGCGGTTGATCTTCTGAGGGAGTCTTTTCCTTAAAAGAAAACCGACCCCACACCTTTTCAAACTTCCGACTCCTGCGCAAACACTTTGCTTCCAAAGCCTTTGCGCTTGCTTTGTCTTCTTCCTCTCGCCGCCTCCTCCTTCGCCTCCCGATAACTTTCTTCGCAACCTCTTCGCCGCGATGACTCGCCGCAAGATCCGACCGGGCTCGCCGGACCCGACCTCCGTGATTCCCCAGTCCCGCCTCCTTAATGAAGAGGCGATGGACAAGGTCCGGCAGCTGGAGGTGCCGGAGGGCCGGCCGTACCCGACGAGGGTTCGGCCAGCGACGTTCCCGCCGGAGCCGCGCGTGAACGAGACGGTGATCTTCATCAGCTTTCTCACCGCCGGCCTACTCCCGCCGTTCTCGCCGTTCTTCATGGCGATCCTGGAGGACAACGGGATCCACCTGCTGCACTTGACCCCCAATTCCGTGGTGGTGCTGGCGATCTTCGCCCACCTCTGCGAGATGTTTGTGGGGGTAACGCCGTCGGTGGCCCTCTTTCGGTATTACTTCGTCCTCCGCTCGGTCGGGAAGAGCCGGGGCTCGAACCGGGCGGAGGTTAGCGGCAGCGTCAACTTCCAGCTCCGCGCGAAGAGCTCCGATCCATACCTTCTGCAAGAACTGCGGAACAAGTGGGACGACTGGCGCCAGATGAGGTTCTACATCAACACCGACCCGGCGCTATCGCTCACCCTCGTGGGAGTACCTCGCCGAGAACGACAAGGAGCTCTGGGTGATGACTTCTCGCATCTCCCAACTCCGGGAGTTGGGTTTGACCGCCGCTGCGGTCGCCGGACTTGGCACAGCTTCCTTGCCGGGGTTTGACGAGGCTCCCGGGAACATCACCCTGGGCTTCCAAAGCATCACCGAGCGCCTCGAGGGGCTTGGCGATGCCGTGCACGGCCGGCTCGAGGAGGAAGGCCGGGAGTTGGCGGTCGTGGTGGCGGAGCATAATTTGACATGCTACCGCAGCCGCGACCCCAACTTCTCCTTGGTACCAGCCTTGGAGGGGATCGACGAGATTGACGAGGCCGCCGAGGAGGAAGCCCGGAAGGCGGTCCGCGGGGTGGCCGTAGAGATCGCCCGACGGTTTTCCCGCGAGGAAAACGCCGGCGATCGCGGCGGCACCGGTGACGGCGACGGCGGCCGCGACGGCACTGGCGAAGGCGACGGTGCCGCGAGGAGTAGCTCCTCCTTTACCTTCATTTTTTGCCGTTCTTAGCCTAGGACTTAGCCCTTTTGTAAGAACTTTTGCTTAAGCTTTTGTTATGCAAAGAACTTTGGCCCGAAGGCTCTTTGTCCCTTGCTTTTTTCCTTCTTGTTATGCTTTAGCTTTATTTCCTTGTTGCTTCGGGTGACGCGTCTGGCTTTTGCTCGGAGAAGAATGGAGAAAGGTCCTCGGGTCCCCCCGAAGGCCCCAGCCCCCCGAGAGCTGGATGCGCCTCGGCTGAAGCTAAGAAGGCCCCGGCCTCGGGACACAAGGTGTCCCCGAGTCAAGCTTCTTCTAACTTCTTCGCTTGCCTGAAAAAATTGTCCAAGTCTTTGCGCTCGGGACAAATATTAGAACACTTAGCTGTTAATATACGTCTTGCTAAGCATCGCATTTCTGTGATTTTTCCTATCTTTGAAAACTTTTATTTTTACTCGGCAATGCTTCCTTATGCCTCTGGAATGCTACTGGAAAAAACCGCCGGGCGCGTGCGAGAGTGCGTAGGGTACTTGGGCGGCTTATTTACCAGGCTGATGTCCAGGGTTAAGAAACCAGGCAGGATACCAGGGCTTTGAGCGAACAACCCAAAGAACTCCCCATGACTTTTGTCGCTGCCTTCAGGTAAATCCCACCGTGAACACAGAGAGAATTTGGGAAAAATTGGCGAGGAAAAACTAGTTGTTCGTGTAATGCTCGGGAGCTTTAAAAACATGGAGATGTGATTAGAAGCTTAGCTTAAGGATTGGGTCTCAAGGTGACTTGGCGCCTTGTAACTTAGCGCTGCTCCAACGGGCGGTACCCAAGGACTTCGCTATGGTGAACCTGTTTACTTCACAAACGATTATGTAACTAGCTTAGCAAAAGGGGTGTTTTCCACAGGTCCCCCGGGGGGTTTGCCTGTCAATGCGGCCCACGTGTTTTCGGATCTGCCGACCTGTCCCGAGTGCGAGAAGTGAAGCTATCCGAATGACGTGAAGTTGGGTGGCGCTCGGGTTTGCTAACCAGCAGAGCACGGGTGGCCAGGGGCTTATTTGCCCTGACTCGGACGTGCTCGGGGTACAGCTAATCGCTCGAACATCTTACGGCCCGATAATAGGTATTTGGATAAGCTCGACTGCTCGGGCTCGGACAGGTGGAACCTACTCGCGCCGAGGGGAGGGCTCGGGGGCCCCGGACCCGCGCGGAAACCACTCTTTCGCTAACTAGAGAGGAAATACTGATATTTGAAATAAGGGAATTGAATATTGCACAGGGGATTCATATGAAGGGAAACTGCAACTTTATATTGACAATAACACTATTTAAATAGCTGGGAATACAAGGGAGCCCCCGAGCGCGGGCGCGAGCGTGTGGGATACTCGGGCGACCTTTGGCCGAACCGGTGCTCGGGGTTAAGAAACCGGGCCGAGCAGCCGGGGCGTGGGGTGACGGACCCGGAACTTCCCATGACTCACATTTGGCACTCGGGGAGCTGACCCTAAAAGCCAAAACTTACCCGGGCTGTTCACGGGAAAAACTTGCGTAGGTGCTCGATGTTCCAGGCGTTGGGCAGCGGCATTCCATCTTCAGCAGCGAGCCTCACCGAGCCTGGGCGGGTGACTCTGGTCACTCGGTATGGACCTTCCCACATGGGGGAGAGCTTGTTCTTTCCTTCCCGCGTCTGCACAAAGCGAAGCACCAAGTCCCCGACTCCGAGCGACCTCAGCTTCGCGCGGCGCTCATGGTAGCGGCGAAGGCTTTGCTGGTATCTGGCAGCGCGGAGGGCAGCTCGGCATCTATGTTCTTCAAGGAAGTTGACGTCTTCGACCCTGCGCTAATCTTGATCTTCCTCCGAGTACGCCGCCACCCGAGGGGAGCGGAAGGTGAGCTCGGAAGGAAGGACTGCTTCTGCCCCGTAAACGAGGAAGAAGGGGGTTTCGCCGGTCGCCCGACTGGGGGACGTCCGGATGGACCAAAGGACGGCGGGGAGCTCTTCTATCCAGCCGACGCCGCACTTCTTGAGCCTGTCGAAGGATCTTGTCTTGAGCCCCCGAAGGACCTGAGCGTTAGCACGCTCGACCTGTCCATTGGCTCGGGGATGCGCGACAGAGGCGAAGCAAATTTCCGTCCCGAGGGCTTGGCAGTACTCGAGGAAAGCATCGCTCGTGAACTGCGTGCCGTTGTCGGTGATGATGCGGTTAGGCACCCCGAACCAGCTCATGATGCCTCGGATGAACTTGATGGCTGACTGCTTGTTGATCTTGACGACTGGCTCGGCTTCCGTCCACTTGGTGAATTTGTCGATTGCGACGTAGAGGTACTCGTAGCCCCCGACTGCTCGGGGGAACGGGCCCAAGATATCCAGCCCCCGGACCGCGAAAGCCACGAGAGGGGGATGGTCCGGAGTGCCTGAGCGGGCTGATGTATCTGCTTGGCGTGGAATTGGCAGGCCTCGCAGCGTCGAACCAGCTCAAAGGCGTCCTCGAGGGCTGTCGGCCAGTAAAATCCTTGCCGAAAGGCTTTACCGACCAGCGTGCGAGACGATGCATGGCTACCGCACTCGCCCTCGTGGATGTTCGCGAGCATGTCGCAGCCTTCTTCCCAAGAAATGCACTTCATAAGAATGCCATTGGTACCGCGCCGATAGAGGTCCCCATCTACAAGCGCGTACCTTTTTGATTGCCGGGCAATTCCTTCTGCAACAGCCTCGTCCTTGGGAAGGATATTTTCTTTCAGGTATCCTCGGATCTCGGAGATCCAAGAGGTGTCCTGAGAACAGGTGGCGAGCACGAGGTGCTCACCCGGCGGTGGCCTGACGGGAGGATTTCCCACTGAAGGCGCCGCCTGGGTAGACTCGCCTTGGCGCGAGGTTCCCCCTCCGTCTTGGTCGGCGGCCTCGACGGACGGCCGAGAGAGCCTTTCTTCAAAGGTCCCAGCCGGGACCGGCTCCCGAGAGGAGGCCAGTCGCGATAGAACATCGGCGGCGTCGTTGTAGCGGTGAGGGATATGCTGGAGCTCTAGCCCGTCGAAGCGCCGCTCCAACTTCCTGACTTCGTTCAGGTATGCTGCCATTTGAGGGTCCGAGCACTGATACTCCTTCGATACCTGATTGACGACTAACTGGGAGTCGCCTTTGACGAGCAGGCGGCGGATCTCGAGGGATGCGGCGGCGCGCAGCCCTGCAAGGAGGCCTTCGTACTCGGCCATGTTGTTGGTGGCGCGGAAGAGCAACTACACGACGTACTAGAGTGTCTCACCCGTCGGAGAGGTGAGAACCACTCCAGCCCCCGCGCCCTTGAGCGTGAGGGAACCGTCGAAGTGCAGAGTCCAGTGCTCGGTTCCTCCTTGTCCCGGGTAGCTGGAGAGCTGCTCGCTTTCGTCTTCGGGCACCGGCGTCCACTCGGTGACGAAGTCGGCCAGAGCTCTGCTTTTGACCGCGTGGTTGCTGACGAAACGCAGGTTGAACTCCCCAAGCTCGATGGCCCACTCGACGACTCGCCCAGTGGCCTCCCGGTTACGGAGGATGCGCTCGAGGGGGTAGGCCGTGACCACCCGGATCTCGTGCGCTTGGAAATAATGGCGAAGCTTTCTTGATGCGACGAGCACCGCGTAGAGTAGCTTCTGAGCTTGAGGGTAGCGCGTCTTGGCATCGCGCAATACTTCGCTGATGAAGTATACGGGATGCTGCTGGAGGCGCACCCGGGAAGGAGGTTCCTCGGGCTCAGCCCCCGAGTGGATGACCTCGCTCCCGAGCAATGCGGGTTGCTCGGGCTCGCTCGGGAGGCGGGACTCAGGGTTTTCTCCCGGAAGATGGTTGCTCGGGGACTCGGCCCCGAGAACCCCGCTCGCTTCCCCGAGAGCTTCGCTCGGGAGCTCGCTCTCGGGGACTCCTGCTGACTGCTCGGGGTCACCGCTCGGGAGCGGGGGCCCGAGAGCCTTTGCCTGGTCGGGGGATGGCGGGAGCTCGGACCCGACCTCCCGCTCGATGACGAGGACAACACTCACCACCCGGGGCATCACCGAGAGGTAGAGGAGCAGAGGCTCCTCGGGTCTCGGCGCCACCAGGACCGGAGGTGAGGTGAGGTACTTCTTGAGGCCCTCGAGGGCCTGCTCGGCTTCTGGAGTCCACTCGAAGTGGCCCGACCTCTTGAGAAGTTTGAACAAAGGGAGACCCCGCTCCCCGAGCTTGGAGATGAAACGCCCCAAGGCGGCCATGCAGCCCGTTAGGCGTTGCACGTCCTTGAGACGAGCCGGCGGGCGCATCTGGTCGATGGCCCGGATCTTCTCGGAGTTGGCTTCTATGCCTCGGCTCGAGACCAAGAAGCCGAGAAGCTTGCCGGATGGAACCCCGAAGATGCACTTCTCGGGGTTCAGCTTCATACGAGTACCGCGGAGACTGTTGAAAGTCTCGGCGAGGTCCTCGATGAGCGTCTCCTCGCGTCTTGACTTGACGACGAGGTCGTCGATGTAGGCCTCAACGTTGCGACCTAGCTGCGACTGCAAAGTAATACGCATAGCCCGCTGATAGGTCGGGTCAGCGTTTTTTAACCCAAAAGGCATGCGGACATAACAAAAGGTCCCCGCAGGGGTTGTAAATAAAGTTTTTTCCTCATCCTTTACAGCCATGCTAATCTGGTGATAATCAGAGTAGGCATCTAAAAAACAGAGGAGATCACACCCTGCGGTGGAATCTACTATCTGATCGATGCGAGGTAAAGAAAAAGGGTCTTTCGGACAAGCCTTATTGAGGTCGGTGTAGTCCATGCACATCCTCAGCTTGCCGTTGGCTTTGGGGACGACCGCCGGATTGGTGAGCCACTCGGGGGTGGAGGACTTCCCGGATGAAGCCGGCTGCGAGGAGCCTGCTGACTTCGTCCCGGACGAACTCCTGTCGTTCTGGTGCTTGTCGGCGCACCTTCTGCCGAATGGGCCAGGCATCGGGACGCACGGCGAGGCGGTGCTCAGTCACTTCCTAGGGACCCTGGGCATGTCGGACGGTTGCCATGCAAACACGTCAGCGTTTGTCCGGAGGAAAGTGATGAGCGCGCCTTCCTATTTGGCGGCCAGGCGACCGCCGATCTTGACGGTCTTGGACGCGTCTTCTCCAAGGACCACCTCCTTCACAGGGACGGAGTCATCAGCACCGACCCTGGCCTTGGTCGGGGGCGGACCCGAGGACTCGGGGAGCTCGGGAGCGTCGTCGATGGTCGCAGCAACTTTGGAGAAGAGTTGCTCGGCGCAGGCGACGGAGCCCTGGATGTCGGCCGGCACGGTGATGGTGTCGTTGGGGCCCGGCATCTTGATCGTCAAGTAAGCATAATGGCAAGCCATCATGAACTTGGCGAGCGCCGGACGCCCCAAGATGCCGTTGTAGGGTAGCTCGAACTCGGAAACGTCGAAGACGATGTTCTCGGTCCGGTAGTTGCCCTTGGTGCCGAAGGTGACCATCAAGGACACCTGGCCCAAAGGCATGGTGAGGCCGGGGGAGATGCCGTAGAACGGCAGCGTCGCCTTTAGGTCCCCACGGGGTACCTGCATCTTGCCAAACACCTCGGGGGACAGGAGATTAAGCCCTGCGCCCCCATCGATCAGCATGCAGGTTACCTTAATGTTGCAGATGGTGGGGGAGACCACGAGCGGGAAGCGGCCCACGCCGGAGATGTTCTCGGGGTGGTCCGAGCGGTCGAAAGTGATCGGGGACCCCGACCACTTGAGTGCTCGGGATGCGTCGGAGCTTGGGGTCGCCGAGCATACTTCACGCGCCAATAGCTTGAATTGACGGCGCGAAGTGGGCGTGAAAGCGCCCCCGTTGATGCAGGCCACCGCCTGCGGCTCTTGGAAGCCGAGGTCTTCCTCTTGCCCCTCGGGGTCGTTGTCGCCCTCGGCGCGGCGCTCCTCCCGCTGCTTCTTGTTCCTCTCGGCGAGGAACTTGACCGTCCGGCACTCGGAGAGGTCGTGCCGGTCGGTCTCGTGTATGGGACACCACAGGCCCGAGCTCTGCTGGGGAGCTCGGGGGGCTTTTTGCCGCCGTTCGGCCCGCCGCACGAGGGCTTACGAGGCTTGGCCTCCGCCGCCACGACGGGCTCGGACTTACGCTTCTTGCCCTTCTTGTCCCGCTTCCCAGCGGGGCGAGAGGGGCCGGCGCCGTTGACCGCTGATTGGTCGGGGCGCGGGTCGTGCCAGGCACGGGCTTCCGCCGCCTTAGCACACTTGTCCGCGATAGCGAACAAGTCCGCGGTGGACTGGACGTCCCGAGTGCCCAGCTTCTCAAGCATCTTCTCGTCGCGGACTCCCTGTCAGAAGGCGACGATGATGGCTTGGTGAGATATCTTGGGGATGGTGTTGCGCACCTGGCTAAAACGCTGGATGAAGTGCCGCAACGTCTCCCCTTTTTTGCTGCCGGAGAGCGTGGAGATCGCTTTCCGTGCCAGGGCGCTCGAAAGTGCCCTGGAAGTTCGCCACGAACTAGTGGCATAGGTCCTCCCAGGAAGAAACGAACCTGAGGGAAGGTTCATGAGCCAAGACCAGGCCGAGCCCTTCAGGGCCATCGGGAACCAGTTGGCCATGACCTTCTTGTCGCCTCCAGCGGCCTCCACCGCGGTGGGATAAATCTGGAGGAACTCCTCGGGATGGAAAGACCCATCATACTTCTGCGGCAGCTCTGGCCGAAACTTGTTCGGCCAGGTGACGCGACGAAGTTCGGGAGTGAAGGCCTGGCAACCCGTCCCATAAAGGGGGGTGCCGGCCTCCACGCCTTGCTGGACGCGGAGGCGCGCCCGAGGAGGGCCGGAGGAGGATTGGCCCTCGTCCACCCTATCGCGCTCGCGCTGGCGCTCGATGATGGTGCGCGCGTCCTCGACTTCCTCTCGCCTGCCAAGACGGTGGAAAAGGTCTTGAACGTTCCCCCGGGCCGGAGAGGCGACCGAGGGTGGAGATCCGCCGCGCCGGCCACTGGCAGGCGCGCGCGACGGTCGTGGTGGCACCGGCGGCGAAGCCGCTGAGGGGACGGCGCGGGCACCGCCACGCCCGGAGGAGGTGCGGAAGCTCCTGCTCGCCGCTTCGCGTCGGGCGGTGTCGACCAGGTTAGCGAGGTCCTGGAGCCATGGCCCACGGGGGACGTCGCTTGCACTGGAACGGGAGGATGCCGGAGGAGGTACTGCGCCGCCTGCAGCGCGCTCCCCTCCCCAGGATCCGAGAAGTCCAGCCGGCGACGAGGTGGCGGCGGCCGAGAAGGCCCGGCGGCGCCCCCAGAAGCCCGTGGCCGGAACTCAAAGGCAGCAGCAGCCGCCGACGTCCCCCCGGTCTCGTTGAGCTGATCTTCCAGACCGGGGGGATCCGCACCGGATGAGGACTCGGATCCATCCAAGCTCACCTCACCGGGGGTAGATTAGGATCCGCCATGGAGGTAGGCTCGAAAAAACTCTAGACCTCCCCTACCTGGCGCGCCAGCTGTCGGCGTAGAGACGTCTCTAGCGGTGGTCCGGTTGGACCCCCTTTGGGATTCGGCCGGGGGCGCAGTAGAGTTTCTCTTATGAACCGGAGACAGATCGAGAAGGGGATGGATCTGATGCAGGAGACGCAAAGGATTTACCTAGGTTCAGGCCACCCGGAGGTGTAAAACCGTACGTCCTGCCTTGGCGTATGTATTGATCTGTATGGGATTACAAGGGGTATTTCGCTTGCAATGGGAGTTCTTCCTCCAGAGCTTTAACCCTAGCTTTCTTGCTAAGGAAGCAGCCGGGGAAGAAGGGCGAATCGAAATGTAGCGTAATGAATTGACCAACTGATTAGCTAACCAAACTTCGAACCCTTTGCATGGCCTTGGGCCTCCCCTTATATACCCGGGGGGTTTCCACAGTGGCCAGAAGGGTCTACCGGCGACGTGGGCGCAACAGGGCGACCCATGCCTTACAATTAATGCGCGGCTCCAATTTCCGCGTTGGACGTCTTCTCGCCGTGCTTCTGAACAGGGGATCTGACACCTTTATTCCCGGTGGGTCCCGCAAACGGAGACTTATCGGGCTTCCTCTGACGGAGTGGGTGAAACACCCACTCCTGGGCCCCGGGTGTCAGCGACCAAACCCGCGCACCGGGGCGCGCGGTGACGCGACCCAAGGGGGCAAAAAGCGTGACAGCGACGGGGGTGTGCGGTGCGGCACGCCCGGTCGGTCAACAAAGCTGTCAGACGGGCCCATCATCAGGCGACAGGCGATAGGCAAAAGAACCTATCGCCTGAGCGGGTGGGGCCCGGCCTGACCGTCATCATGCCCTAATAGGGCTTAGGATTCCTTATCGAAATGACATGCATTAAATGCCTCTGCCAGAGCAGAGGCTTGTAGGAGAAGCTAACCACTTGATGACGAGGCCGGAGGTGGGCCCCACAGGGGGACCCGACGACCCCGAGCCCTACGTCTCCGAGCGGCCTCTTCAAACGCGAGGGGTGCCAGCTGTCCCAAGGCGCCCCCGAGTGACCCCGAGCGCTCGGGGAGCGCTCGCTGGGAGATCGCTCGGGGCCCCTATGGGCGGAGCTCCAAGAGGAGTGCTCGGGGGGATGCCCCGAGCGCTCCACTGGGGCCCACGCACCCGGGAACGTCGGGCTCCCGGGGAAGGACCCCGGGAGCCCCCTCGATTCTTGAGTCTCGGGCTCTCGGGAGCCCAAGGCCCTTTCAGATGGCGGCCCGCTGGCGCGGCGCACGAGGAAGGCCCCCGAGCGCCCGGACTTGAACGCCGGGCCCACTTGGGCGCCGGGGCGGGGTCTACCCCGACCCGACCGCCACGTGGCTCGCTCCGCGGCATCTGGTTGGCCTCCGCTGGCGGTTTGGGGGACCCTGGGCCCCATTCCGCCGACAAATACGAATGCATAAGTCAAGCACTGATGCATGAACAATGGCGCATACTGGATTGACCGAGCAAATCACAGTAGTTGCTGCTGTGTTGACTGGTCACACCATGATCACAAGTAGTAAAGTAAAATTCAGACAGAACCCAAAGACTATTTACAGCTGCCTTTACACGTATAACCTGTTCATCTGGAAGAACTGCCGATACATCACAACCATCCACTGATTCTCTGAGTATAAACCTAGCGGTATTCAGACTAATTGCCATATATCTTGATTCATGGACATATATATTTACAAATTACATCCATGGTTATTTACACATCACAACCATCCATAAGTAAGCAGTTTCATGTGAATACATAGGAGCTCTAAATGACATACCAGGAAACAGAGGAGGTTGAGGCAGGCGAGCTGGGTGAGGCGGAGGAGGAGGCGGGCGATGAGAAGGGCCAGGCGGCCGAGGCGGAGGAGGAGGCGGGCGAGGTGGCGAGCCGGAGGAGGAGGCGGGCGACGCGGACGACGAGAAGGGCTAGGCGGCCGAGGCCGGATGAGGAGGCGGGCGATGAGAAGGGCTAGGCGGCCGAGGCCGGATGAGGAGGCGGGCGATGAGAAGGGCCAGGCGGCCGAGGCCGAGGAGGAGGCGGGCGAGGTGGCGAGCCGGAGGAGGAGGCGGGCGACGCGGGCGACGAGAAGGGCTAGGCGGCCGAGGCCGGAGGAGGAGGCGGGCGACGGGGAGGTGGACGCGGGCGACGCGAGCGAGCCGGAGGACGACGGGATCGAGCGGGCGATGCGTGGCGAGCCGGAGGACGACGGGATCGAGCGGGCGATGCGTGGCGAGCTGGAGGAGGACGCGGGCGATGCGGCGAGCCTGAGGAGGAGGACGGGATGGAACGGGCGAGCCGGAGGAGGAGGTGGGCGACACGGAAGATGGAGCGGGCGAGCCGGAGGAGGACGGGATGGAGGGTGGCGGCGGGCGACGAAGCAGAAGCAGGACGGGAGGGAGGGAGGGAGGGGGCGACGCGCTTCAGATTAGGTTGGAAAAGCAATCGTGGGCCGCTCCATCCGGGGAAATCGGCCGGCTCATCTCATCTATTTTTTCGGGGGAATATTCCATCAGTGGCCACCCCATCCATCGCTCGCCCCCAACCAAACATCGCAAAAAGGGGATCGCCATCTACTATCCAGCCATATAAATCCATCCAAACGCATCCTTAACAATTAACGGTCCTGGTCGTCTACTGTAGTAGCGCAGTCCAACACAAAGCGCACCCCACGCTACGCTACACAGCGTCGCTTCACTCTCTCACATCAGATCTCTCCCACCGTCCCACGCCACCGCTTCACCAGATCCATATCCCAAACTGCGCGGCGCAGCAATGGCGGTGCGCCCGAGCCTCGCCTGCTTCCCCTCCGACGCGGCGCTCCACGACTCCTCCGGCCTCCCGTGGGGCGTCACGGTCACGCCCTTCTCCGCCACCGACGAGCGCGGTTCGCTGCCGGCCACCGGCGCCGAGGGCCACCTCATCCCTCGCTGCGGCTCCTGTTTCTCCTACTTCAGCACCCTCTGCCCGCTCCACCGCTGGTCATGGTCGTGCCCCATCTGCTCCGAGGACAACGATCTCCCCGCCGACGCCGCCGCGCGCTACTCCCGTGACGGCAGCCACGATCCGCCCGAGTTGCGCTCTGCCTTCGTCGACCTCCTCCTCCCGGGTATGGTTCTCACGGTGTTCTGATCTGATGCAATGTGGTGCGCTGAGAAGACGGACTTGTGGTTTTTTGCAGGGGAGGAGGGCGAGGCGGCGCTGGCGACGACGCCCGTGTACGTGGCAGCGGTCGACTTATCCTGTAAGATCTCACGATTTCTTCGCCGTAAACCATAAACTTTTGATTCTGCGTATGTGCTGTACGGTCTCCAAACATCTTCTGATGATCATTGACCCACGCCTTTGTCTCTACACAAAGAAGTGATAAAATGATAAGGGATAGTTGCCTGTTAATGCTTCAAGCTTGCTAAATATGGTCAAATATGAATAGATTGCACCCCTGCTGAGGGGCGCCATATAAATGGAGAATTCAGAAACGCTTGCTGTGCCCATGCCTTGAATTTGGTCCAATAAGTTACAGATATGACCGCATGTTTCCTGTTTGTGGCACCTGTGGATGTATGGTTGCTTTACTTGCCGAATTGTAAAAGGAAAAACAGCATTGCAGTATTACAGTTAGCAACTTTACCAATCCAAGATCCCTTTCAGTTGATGGAGTTTGTTTTCCATTAACATGATACCAGAATTAATGGCATCCAAAACCATTCCAGTTTAGTGTGAACTCTTCTAGCTAAGATAACTTAAGTTACAACTATTGCACCTGTTCAAAGAATATTTAAATTTTCCTAAGGATATAATTATAGTACTTTCCCCTGGAAGCTTTTTGGGACCTTTGGTTCCATTTTCTTTAGAGTTCACTTGTTTATGTCTTCTGATAATATACCTTTTTTATGTTGTGTTTTAGCTTCAGAGGAGTTTTTGGAGCTAGTCAAAAGTTCTCTTCTGGCTGCTCTTGAAGGTGAGGTCACAAGGTTTAGGAGATAATAAGACTCTTAAGTCATAAAACTCAAACGTTTTTTCATACATCTATGTGACACTGATCTGTGATGCCGTGCAGGTCTTTCTCCAGGATCATTATTTGGGATTTTGACATTTAGCAGCAAGATAGGATTATACGATGTTCAAGGTCCAATTCCAATTGTGAAGAATGTTTTTATCCCTCCTGATTCTGATGGCACCTTACATGTGGACCTTAAAGATGTCATGCCATTTCATTCTTTTTTGGCTCCTGTACGTATATTAAGCTGACAACTACACTTTTCCTCTTATTTTTAATTCCTTTTATTTACAGTGTTATCTTTGACTCAAGTTGTGTTCCTAGAATATTCATCTCTCCTGTATGTGCTTATGTTAAGTACATCTTAACAGGTTGACACCTGCAAAGATCGCATTGCTGAAGCACTTGAAACAATTAAACCAATATCTTCCTGGGAAATGGCAACAACTGCATCGCAAGTTCAGGATCATGCATTGCATCATACCCGTGGTTTTGGGGTAGCAATGGATGCTCTTGTCAACTACCTAAGCTTGGAATATGGAAATACATTTGAACTTGGTACGTTAATGTATTGACTACGCTACACCATCCTGTCATTTTATTTGTAAATAGACTTACCTTCTTTTTAAAGGCTTTATTACTATGTGGAACTTTAGTACATGACTTGCCTTCTACTATAATGCATTCTCCTGATAATTTCAAAAACAGCTCGGATATTTGTGTTTTTATCTGGTCCACCAAATTATGGGGCTGGCCAACTAGACACAAGAAGCAATGGGGACCACAATGCTGGTAAAGCGGTGGATTCGGATCATACATTGCTTCCTGAACAGACAAGTTTCTACAAGAATCTGGTAGGTTTTCGTAAATACTGGTCAATGCATTATGAGAATGTTTTAGGAGATATCCTGATTGGCATATCACAGGCTGCTAGTGCTGTTCAAGCAGGTGTGTGTGTGGACCTTTTCGCCATTACAAATGAATACACAGATCTTACTTCCCTGAAAGTTCTGAGTGTTGAGAGCGGTGGCTCATTGTTTTTGTATTCAAATACAGATGAATCAACACTTCCACAAGATATGTAAGTTCAGTCATCATCTGTGCTCTGTATCTCTTTTTATTTAGCAGTTCAACTGTATCACTTGAAGTATAGTATATATTAAGGTGCTTTAGTTTTCAAGCCACTGTTTGATCTGTGTATACTTTGTTGCTTCCTCTGTGTAGTACAGTCAGATTGATAGGATAGTGTTCGTGTTTTTTTGATAAGGTGTCTTTTCAAGCCTTTTTTTCCCTTTACCTTTTGGCTCGTGCAATTTTTATTGGTTTTCATCTCTAGCCTACCCCAATTTGCTTGGGACAAAAGGCTTGGTTCTTGTTGTTGATTCAAGACATTCGGGTGCTTGGTACCCCCTAATCATTGGAATTGCATCTACGGACATTTAAATCAATTAGTGATTTTTGCTTATAATTGATTTTAATGCGTGATGGCTGCTTATTTAGTACTCAAGCTACGGGCTTTCTTAGCCAAGGCTAACTTCAGGACTTTCTTATGGGGTGGTGATGTCTGAATAGGTTTCTTCCTATTATTTTATTGTGGACAACTGGCCCTAGCACTTTTGAGTATTGGTTGTGCACTACCCCCAAATATCCATGCTATAAAATGTAGCAGACAAGGTTTTAATGTTAGGTGGATGCCTCGTAGAAGGTAGTATGATAATATATTTATAATTGTATATATGTACAGAATGTCAGAATATGTTTTGCATCATGTTCATATGGGTTGAGCGTTCATTGACTATATAAAACAGTGATGTGAGTTCTATCCACCGGATTGCAGATACAAAATGCTAAGTCGTCCATATGCCTTTGGATGTGTGCTGCGGTTGAGAACATCTTCAGAGTTCAAGATTGCTGATTCTGTAAGTACTCTGAGAGATGTGCAAATTTACCACTGTGAGCTTTTTTTTCGGTATGTTCCTACTGCTGATATTATTTAATTTATGTTCAACAGTATGGCCATTTCTTTCCGGATCCTCAATACATGCATGTTCAGCACATAAATTGTTGTGATTCGTGTGCTAGCTACACTTATGACTTTGAGTTTGAAAAGGATTCCCACTTTTCCAGGTAAAGGTCATTCTATTTTCCACTTTTGCAGATTTTCACATGTATTAATCTGTTATAATTTTTTTGCCAACTAAAAGCAATGGGGCACTTTCCTTCTTTCCTCCGACAAATGGAAACTTTACATTTCCCCGGTTTGAAAAACTAGAAAGTTGTAGTGTCCGTCTGCAGCGGGGTCTTTGATAGTAATTAGTTGTGCCCAATTGTCTCCAGATCTTTGTAGCAGAGATTTGTTTTTTTCTACTGGCTGTGGGCTGAGGCATTTTCTGCGGTCAACACCATATGAGTATGCAGGTCTTTGCTTAGTGGCTGGCATTTAGGTATTCAGTACTCTGGCCTAAATCTGCCAGTGGACCTTTTTCATTCGATATATGAAGCCTATATCTGGTTATCCACAAGTTGACTGTAGGTTAAAATATTACTTTTATTGTTTAGGAATCATGCCTGGTCTGAATGTAGAAGTATAAGCCAATTTGTTATCACCGTGTAATACTTGAATTTAGTTTGTTACTAAACCATGAGAAAGTAAAGCATAAACCACATCCATAGCTGAAACAAGGAATGCTTAAACTGTTCTTTAAAATTATCTTCAAAATCCTTACAATATCACTTTGCACCTGCAGGAAGGCAAGGCCTCCTGTTCTTCAAATCGCATTCAAGTACACATTGATTGTGCACCATGGTGATACATCTGATGATGTCTCAAATTCTGGTAGCAGGTAGATTGCTTACAGCTTGACACTCAGATTTCTTAATACTGAGTAGTATGTTACTGTTTGTTCTTACAATAGTAACGTATATTTGATATTCCACTCCTCCGGTGTCAGTAGTATTTAAGTATACTGACAATCTTCTCAGGTGCAAATCATTTCCACTGTCTTTTCCTTGCGTGTGAGACGTCCATCTTATTTTTCAGTGATCATGTGATTTATTGATTTGCAAGTTCATTATCTGCTTGGCATTTTTTATTTAATTGTCAATTTGCAGATATGCCATGCTAGCAGCAGTTTTATACACATTGATATGTTATACCTTATTAGCTTATAACTTAAATACACCTTGTCCAGATCTAAGTTTTCATTGCAAAGGCGGCTAAGGGTGCGGACTATCCAATACAACACAACTGCTAATATCTGGGACCTGTATGATTTTGTTGACCCAGATGTGGTATTGACAATACTCGTGCACCAGGTACAACCTTTTTTTCATAGACATTTATCTTAGACAAATTTTATTTGCAAGCTGGTTGTCGTAAGTACAAAGGTTGTTAGCTGAGCATGGATTCTCTTGCTTGTTAAAGATAAGTAGATGTTTTTCTGCAAAAGTACTCTAGGAGCATGCCAGTTATCAACAAAGTTTTGCTTAATGGCTATGTTGGCCATGACATCAAGAAGATAATAGAAAACCGCACCTGGTTCTCATATGATAATAGACCATTCAAATTGTGCTGGGATCATCATGTCCTTGTAAGGCTGGCTCAAAATTTCCAGATTTAGGCAGGCTAGACTTTATGGTTGGCAGCTTGGGCCCCTCAATTAGAGCCCTAAAATATTTATATTCAGTAACCTAGCAGTGTAGGCTATACCAAGCAAGTTTGTACCATTTCTGTAAGTAGCAACTGCATGAATTATCTAGACTCTAGAGCAATTGACTATTGTAGCTGTAGCAAATATGCTAGGCTTGTATCATAGGAAATCAAATGTTGGTACAGCTTCTATAAGACTATAACTACTTACTACATGAATTAATTGCAATTCTAAAAAAAGGTAGGAACTTCATCTGGGGTAAAGGCTTAGTGTATCTATATTTATATTTAAATGTTCATCTAACAGTTTTATAACTTAATATTACTACAAGATTGTATTCATTCGACCCTTCTGGGCTTACGAGGCTGGTTTGTCTTGTTCCCTGATTTTTAAAGTTTGGCCCTAGTTTTGCCCAATCTGAAGCTATGCCTACTCTTGTACCGGTTTCCGGTTTAGTGAAGTTGGTCCAACCCAACAAGTTTTGAATTCTTGGTTTCCGGAATGCACTGGAGATTATTAATATGCGAGAAGAGAGCTAAATTTGACTACAGTGATTCTAAGTTATGCATTAACTCAGCATAAGGAATCCTAGCCTCTTATACCCTAATCCTC
This sequence comes from Stipa capillata, assembly GCA_019208055.1. Lineage (NCBI taxonomy): Eukaryota > Viridiplantae > Streptophyta > Magnoliopsida > Poales > Poaceae > Stipa > Stipa capillata. The sequence goes on along the minus strand of JAGXJF010002323.1, from coordinate 331,682 downwards.
TAAATCAGCTTGTTTACTATAAATACGGTTCTGGAGGGGGCGTACTGTATCTTGCAGTATCTGCCTGATTGCATTTGGCATTCTGAACCCATATGTGCCATTTCTGTTATAAATGCTAGCTCGGTGACTGAACAAACAGGAGAGAAGTGTTCATGATTATCAAACCTAATGATATCTCTAGACTCTAGAGTGCAAACTGGTGTTATCAGGGAAGATCAGTTGAGATTTGAAAAGGTTCATTTTCCAGGTTATTTTGGCTTCTTTAAGTGATGTGGCAGAAGCAAGGCTATGGCTCCATGATTGGTTGGCGATTTTCATTGCCCAGTACAACAAGGCATACAAGATCGTTAAATCCGATGGTACCGGAGTTTCTGATATTGATGTTGATTTCTCAAACTGCTCACAATTGCAGCCCCTGGCACGGCTTGTATTTGCTTTTCTAGTAAGCCCCTTGCTTCAAGTTCAAGATCAAGGTATTCATCCAGATTATCAGACATATTTGCAATGCCTCTTCAGGTAATGTAATTTTCATACCATGCGATTGCTAGAATTCTAAGGAAAAAGATAAAATTCCATAAGTTCCTTGTGCGCAATTCTTTTGTTCAAATTCCAGATTACTCTCTCACTGCTGTAGCTTATGTGAGCTACGTGCCTACGCAAGTACTGCTTTATTATATTGTTCAATATTATGTAATGTTTACGTTATTATTTTTCTTCACAGTGCAATGGAGCCAGCTTCTCTTCGGCAAGCTATATGCCCTACGTTGATTTCGTACTCATCTCCTGATATAGAAGCAGAAGTGCATCAGTCGCTAAGTCGCAGTGTATTCACCAGTGAGAAACCAATATTTCTTCTTGATGCCTACACTGATCTTTTGGTGTATTACTTGCCTACAGCCAGCACCTCAATTCCCTTCCCTCCTCCGCGTGATTGTGAGTCCAGCATCATCTTTTTCATTTACCACTTAATTATCCTGAGACAAACTGCCTTTCCTCCTTAAATTGTACTCCTATTCTTGTGACTTTTCATAATTTGTGCACACACTCTAAAGTGTAATTTATGGTCACTGATGCTTATTTCAGCCAATGCATATAACACTGAAATGATGTTTGTAGGTCTGTTGAGATCAACGATCAATAGATTAAAGCAAGAAAGGAATATAACACCCAGGCTTGTTTTTATTCATGGTGCGCATGATGATACTACAACATTTGAGAAATACCTGATTGAGGATCAAACTCTGGATGGTACTCTGCTGGCTAGCTCCACAGGTTTCAGATCATTCCTTGAGGAGGTTAGAAGCAGGGTGGCTGAGTACGGCAGATAGAGACCCATTTTCAACTGTTGTTCAAGCTGTTCAATATCCAAGATTGATGATTTTGGCCATCCTGGGCCCTGGCATGCATATGACTCGTTGTATTGCTGTGCTTTTTGGTTGTCTCGCAAACATTCTCAAGCGTGCTGTGTTCCTTCACCAAGACTACACTGCAATATTATGATCCCAAACCAACAGCACAGGTTGAGTATGGTTGGATTGTGTACTTCAGACATATCTTGAACATTGCCCCAAACACACTTTGGCGATAATTTTAGCTTGTACTGTTGTCATGTACTCGTGTTTCTCGTACATTATTACTTGCTATGGTGTTTGTAAGGCACGGATTTTTTTAGACGAAAGTCAAGATTGCCCGGCTTTATCATAAAGCCACAGAGCAAGATACTTGAAGTTCATGCTGGGATTACCAGCTCGCAATTACAAGGCACAAAAGGCTAGGCAGCTGTGTGCCTGTGTTACAAGTTTGTGATAGCCACAAGTCAAGAAGAATAGGCACTTAACTCTAACAAAGAACAGGTAAGTACAATGTTCCCAAAACACTGAGCGACTACTGGACATAAAAAGAGAGAGCCAGCATCAATTCTGAACCCGAGCACTACACATCGGGTCTAGCTTCGTCTTGATTCTGGACACCGTACTAGCTCGTCCTCGTATCTGTGGGTGCTGGTGGCTAATCGCCAGTCCGCCACTACCGTAGCTTCTACAAGCCCACAGGCTCCGGTCGCTGCTGTCGCTCCTGATCTATTGTCGCTGTTACCTTGTTAGCATTTAACAAACGTTAGTACACGTCACTGATTCGCTCGTCTGGCGTCGTGGTTACCTGATTCAGCTTTGGAATCCCAAATCAAGTCATGGAGCACAAATTAGGTGCGCCGCAACTGCAAGCAGTGTGCCGTGATGAAAGTCGCGAGAATATGTACTTTTTGCTCAAGAAAAATCAAGCAGAAGAACTGCTGGGTAAGTGTTATGCAAGAGAAAGTGAAAAGCGTATGTACAAGGGGCCAAGGGGGCACAAGACAAGGATTTTGTTGATTTATAGCCGACCACCGGAAAAATCGTGCGGACGCCTGCTTCCACCATCTGGTCGCGCTAAGAACGACTCACAAGCGCTGATCTTTTGTTGTGACGTGCACAGGTGCTTGCTATTCATCGCCTTCACCTGCATAGTAGACCACCTTCCTCAATCTTGCCTGTGCCTCGATGTTGCAATTCTCACGCTAGGCAACCAGTTTTCCCTTGTATCAAATCTCTCCCAATTTTTGACTCGTGGCCTTCGGTGAACTGAAGTGGCCGTCTCGAGACAAGAAAGCTGACCTTGTGATCTCTTGCGCTTTACCGCCCTCTAGTAAAACAATTCTATCAGCCATTAGGATCATTTCCAGTCGATGAGCAATGATGAGAACCTGAGAAGGGAAAATATTTTTCACTGAAAGGCAGGAAATCACCTAGCCTGAAAACCAATAGGCGAATAAAGGCCTGCAAGATGATGATGCGTACGCCACTTACAGTGCGGTTCGCCATTAGAGTCATCAGGGCTTCCTTCAATAGCAGCTCAGATCTGCTATCCAAAGCAGATGTTGCCTCATCCAATATCAGTACGGAAGAGTTCTGATAGATTGCCCTTGCAATAGATAACCTGTGGGTAGAAAATATGCACTGTAATAGCTTTCATGAAACATTAAAACTGATTAAGTGAAAAAAGCTATAGTCTACCAGATATCGTGCTAGGGAGTATTTTACCTTTGTTTCTGCCCACCACTTAAACTAGAACCTCTCTGTCCTACATACGAATCATATCCCTCTGGCAACATCTTAATGAACTCATCAGCATTGGCAATCTTAGCAGCATTCTTGACTTTGCTTGTGTTAATATCTCCCATGGGGTCTCCATAAGCAATATTTTCAGCAATTGTCCCAGAAAATAACATCTGTGAAATCAATAAAAAATGAATAATGCAAGAATACAATGATAGTGCAACATGTGCTTACTCTTAACATGCAAAACAAAAAAGATATTTGAATTATGTTTTTTTTTGTTGACTGTTGTGTTGAGGTACCACCTGCACTAATTTCCATCCAGAGTTGTGAAGGAAAGATAACCAACATACCATTTCAAACACCCCGAATGGGATGCTTTGAAACAGCAATAACACAAAAGGAAATAATACACCACAGGTACTTACCGCATCCTGTGAAACAAAAGCAATATGTGTTCGCAAGCATTGTAGCTGAATGTCCTGAATATCATGGTTGTCCAGAACTATATATCCTAAAAGGAAAGTTTACCAATAGCCATCTTAGAAGATAGTCATGAAGTTTAATTAACCAGAAAATGGGAATGCCAGATCTCAAGCTTAAGCTAAAAGGCTGAAACATGTAGGACTTTTTACAGAATCAGCACTGGTGTTTTACTGGTGTTCAGTTCAATACCACTTTGTGGATGACAAAGACGGAGGAGTAATTTGGCAAGTGTAGTTTTCCCTCCACCGGATGGTCCGACAACAGCAATAGTTTCTCCTGGCCTGATATGAAGATTCAAGCCATCTGCTATTGGAGGCATACCAGCAGCATATCTAAATGTAACATCATGGAACTTAATATCTCCCTGAACAGATTGTAGATGAACTGCACTTGGTTTATCCCTCACCTGCAGCACACCAAAGCATGGACTTCTGAGTTATGACAGACATAATAAACAACATTGTCATACATCTTTCTTGATAACAGTGCTTAAAAACTAAGAACATACTAGCACAAAATTATATTTTCTCAAAAAGGAATATACTATTGAATTCATTTCTTGCAAATCCAAATAGGCTTCTTTCTGCCTTCAAGCAGCTTCTTTACTTGCAGAGGATAACTAAAAAAGCCTGAGACTCGATTCATGTCGATTCAGAGGTGCTGGGCTTGACATTGAGGGGCGCCCACTTTAGTTGTCCCCTAATTCCTCTGAAATTGGTCCTCAACTCCAATTCCCAATTCCAAAGGCATCCAAACAGCAGAATTCAACAGATCCAATTTCAATTCTCCAATTCCACAGACACACACAAAAAAAAATCCTATGCATGCATTACATACATTAAAAAAAGAACCCGAAAAATTTACATACCAATGACGTATCCATGATCTCATTGTAATTTTAACCAGAACAGACCATAAGAAACAAGAGATAGTGATTACCTCAGAGATGAACCTCGTTAGATCAAATATACGTTCTAATGCTGGTTCTCCTTGCTTATATTCATTGTACGCCTTCCCCAAATCCTATGCATGGAATGAGAACTAAATCAAGATTGTTTGCCATGAGAAAAAGGTGGTGCATGACATGTAATAAGCTCATAGAGTTAGCATGTGATAAAAGGTAAATTCAGAGTTGCTTTTTATGTTAGTAATCTGAAGTAGGAACAAAAGTAAGGTTAGAATTTAAATTTATTTATAAAATATTCAATGCAACTTGCTTCTAAAGCACAGCTACCGAAATAACAAATTAATAATTGTTTTTGCATATTCCAATGCAAGCCCTCTTTGATAAGTCCTGTTCAGGTGAGAAATTAGGATTTGGGGGGAAATACTGTACGCATATTGCTATGGAATGGAAAAGGAAAACGTGTGATTAACGTGCACATACATCGCATTAAATCAATATGTACAAAAAGCTTTCAGTGCCATGCTAATATGAAAATCTAGAAATTCTCACATTAATGGAGAGAATAAGAAAAGATCTGCACCGCCTATTTTGGTTGTGCCGGATTATAACTGAGTAGATTAGTTCTACAATAGAAAGTATCACCGCCTATTACGGTGAGACGAGAGAATATGAAATGATCTGCAGCGCCTATTTTAGTGGTGCCTGATTATAATGGTGTAGATTAGTTCTATAATAGAAAATTAAATATCACCACCTGTTTCCGGTGAGACGAAATAATAAGAAAAGATCTGCACCATCTATTTTGGTGGTGCATGATTATAACTGTGTAGCTTAGTTCTATAAAAGAAAGCTAAATAACACCGCTTATTACCGTGATATGATGGTGGAATTAGATCTATAATAGAATGTTTGTTTCTAGACAAGTCCTCCAGATAGTTATATCCAATCACATTTGAAATTGGTTGTACAACCATATGTTCGTAAAAAAATCCACACAAGAGAGAAAATACCCATCAGAAAAGATCATAAGAATCAGGTATAACAACGAACTCTCATGAATGACAAAAGGCAACAAATCTAGCCACGGAAATTGCACGGGTCACTCTGCTAGTTTATTTGAATTTGGGTAACATTACTTGTCATAGAAGGAAATAAGTGACAAGACGACACATATGGTAAGAAATTAATTAAAGTAAATGTTCGATGGGGTACCTGAATAGGCTCAACAAAAAGAGCAAGTGCTGTTACGAAAGACAGAAAACTCTTGGCATCAAATGTGGTCCCGGAAACTGCTATTGAACCAGCACAGAGCACTGCCAGGCCTCCGATGTATATTGTTTGAACAGCCTGAGGTATGAGAGCTTTCATCTTCTTCTTACCCAAATTATTCTTCAGATCATCAAAAGCTAGCTTATGGAATCTTAATATCTCCTTGCGCTCCCCATTGTTTGCCTTCACAGTGAGCATCGACGGAAGTACCTAGAGAGGGCATTCGAGTGAACAACAATCCTGGCATGGCTGTACATGTTTGTTATACATGAACTAATATGTGCTACTAAACCAGACATCATTGAGGTAGGCTGCGAGCATGGCGAGGCTCAGATTCGCCTTCTTGGATATTTGACGGAGTCTTTCACCAAGACTTGCAATGGCTAGGCACATGCATGGAATAATCTATGCATGTAATGTAGACAGAAAATTAATCAGTACACATAGAAGTGACTACGAAAGAACAGTATAAACTAAGAGATTGGTTACCATTGCTGCAACTAATGAGAGATGGGGATTTATTGCCACCATTTGAGTACCCATTGCTATCAACTGCAAGCTTGTCGGCACAATTGTCTGCATCAGAATTAGTAATCAAAATTAGCGTGGCACAACTGTCGGTGCAATAATTTTCTGCGCCAGCAGAAGGGTCTGCACCAAAGCCCAGAAGCTACTAAACACGACCCATTCTGGCTATAGGCCTGTCAAGTATGAGAAACTTTCAAAAGGAAACAAGAAAGTATTAGTAAGACCACGTCTATCAACAATTAAACTGATTACTGAGGGGGTATTTCCACAAAACTTTTACCTACATTTCATCAAACTAACATCCATCTAGCAACATAGCACAAGCACAACTTAGGTACTTCCACAAAGGCTTATTGCTCAACTCGCACGAATCAATTCACAACAAATCAAAGAAGAATGCAAGGCTGCAGGAACCTCACATTGAGCACAGAGTACACAGCATCCGCGACGTCGTCCACCTCGTCCGTGATCCGGTGTGCGATGTCTCCGGCGGCCATCCCTCCTCTACCCTCGAAGAACACGAGGTCGCGCGCGAGCACCCGCTCGAAGGCGCGCTCCCGCAGGCGCCCCACCGCCCGCAGCGCCGCATCCCAGAGCAGCGCCTGCTGCACGACCGCCGCGACCGCGCGCGCAGAGGCGAGCGCCGCGAGCGTGGCCACGCCCCTATACACCTCCCCAGCCGGGCCCCCACCTACGCCGGCGGCGAACGCGCGCGGAAGGCGGCCCGCGGCGGGCACCGTGCGCGAGAGGCAGTAGACGGCGGCCGCGGCGCACGCCCATCCCTTCGCGATGGTCCACCACTCCGCGGCGACGTAGGGGAAAACCTCAGTGAGCGGAGACGGCGGTGGGGGAGCCGCGTTTGGTGGCCCTTACGCGGAGGCGGGAGGAGCACGGCGGTGTGGCGGTCAGAGCTAGGGTTCGGGGGTGGGATATACCTCTGCAGCTTCGCAGTGAAATGCTTGGGGTTAGTGTTAGGGATTGCGAGGAGAAGGTAGGGAGAGGTGCAGGATTCGCCATGGCCATGGTCCATCGCCGCGGTGGCGCTGTGTGCGGACTATGAAGCACGGGGAGCGATGCGAAACGTGCGGGAAGGCTCGACTGGCAAATCTGAACGGTGAACTAGACCTTTGTTAGCTCCTAGCTAAGATATCCGAATAATCACAAGAACACGCAAAGAATTTGGGGATCAATCCTCTATAGTATCGGTTCTCTTCCTCCGTGGCAGCGGCCAGAGCCGTCGTAGTTCTTCCCTACCTCCTTTTCCCTTCTATCTGTTACTCATTACAAGGCTCTCAGCGAGCCCACTCACGGCCTGCAAACTGTTTATTCGGTTTGCTTATTAGGAACGAGTCCTTCCGGGCCTCCATCTGCCGATGCTTCGGTATCCTGCTGGCCTGTCGTGGGCGATGGGCTGCTAACAATCCTCCCTCCTTGAGAACCGGCTTGCCCCCAAGCCGGTGCAAGCGGAAAACGTTGTCGTAGCGCCTCGGCATCCTCCCGGTTGCAAGATCTTCCGACACTGAACGAGCACTTGAGAAATGGAAGAAGCGCCCTTCGAACGGAGGCGACGCTGAAGCACACGTACAGGAACTTGATTAGTAGCAGAAGGTGTAGGCAAGGACGGTAGTACTTGTTGGGTGGCACCCACAGCCTTCTTCAGCCGGGAAACATGAATCACAGGATGTATCTTGCTCTCCGGTGGCAAGCGGAGGCGGTACGCGACAGCACCCACTCACTCCAGCACTTCAAATGGCCCATAGATCTTAAAGCAGAGTTCATGATGCGAACGTGGGGCAATGGAGGACTGAACATACGTCTGCAGCTTCAGGAACACCATGTCGCTGACGGCAAATTCGCGTTCAGAATGCTTCTTATTAGCCTGAGAATTCATGCGTTGTTGTGCTCTCACAAGCTGTTGCTGCAGTAAACGGGACATGCACTCGCGATCCTCGAGCCATTGTTGCAAATCCGGCACAGAGCAAGTATCCAACGCAGAAATCCCAAAATGACGAGGAGGATGGCCATATAAAACTTCAAAGGGAGAACGACCCAAGGCCGAAGGAGTGCAAGTATTATACCAGAACTCGGCTAAGGCCAACCACTGACCCACTTGGCCGGACAGGCGTGCGAGAAACAGCGCAGGTAAGCTTCCACACACTGATTGACACGCTCAATCTGTCCGTCAATTTGCGGATGGTAAGAGGAGCTCATGCGCAGCTGAGTACCAGTAAGCTTGAAGAGCTCTTGCCAAAAGGCACTAGTGAAGATTCGGTCACGGTCAGACACAATAGATTGGGGCAAGCCATGAAGCTTGAACACCTGATCCAAAAAGACAGAGACGACGTAAGCAGCTGTAAAGGGGTGGCACAAAGGAATAAAATGGCTGTAACGAGACCACTTGTCCACCACCACAAGGATACAATTGTAACGACCAGATCGAGGCAGCCCCTCAATAAAGTCCATAGAAATAATCTGCCACGTTTGAGTAGGGATTGGTAATGGTTGCAACAGGCCGGGATAGCGAGAACGATCGGGTTTGACTTGTTGACAAAGCTGACATTCCAATACCCATTGACGAATCAACTACTTCATGCCAGGTGTCACACCCCGATTTTTCGAAATATGAAAATTAGGACTAACAGAAACTTTTTACGCTAATAATGCCAGTTAAAATACACCAGATTAAAACTTTTATTCAAATCATGCTTCTGCTAAACCCTAAAACAAGGCAAGCCAAAAACCTTCCGCCCTTGCTCCTCCTTCCTTTTTCCTAGTCGGTGTAATCTAGACCAACATCTGCAGCTACGTACCCACTCGGTATTCCTGTGAAACTGAAACATATATATGTTGCAAACCTCTTCCGAATAACGTGATCTTCTGTCATCTAATTCGCCATGACCTATCATGCATGTGTGCACATATATACTGCTTTTATATATGCACATATACACAAAACCTTAACTCATTGTTCAACTCTGCCACAATCCTATGCATCTATTTGAGTATACCGTCAATACTTTCCGAACCCTAGCCCACCATGACTTCCTGTCATTACCCTAACCCCGTCGCCACCTTATATACGCTTAATTTTCAAGTGTATGTGGGTATATACACTTGAAATTCTAACTCTATTCTTTCGAGCTAAGGAGAGGTCCACAGCCCTAGTTCCTCTGTTCTTGTTTTCCGAGACTCCCGAATGCTCGACATTTCTATCCTTGTCTGATCTACTTGACCCAGGTGACGTTATTCCAATCAAGATGTCCGAGGAAAAACGTCCTCTAATATTAAGGCGTGAGTTCTCGTCTGATCCTCGCTATTTAGAACTTTTGAAAACATTACGTGTCCCATATGACTCCATTCTAAATTTTTATTTATTAAATCAGAGACAAGAATAATCAACGAAATTCATCGTCACACGCTACTTCCAAATGCGAGTAATTTGTGACATAATAACTACATACTTGGGATTTAGCTCTCTCTTCATACTAGCTTCGCAGCATGTAATTAGAATCAAGCCTCCTCGTGTAATGAAATTTTTACTAAGTCGCTTAGGTATAAAAGTATATACGAGACATTAGTCCATTGCTCCAACCAGAATCTATTCTTCCACGTGAGCATCTGACAAACCTGCTAAGGAATACCAACTTGCACATAAGCATATATCACGTGTAGGTGACCAAAACAAGTGCCGTAAATTCCTGCGTGACTTGCTCATCCTTATTCCTTCCATGCTGACCAAACATATACATTGCTCCCTGTCATTTCAACTCAATGCAGTGCCACCCCCTCTCCTTGCAATAGCACTCGGTGCCTAACTCCTTGTACTCCACAGCACCGGCCGCGCCACATCAGCTCTTGATCTCAAGTTTTCTTTCTCCCTTCTGTTAAGCACCAGTGCTGCAGTGCAGCCATTTTCTCCTTCTCTCCTTTCTTCATTGCTAAGCATTGCTCCCTCTGCCATACCCACCCTTCTTCCTCTGTCAAACACTTGCAACTGAGCTGCCCTATTTTTCTTTTCAGCTCACTCTCATTTTCTCACCCTTCTTCGTTGACACTACTCTTCTCTGCCACTTTAGTACAGCATAGTGCCACCTCTCCTCATCAACAGAGGTCATTGCCCAACCTTCCTATTCCTCTACAGCACAGGCCACCAACTTCCCTCCTTGCCCTTTGATTATTCCCTGCTAAAATTCCTCCTCTCATCGAGTGCAAGGAACAGCCCGAACTCACTTCTACTCTCCTCAGCTTTCTTCCTCCTCAAACCAAGTTCCTATCTTCCTCACCCCATGCCGTGCGCCCCAGCTCTCATCTTTCCTTGCACCTTCTCTGCTTGAGCTACTCCTTTCTTCTTCTCCGAATCCGCCCAAGCTCCTCAAGCTCTCCTCTCCTCCTGGTCCTTCTCCCTTCCAAGCACCTGCCCGAGCTACTGTAGCTCTCCTCCTTCAAGCATCGAGTAGCTGAGCTCCATCCATGTGCCGAACTCCCCCAAGCTACAAGCCGCTCATTCCTCCTCTATTTCCTTGAGCTACCCAGCTTTGCAAGTCCTGCCCCAAGCTCCCAAACCTCGAGCTGCCGCGCCTCAGGCACCCGGGATTTCCTCTTCTCTCCCTGAACACCTCCTCTCTCTCTTCTTCCCAAGCAACCGAGAGCTACCTCCCTTCCGCTTCCCTTGAAGTCCTCACGTGCTAACACCAGCCGAGCTACCGAGCTCCCTCTGCACTCCCGCGACCCGAGCTACTCACAAGCCGAACTCGAACTACCCCGCTCCATTCACTCTCCTCTATGGTTCCTCTTCCCATTCCTTCTCCCATTCCTGTTCTTGCCGAGCCACCGCACCTGCCAAGGTTTGCCGCCGCCACTTCGCTGGAGTTATTGCCGCCGGTAAGGTTCCGAGCGCCATCTCCTTTACTCGGCCTACACCTTAAACTCCCCAGGTCCTAGGCAGCATTGACCCGGGTTTCACCACCGCCGAGGACCGGCGCCTCCTCTCCGCGCTCGGCTCACCGTTGGTAAGCCGCCACCCTCTAGCATTTTTTTCCCAAGCCGAGACACCCCACCGCCATCTAACTCCTCTAATCCCCATCTGCTTACACCTCTACCGAGCTCCGTCACCGCTTTGCCTGAGTTGCTCCCGAGCACTTCCTCCCCTCTGCTTCCCCTCTAATTCTCACGGGTGCGCGCGCGCAAAGCAGCTCCCGCCGGCCCTAGGCTCACCAGCACGGTAAAAAGAAAGCGGGAAACCTGCCTTCCACTTCCAGCTCTAGGAAACATACTTTGCACCCCCTTCATTCTAGAAACCGTTTTCCTGCACTGAAAGCGCCTTTTATTCGTGCTCAATGAAAAGGCGCCTCTCCCTTAGAGAAGCGTAATTTCCTTCTGTGTCCTTGATCCAAAGCCGTTTCCTCAACACTAGAAGCGCATCTCGTGTGCACACCTTCAACACAATCCCCCCCCCTCTCTTTTTCTCTCCCGGCAGAACTTTGAAAGCCCATTTATCCTCCGTCGAAACTCCGATTGACCACATTCTTTTTCCTATATTCATCTAAAATCAAACCCTATCCAATAGTACCATTCTCGTAATTTTTGAAATATTTTGAATTTTCAAATTTGAAACTAGTTCACATTTGAGCACGTTTATGTGTTCCTTAAGCATAGTCTAATATGGTTAATCTCTTTTTGCATAACATGAAGTATAACATGTAAGATCAGTGCACCTTGGTTTTTGAAAACCTTTCATCTATGAAAAAACAGTAAGGGTTTTGGAAGTCTAATAATATCATTTCAACCCTTGTATACATATATGTGTGTATTTACACTTGAAACAATTCTATCCTTTCTAAAAAAAGCTGATCATATATCTTGTCCAAAACCTTTTAACCAGTTCAATGTCCTCTGGACCCAACCTTTTTATGAGAGCTAAAATCTTTCAAATGCTAATAAGTTTATAAACATGCAAACCCTAGTTTTCCAATATACAAAAACCTTTGCATCATGTGTTTATAATCCCGTCTCATCAATTTGAAAACCCTAGCATCCCTTTAGGTTCAGTGCATGGTCTTGTGTGCTGCATGAGTATATATTTTGGTTCTTAGTTGGCTATTCCTCGCACCGTTGCTTATTCGGTGTTTTCCGACGTGTAGTTACGACGTTGCGATATCTAGCGAGGAAGGTCTCGAGCGTTGCTGTATCAAGCCCAAGCTCAAGCACAAGGCCTCACCAGGCAAGCATTTCCTACTTTGATCATGTTGAAACCCATATGTGTGAAAACTTAATTATGTTGTTTGCAATCCCGCATGCTATGTGAGTATCACTGTTATTTTATGCTAAACCTAGGTACCCCTAGTAGGTGCATATACCTCAGGTCCGATGAAACCTTTCCTTGTAGCCCTATTATTAATTGCTGATCATCGTACATTCAGCAGAGTATCTAGGAATATAGGCAATAGCCCTGCTTAGACCTGCTTAGAGAAAAAGAAAACCGTTTTCTATCGATGTATACCGACTCCTTCAGACATGGGATAAAACCCTCGGATGAGCATGAGGTGAGTGTTTGAAAAGAATGCTGCTGTTTTCAAAACCCCAAATAAAATAAAGGATGATTTTGATTCGGGTGAGAATGCTAAGGGCAGCTTGGGAATGGTAGAGTAGCTGGCAGCGATGTGGTTGTCTGTGTGACTATGGAGTCTTGCTCGAATCAATCAAGGACCGAACCTAAAGTGCCGTCAGACCAGATTTCTTATCGTACGTCCACATGGCCTTTATGCGAAGGACTTGGCCCATTATCCCGGCAAGTATTAAGATCTGGACCCGTGGGCAGTAGGAAGAGTGTGCTAGGTAGATTGGCATCCCTAGAGGATCTCCATGGGATTACGTGGGTAGAGTTTCTTAGTGAGCTCCACATAATACGTGGATAGAGGTTCGACACAAAGATGAGTCCACTTCTTCGGGTTGTGGTGTCGGGCTGCCCGGGCACAAGCGAAGAAATGGGTAGATATTATCTAGCGGGTCCAACTCTAGTGCGGAAGCGGGTGAAAAGCCTCGTTGTAATAACCCTGCCGGCACACCTCGCGAAGTGTGCTCATCGAGCTCTGGCAACAAAGGGGACTTACATCTTGTGGGTAAAGCCGTACAACCTCTGCAGAGTGTTAAAAACTATTCGAATAGCCGCGTCCTCGGTCATGGACAAGAACTGGTTAGGCCACACATCGGTTAGACTGAGTTTTGTTTGTAAAAACTTATGCAAATGGATTAAGGATGTGGGCATGATGTGTCCACAAGAGAGCAATTTAGGCCACGCTGCGGGTGGCAAGGAATTGCAGGAGAATGGGATTAGCCGTGCTACCGGGGGCAGTACGGGCTGGTGTTGGGAACCTTAGACGTTGATAGACGAAGTTATCGGGTCAAGGCAGGGAAAGGAGGTAGCGGAGACTACCTCATGAGATGACATGAATGTGCGAAACTCTTTGGTTTCTAACCATACCTTTGAATCTATTATTCGCATTTAAAGTGAAAACTTACTTTACGCATAACATGAGACCTAGAATAGAGCTATCTCCTTTGAATCAAGCCCTGCATGAGATATAGCTGTATTACCCTCCTGTGGAAATTACTTGCGAGTACATCCAATGTACTCACATGGCTTGTTGATTTGGCCAGATGAAGGAGACATCAATTCTGAAGATACGATTACGATCATGTCAGCTAGGGTGTAACTCCAGTCAGTTGCCTGTCGGGTATGGCATATTGCTGGGCCACATCACCACTTGATTTCCGCTGCAAGTTTATAGCCGTTGGGTTACAGGTATCAGACAATCGACCTTGACGGTCTATTTACATAGTGTATACTGATATTCGTATGTATGACAATGATATACAGGTTAACTTGTGTGTACCGGCTACTGATCCAGGGACCGGTACAGTAATCACAAGGGAATATCCGGCCTTAAAACTGGGTACGCCACACCAGGCTAGCGGAAGAGTTGCTTAATGCGACGATATGTCACTGGAAATCCCGAATGACCCCCTGTCGCACTTGAATGCAAGGCGTGAAAGATTTGCTATTGCAAGGAAAACATTCTGACCCAACCAAATACAACCGTTGTCGGAGTATTATTCCGCAATACTGAATATGGGGCGGCGTGAGCACAGCAAATCAGGATGGGTGCACACGGGAGACAGGATTTAGACAGGTTCATGCCCTCACGGAGAGGTAATACCCTAAGTCCTGTGTTTGTTGGCTAGTATAGCTTGTATCCCGAGTGCCGCAAGCCCTCGAGAACCGATCTCAAGGTTGCTTGAACTAGGAAACAATGGAGATTGTCTATGACTAAAAGCTTACCGATCGGAGGTCCCCTACCGGGCCTTATATAGGTGACCTGGGTAGGGTTACAAGAGTCCGGATCGGGTAACAGATTGGTTAACTAATTAGTTACAACAGAATCCAGGTATGCCGGGCAAGTATCAATCCGTGTCTTGTACTCCACGTTGATGAGGTGCCCCGTGTAGAAGTCGGACTTTGAGTAGTCGGCCCGGCCCACCCTGTGGTCAGAGGGCCGAATTCGTCCTCCTTGATGATACCCGGGTGCCATGTCATCATCAGTAGCCCCCCGTGTCCTTCACGATCTTGCTACTATCGGTCTTCTCTTCCGGTCAAGCTTTTCGAGTGACTTTTGCTTGCAGAGAGATTGCGAAGGACTGTCAGAACTCCTGTGGAAAAAACAATAGAAGCCGAGTAACATTCACCTGTAAGGCAGGAATGTTATGGCGGGTGAGCTAATAACGGGTAAGCTCTGGTGGCACCCGATCCATCCTTATGGATAGGGACCGGCTAATAGCCTAGCGTGGGGCGTACCATAAATCCCGACTGGATTTCCGAGTAGCACCCGGCCTTCCCGAGTGGATTAAGGCCAGCTAGTGTACCCTGAAGGAATGCCTCTGAAATTCGCGTCAGAACCAGAGAAACAAGCCATGGCGCATAGATTCCCGAGTAACGAAGCCTTACACCGGGTCATTCCACTAGGTCCGAAAATTCCGGACCCCGGAGCCTCCGAGGCTTGCATGCTCGGTAGGTCTGGGCGGAGAAATCCGGTAGCTCCGAGTTGCTCGGCATCCGACTTGTGGCCTACGGAAGGCACGCCATTACTACCCTTCACTCGGGTGTTCTCAGGTGACTGCGTTCCTGCTTGAGGCCAGCCACTGATACCCTTCACAGCCGTAGCGCCCAGTTCCGATTCAGCCGGTAACCGGCTGTGGTTTGCGGGAAACACGCTACGGTTGCTGTTAGCGGAGGTATATTCCGATCGGTTATTAACCCTGGAAGGCCAACCGTCAGATCCCCTTTCATTAAACTGCACGAATCGTCGCCGTTAAGTCGTGGGCGCAGAAGAAGCGCGACGTGGCCCGTCCGAAGCGCGTAATGGAATCTGAAGAGGCGCATCGTGGGCGCGATGAATCCGGGTGCGTGCGGACGTGGGGAAACCGAACCGCTCAATCCGTCCCTTTATATTCTGAAGAGATTGTGGGATCGACCCACGCATCCACACGCATTCTCCTTCCTCTTGCGCCCGAACCCTTCGTCTTCTCCTCGCCCAAATCAGCTCGTGCACGCCGCTCCACCCAAAACCCTAACTCTCACTTCGGCCACCTCGGATGCAAGCCCCGCATTGGGAAGCTGATCCGACCGAAGCCGAAGAAGATGCTTTGGTGTGGAAGCTGGTGAGTGAAGGGGACTCGCCCACCGATCCGATGGCCCCGTGGATGAAATCGATGGCGACGGAGGCGCGGCTGGAAATCCTCGTGCGGCTAGGGTTACTGCCGCCAAAGGAGCTGGTCGAGTGGCGCGCCGCCGCGGGGGAGACCATTCCTACCCCGAACACCGACGAGCTGGTCGTCCACAGCTCCTTCTTCAAGCGGGGGTTCTCGGTGCCGGTCCACCCATTTCTGCGGGGGGCTGCTTTACTTCTACGGGCTGGAGCTCCACAACCTCAACCCCAACAGTATGCTCCACGTCGTGTGCTTCATCACATTATGCAAGTGCTACCTCGGCATCCGGCCGCACTTTGCCCTGTGGAAGCACCTGTTCATGGTGAAGCCGCAGCCAAGCAGAGACAACCCGGCCGTAGTGGGAGGCGCCGGGTTCCAGCTGAGGTCCGGGACGGCGAAGAGCTATCCGGCCCCGGCGATGCAGTCCTCGAACAAGGGCTGGCATGCCAACTGGTTCTACTCCACCAACCCCAACCTGTCGCTGCCAGCCTTCTCGGGCCATCCACCAGAAGTCAAGCCGAGCTGGTAGGATCCCCCACTCGACAGGGAGCAGGACAGCGTCGCCGTCCTAATGGCGCAGCTCGCCGAGGCGATGAAGGCTGGAGTCACCGGGATGGTCGTCGTTGCGACCTTCGTCCGGTGGCGGGTGCAGCCTGCGAAGCTTCGGGCGCACCCCATGTTCGAGTACACCGACGAAGATGATGCGACCCGGAGTCCGCCGAAGGGCTCACGGAGGGCGAGGTCCAGAGCTGGCTCGAGAAGCTCCTGGCTCAGGGGACGAGCCTAGACTTCTCCGGGCGGCCGCCGCCCTTCAGCCGGGTGAACCCGCCGAGTCAGGTGAGTAACTGATTCCTTGCCTTTTTTCCCTTAATTCTTCACCGAGTCTCACTCGGGGTTTGTCTTTGTGCCTTTGCAGGTTTTGTTCGGCTTCTGTTCCAATGCTCTCCTCCCGGAGGACGAGATATGGAACCAGCCGCGATACGCTGACGTCCCGAGAGGCGGGCCGCCACCGCAGGGAGCAATCGGGGCGTCTTCTTCTGGCGCCGGGTCCTCGAAGGGCGCTGGACCTTCTAAGGGGAAGGCGTCGGCGGCTGCGGCCCCCCGCCCTCCCCTGCCGAGCGCGCCGGCCTCGGAGGAGGACGAGGATGATGATGACGTTCTCCTCCGCGTGAAGAGGCGGAGGCCACTGGCGGGCCCTGCCCCGAGGGGACAGGGCGGCTCCGCCGCCGGCCCGACACCCTCCGCGGCGGGCACCGCTTCATCGGGGCAGGGTGGCTCCGCCCCCTGTCCGGACTCGGCGGCTCCGCCCCGCCGCGGGGACAGCTTCGGCGGAGCAGGACGGCTCCTCTGCTGGCCCCGACCCGGTGGCGCCGGCTGCCGCCCTGAGTGAGACTCCTCGGGTGGCAGAAGACGACGTTCCCCCCAGCCAAGGGGAGAAGAGAGATGCCGACACCGCCTTCGGGGCACAAGGTGGGTCGGGAGCCTCCGCGGCCCCGGCCGCTGCCGCGTCCGGGCGGCGAGCCTCGGGGCCTAAGAAGCGCATTCCCGTCCCTCGATCGGCCAAATAAGTGTCTCGGCGACTGCTTGTTCATTTGTGTTTTTCGAAGGCTGATGGGTTTCAACTTTCTTTCTGTAGGACGCAGAGGGCGGGGGACATCCCAAAGGCTCCCCCGAGCGCCCCGGGGTCCAGCCGAGGCGGGGATCCACGGGGTCGGACGCCCGACCCTCGTCGCCTCCACATGCGGCCTCGTCCTCGCCTCCCCGGCCGTCCCCCGAGCGACCCAGCGCTCGATGACCTTTTTGATGGTCATCATTCCCTCGATGACTCTTCTTCCTAGAACCTGTAAACCTGCTTACACTTCATGTAGACATTAGATTCCAGTTTGAGTTGCCATTAACCATCAAAACCAACTTGGGGCCTAGATGCTCTTTCATCACCACCGTACCACATCCTCTCTGCCTCTCCCTCACGCGAATCTAACACCGCCATCTCCATCACTGCCCAGGTTTGGTTGCCTCTGTGGCTAGTCAACATCATCAACCTCGCCTCTACACTTCTCTCAGTCCCCTTCGTCGGATCCCCACCAATACGACACCTCCCTACCCTGCTCGTGCCACCATGGCTCAGGTTGTTGGTCTGGTTGTAGCGCCGCCTTCTACTCCGGTGGTGTGGTCGTCGATGACGTCACGGTGCCAGGGTGACCCAGCACGTGCTCATGATGGACATGATGCCTCCCTTGCACCGTTGCCCCGAACGAAGGCTTGGGGCTTGATGACCTCGATTTGTGACAGGGCTACCGGCCTCAATCGTGGGCATAGTCGGTTGACGGTGGTGTCGCGCGGCTGATGTCTTCATCGTCTACCTCCTTGTGGTCTAAGACCCCCTAGCCCTGCAGCCAGAGGAAGGTGGCGAGTTCACCGCACCGTAACCATGGTGGCGGTGCACCTCGGGTTTGTGGTCATGCTCCCTCCTCTCTCTGGTCATTTGGATGCTAATGGAGAAGTCCGTGTTGTGTTGGAAAGGATCTGATATTCTGTGAAGACGTGCTATGCTAGGGTTCTATTTTTTGTTTTAGAAAAATTGGGGATTGCATGGTATCAATCCTGTGGACATCTAGACTCTGTGATGATGGTAATAGCTATAGCTTCTGTATACATGCGATATGTGATGTTACGTTATTTCTTTGATGTTACTTGAGATCTATTGCTAGCCTGATTTTGTTTCAGCTGCTATTATGATGACTAGGATGGTACCTTATTCCTATAGAAACTCTAGTAATTAGTCTATGTTTCAATGGTCACTAGTTTCTAGTGTTATAACAAGCTTGGTTCCTACAGTCCCTAATGCTAGCTAATTGCTCAGCCACTATGCTATCTGTTAACATGTCCTAATACCCCTCTATCCCCTTTGTAATTCCCAAGCATGCACATATTTAATAGTCCAAGAACTACACATAGTATGATTCTTTCAATACACACTAGCATGGCAATAGGGTATTTAATTCAATAACAATAAGCTAGAATTTTATCCTCATCCAATGTGCATTGTGCTGTGCTTGTGATACTTTGTCCTTAATATGACCACACTGAATATATTATTTTTCTTCTTATATGTGTGTGTGTGTGTATATATATTAATAAGAACAAGATATTGGACTTGCTTAGCTTTTTCCATTTACCTTAGTATTAAGGGGATAAGAACATATGCTCTGTTCTTCTTAGCTTCATTGATTTACTTATGTTAAATTGATAAGAATAGAACATCACACTTGATGCTTAGCTCGATTACTCATGTTCTCTTTAACATGGTTAAATATTAGTCGTTTTACTGATAAGAACACATTCTTATACTTGATATTAGTTTAGCCTCCAATGATGTATAAATCTTGAGGGTTATTTATACACTAGTAAGAACATATTCTAGTTGCATTATATGATCTATGATGATCTAGGGCATATTATTTATGCCTAACCTGAGAGCACCTTCCTTTTCTCTATATGACGAACTATACTAGGTTTTATTTGCTAGGCTAATTACCTTGGGTGAACACTCATAAGGACTAGTTAGGCATTGAATTTTGAGGCTTCCTCTTCCCTTCTTGATCCTTGTTCTTGGCCTCCTCTTCTTAGCTCTTGTTCTTGCCTTCTTCTCCTAACTCCTTTGTTTCAGCTTGAGAGGCTTCTCCTCCTTACTACTAGTCTTAGTCTTCTTCTCCTTGTGCTCTCCTTCTCCTACCAATACTTGTGTATGTGGCTTGGGTGGTGGTGTGATGTAGTAGTGCACCTACGGGGCTCGATTTTTAACCTCTAAGGGGCAGTCTTGCTGTGAATCCGAATTTACCTTGGTTTGAAACTTATTTGGTGACTGAATGGATCTAGGCTATCGACTAGAGGGGGGTTAATTGGAGATTAACAAAAACAAATTCCTAAAATAAATTATACACAAGTAACTCTATAGCACTAAGCAAATCTTAGTATGCTAGTGATCAAAACAAGTATAGAGAAGTGCAACTAGATAACCACACGAGAGACATGAGATTTGTTATCGAAGTTTAAGTCTTTGGTGAGGCTCTACGTCTATGTGAAGGAAGCTTGATCCAACAATCAAAGCCGACACTGAATTGTGTTCTTTCCTCAAGTAGCTTGCCGATGCGAAGCTCCCCTTCTTTTGTGGTAGTTCTTCACCTTGTGGTAGGCGAACTCCAACCTTCACAAACTTATCTGCATCTTCACAACCTTGAGATTTCTGAGAAATTCCTAATCGTCTAGACAACGCCAACCTCCAAGAGTAATAAGAACTTGGTCTCAGCTTGGATGTGATCCCTTGCTTGGATGCTCAATGGAAATTTAACCCAAAATGCTCAAGAGTTCTCCCTCTCAAAGATATTTATAAGAAGGCAAGAGAGGAGAGCAAATGTGCAACTTAGGATTTGGGACGCAAAGGGTTTTCTCCACCTAGGGAGGGTGGTGGCTTATATAGGTTGTCCTAAAAAATCTAGCTGTTACTCATACAAAAAACCTCGTCTGGAGGTTTCGAACAACCTTGCTCAAAGGTTACAGGGTTCAAACACAATGACTAGTTTGG
The DNA here is from genome assembly GCA_019208055.1 of Stipa capillata. NCBI lineage: Eukaryota > Viridiplantae > Streptophyta > Magnoliopsida > Poales > Poaceae > Stipa > Stipa capillata. The sequence goes on along the minus strand of JAGXJF010002323.1, from coordinate 311,053 downwards.
GAGAAAAACACTTCTCGAAGCGTGTAGCTCATACATACTGAATAGTTCAAAACCTCATGACAATCCAAGCCCCGAGGGTCCGGATCGATGACACTGGAGGTTCCCAACGAAAAATAACCCTTCTATCCCAAAATACAAATTGACTCAGAGGTTCCGGGAGATCCTCATTTGGAGGTCATGGATATGCAAAATGGAGCCAACTTGGTTTCCTCGAAGATGCCAGACCATGAAAGTCCAGACGAAAGAAAGCACTGGCATGGAGGTTAAGTCCTGGCTCGGAGGTTCCAGAAGTACTTCCCCTAGAAGGTCCAGATGAAGTTAGGGCTTCGGTACAGAAGCTTTGTCGTCACTCAGAGTATACAAGCAAACCTCACTCGAATGTTTCACAACATGAAAAATACTGGACAAAGCTACTTTGTGGACTTCGGATAGTCCAGATGAACTTCACTCAGATGGTTCGGCTGAAAAAAGATCTCTGGACAGAAGCTATGTCTTCACTTGGAGTATCTGGATATACTTCACTCGAAATATCCAGACAATAGAACTCAACTGGACAAAAGCTTTGAAAGGTTTCAGATACGCCGGACGAACCTCATTCGGAGGGTCCAGGTCAACACTTAGCATGCTAGAACCTAATCTCATACACACTCAGACATTCCGGGCGACTGGTTTGGACATTCAAGATAAACACGGAAGTTTGTTGTAGAGATTTTTCTAAAGATTTTTAGAAAGGATTTCCTTCCGCTTAGCAAGTTATCTTCTTCCATGCTATTGACTAGCTCCCTCCTTTATAGTACGACTGTTGTATACTCAATGTGATCATTGGATCAAAAAAAGAACTAGAAAATGTCATTAACATTCTTGGTTCCTTCCATCTCTTTTTCAATCTTTTTAGGGTCGTCAAGGTCTACTCGAACTTGCCTTGGGGACCAAATACCAAATCAACATGTTGATGCACACATTACTCTCTTAATTATTTTGTCGTTAATCATTAAAACCCACTTAGGGGCCAAGATGCACTTTCAGTGACACTAAGTGAATAAGTTGGTTGTGTGTCACTATTTTACAATCCAACTATTGGTTACTTGACACTTGCCCAACATGGATAAGCCTCATATGTGGCATGTTAATGTGTTTGAGCATGATCCTTATCTAGCCTTCTCTCTTATTTTTAGAGGCCTAAATGGTTGCCTTTTTTCACATGACATGGATGGTGGGGCATTTTCGAATTACTTAGCATATTGGCTTTGGATAGGATGAACTAAAACATGAAAGCCTAATCCTATTAGTTAATCAAGGTGGCTTAGACATGGAGGTTATCTATTGATCAATTGGCTTATAGGAATCTGAGTTGGTTGCCTAATTGTTGCCTCTTTTAGAAAATATGTTATGAAATGGATGTGTTGCCCTTCAATAATTATGCTATAGTTTTGATTCCATTAAGCTTCCTTTAACCATACTTGGCACCAAAACCAGTTTTTGGTTTCCTAAAGGTTAGCCTACTAAATATAATTATATCTCCACAGGAGACGCAAACATTCTAACCATTAACCCAAACCTCTTTTGTTTGAGCTTTGCATGTGTGCAGGTTTACTGGAAGCAAAAAGAGAAGAAAAGAAAAGAAAGGAATCAATAAAATTGTAATAGCTAGGATTTACCCTTTTGTAATTATTTTTCTATGATCAGTCATTGTAATTCATTCTTCAAAGAAATTGTTTTAATTATTATTTTGTTTTCCAATGAATTTTGAAATGAATACATGGATTGTATTTGATTTATTTGAATATTGATATATTGTAAATGGACATTTTGATAATATACTATAATGAATATTTTATATACACTTGATCGTAGTTGTATTATCATTTGTGCATATCCTATCTAATTATTGCTGCTTATTAATATTTAATTATTGTTTATTTCATATTTTAATTAAATTAAGTCTAAAGATTTAAATTTACCCTACATTTTATGCATGAATGCTAATGATGCGCAAAAAAATTATCCAATCTCAACTCTCAGAATGTTGCTAAAATACGGGTTCGCACTATGACACCCTCGCTTGCTCCGGAGCAGCCGAATCTCCAATTGATCTCAGAGGACCACGCAGCAGATGAGGTGATACACAATGGAGGGAAATCATGCAAGGTATAGGATCAAGCGTGAGGAATTTCTGCTACAAATTGGCTAGGATTTGCTCTGTTTTCTTACTCTTTTACTAAAGGATTGGCAAGAGGGGCATTTCCTTCATGTGTTTGTCGGTCCAAGTTAGGATTTTCTATGAGGTTCCATAGTGTTCTTGGTTTCTTTAACGTGAAAGGAAGCGTAGCGCATCATACTACTAAGATATGAACTGTGATTTTGTTTAAGGAGAGACGAGAGCAGAAAAAGAGGAGAGGACGACCGAAAAGAGATGATAGGAGGAGGATAAGGAGACGAGGAGGGAGACGAAGAGAGAGAGAGAGAGAGGAAGATTATAGAGAGACGTAGGATGGGAGCAGAGAGGATGAAGAAGGATATGACAGGTTGGCTCAACATATAAATGATAGGATGAGCGGTGGTTGTGGTGAATTGAACGAGGGCACGGGATTATTTGAAACTTTTTGTTTTATTCAGTTTGGCAATCGTCCTTGGTAGCAGGGATATATCAAATCGCCACGCGTGCGGTCCAACACCAGTCGAGCGGGTTTGGACTTGCGATGACACAATAAATGTCGAGATGTACCACAGAGACATAAACGTGATTGGGACCTAGGTAACACTGCGGTGATAGTCAGGGACACGCCATACTCTTTACTCTTTGCGGTGATAGTCCAGGGACACGCCATACTCTTTACTCTTATAGTAATCACCACCCGATATATTGATGTAATATACAAGTCTTTCCACGAATTATACCTTTCCATGAAGCAATGGACATGGTTTTCTAAACTTCTATATTCTTTCAACTAAAATATTTCTAATCAAAGCATCTCTTAAATATTAGGATCTAAGTGTTAATAACTTAATTTAGTTTGATCTAATGGCTATGATTTTAATCATTACATGACTTAATTTGAATTTTAGATAAAGAGTCACAATTAGGCAAAGTAAGATAAGATGTCTAACAAACTAGAATGAAAGTTCAGTTTCCCGCGCAATTGATCGGCTAAATAATATATGTAACAGTCTAATTTTATAGATATTTTAAAACCTCTTAATTGCCTTTAATTAAGAGAGAAAGTTGTGCTTTTACATGGAATAATAGGCTTAATATGACTTTTAATAAATTTGGAGGTTTTAATTTGAATTAGGTCCCAACTCAAACTAAATATTGATTTATGCTTGGTTTTGGAATTTATTTGATTTTAGGTCAAGGCCACCCCTACTTTTATTACTTTTCTTCCTCTTCCTTTCCCTTCTGTTTTCTTTTCTTCTTTTTTTCACTTCTTTATTTTTCCTCTTTCTTTCCCTTCCCCTCCTCATGTCGAGCCTGCCGCTCGCATCCCCCTTCAGCCGTGCCTCTTTCCTTTGGCCCGATCCTCCTCTTTCTTTGTGGCCCGACCTTGCCACGTCCTAGCCCACGCGCCATGCCCAATCCAAGCCACACTTGGACTCGTGTTCGAGCCAGACACGCAGCCGGCTCCGCTGCCTTACACACCAAGGAAAGGGGCCGAAGCCCTAGGCCCCTCCCCCTATAAATAGAGGGACGAGACTCCCTCTCTCCGCCTCACCCCGATGCCCCGCACCTCCTCTGCTGCCAAGCTGAGCCGTGCCACCACCTCTGCTCCACCGCGTGCCTCTCTCCTCCTCATACACCTCGTCGCTGCGTTGCGAAGCCATCGCCTAGCCGTTGCTGGTCAGCCCCACGTGCCCCCTATTCTCCTCTCTCCTCTCCCACTTGCGCGTGTGTCTAACCCTAGAAGGATGAGCCATCTACCCTCTCCATCGAGCGCCGACATCACCTCCTCACCGCCGGACGCCACACGCTGAGCACCCGTAGGTCCTCTTTTCCCTCACCGCCACCTAGTTGTGCCACCTCCCGCTGCTGATCGCCACCGGCAAGTTCACTCGAGCAGGGTAGCCGCTGCTGCGCCCCCGCCGTGCCACTGCTGTGCCTCATCTCCTCAGCTGTGCTGCTGCTGCGTCCTGCCACGTCTCAGCCTGCAGCATCCGCGCTGCAATTTTCAGTTCTCATGCAACGAAACAGATCAGATCAAGCAACATTTGAACGCGTCGGGGATGATTGCTGCAATTTTTTCGGCCATGCATGGGTTGATTTTACGGAAGGCAAGATGATCATGAACTAAATTACAGATCAATGTGGTCAGCTCCTCAAGTGCTTCCCTTCCTAGTCCTGCGCCGCGGCGCGTGATCCCGCGCCAGCGACGCACCGGCCGCCGGCCTCCGGGTGCATGAGCAGCTTAAACCTCCCGTCCTCCTTGCACGGCTGAAGAAGCTCCTGCGACGGCAGCCGCATCTCCCGCAGCACGAGCCGGCCGCCCTCCCGGTGCGCCTGGAGGCTCAGCCACGGCCGCCCGCCCCTGCCGATCACCGATATCGGCGGCGGGAACGCCCTCCCGCTCCTCGTCGGCCTCAGCACCGTGAACCCTTGGCCGGCGTCGTCGTCGTAGTCGACATCGCCGGGGAGGTGCTGCCTCTTGCACGGCTGGGCCCGGCCCTCGACCACGCGACGTCGTCCATGGCAACGTCGTCGGGGTCTAAGCTCTCGGCCCCGAGCGCCTCGGTGAGGAGGTCGGAGGAACGGTGGTCGAACGGTGACGGGGGCCTCGGTGGTGGTGCGGGGCGGGGGTGGTGGGGCTATGTAGAGCGGGAGGTGCAGCGGCGGGGGCGCCATGGGAACGGACGGACGAACGGGCGTCGCGCGCGCGGGGTACGTACGTGTTGGGTGCGGCAGCTGAGCGCGCCGGCTATATATCTGAGATCGTGAGAGCTCGCACTGGCAGAGTGGCTCCCATCGAGCCGATTGAGCGAGAGCGGTCCGTGGGGGCGGGGGGAGTGGTGCGCGGCCTCGGCGTTTTGCGCTCGAGCGGGGCCGGGCGCATGCTTGGCATGGCATCCGCATGGAACGTGAACGACAATGCCAGCCTACTTGCGCTCAAAGCCGAGTAGTTTTGGCCGTCCCTATCCCGTTGTCCGCAGAAACAGTCGTCGAATGTTGAATAATCTGGTCCGGTTACCAATGGCATGTACATATCCAGTCCTAGCTTTTATCTTGGAAGTCGGATCCTCTACTTCTCGTACCGTTGAGTTTTAATCCAACGAAAGTTAGGTAGGTAGTGGTATATTTTAAAAGTTAAAGTTTATTCCAACTTAAACCAGACACTATGACTGTGACACTGAACTATATCTTGCATCCATGATTCCACTTGAACCAAATTTTAGCAATGCCACATCAGTCGGAGTGGAAAAAGGCACGTGTGACGAGCAACATATCTAGGCTTAAGCGCCACACCACCGTGACGTGTGGAAGTGATCTATCAGACCGTCTCTGTTGGGGGAAGGATCCCCGCGCTACCCGAACTGACGGGCTTCCCCATAGCGACGGCGAGGTCTCCCTCCTCGAATCGACACGTTCTACCTGGCGTCGACAAACTCCGCTGGCACCACCGACGACATCGAGGCCACGTCCTGTCCCGGCGAACGTCGAGGCCGCGCTCCGTCCGAGGGAGACGTTGAGGCACCCGGGACAACATGCCACCGCAGCAGCAAGTATCAGGATATTAGAGTATCTGAATATTTCATAAAGATTATTGTAAAAAGATCAAAGTGCCCTTGAGGGTGTGTTGCCTCCCGAGGGGCATAATTGTAATCTCTCATATCTCTCCCTCAACCCCTATAAATAGAACCCGAGGGGGAGAGAGAAAGGATCCGAATTTCTCAGATTAAAACCCTGATCCCTGAAATTAATACGAGAGTTTTCAATTCGCCTCGACACGAGTATTCCACGTTCCGTCTCGCCGGTAAAGTCGCCGTGCGCCCCCCCTCAACAGACAATACACCTGCTCGTACTTCTCTATTACTCCCGGGGGTCGACGTAACCGATCGGGGGTACCTCAAGTACACTGCCTAGTCCCGTAGCTACGACAGTCTCAATTGCTAAAATGTAGTTTAAAATAGAATCACAGGTGCAAAACATGGTTTAAAGTGTCACAAAAATTAAAATATGGTTCAAAGTGTCACCATATCGTAAATATATGGTTCAAATTGGAATAAACTCTAAAAACTATGTGTAATTTTTGATGTAGAAATATACAATCGGATAATTGTCTACTTTAAAATCTAAAGTTATGCCTAATTTTTTTTATGCAACTCTAGACGTTATGATATATAAGTTGATTAAGTTAGAAATAATAATCGTGGGCCGATGGAAAAAGATCAAATCCATTTTCTTTGATGTGCTCCACGCTACAGAATCGCTGCGAAATCCGCTCGATCGAGGACGCCGTTGGTACGTATGTGCAATGTTGTGTTATGCTGTTTGTCGAGTTTAGAGGTTAGGTAGTGCATGGTTTAAAAGGAACCGTGCCGCGTGCGTTAACGTAGTCACTAGTGAGATGAGATCTCTCAGACAGTCACACTGTTGTATATGGGAGTTATGCGATGAAGACAGCGGTGGATCTTTGAGCAAAATCTTAAGAGGAGCTAAACCAAGTTTAATGATCTTACAGATGTCTAAGAAGGGTCATCCAATGTTCTCTTTGCTAAATCTATAACACATCTATTAAATACTTAGAGCTAATCTAACAAAAAAAATTGCTGCGGGGAGCCACTGCCCACTTTTGCTTACACTAACCTCCGCCACTGGATAAACACCTGATCATGCAGTCCAACTTGAACTCTTTAACTCTGTATCGCAGAAAGAAGGAAAAAAAAAGAAGAAACAGCAATGGAAGGCCTTTGGGCTTTGTGTGCCGTAAGAGCCGAGTTTCTGGGTTAGATTCAGCCCACTTCTATATTCTGTTTTGTGCATCTTTTCACCCTTCGGCCCAAGCAGAGTCCCCTATCTCGCAAAACTTGCTTATTCCCCGCCCCTCCCCACGATGATCCCCTTCGACTTCTGATTTTGCTCTCGAGCACTCTTGTAACGAACCATTACTTCTCAACAGAAATTTGTGATGCAATGACTAAAAGATGATGTAAAGCAACCTAAAAACTCGGCAACCGAAGCAATGTTGCTTAATTCGTGAATGACTAGCTGTTGGTGACGAAAATTGGATTCGGCAGAGACCAGAGAATGTGCCGAGAACGTGCGTAGTGGGAGGTAGTCCAAAACGAATGGACAAGATTTAAAAGTTGACACGCATAATTGAGGGCGCGTAGGAGTAAACGACAACGAGCAATAGGTCAAGTTGACGCACGGTGTCGGTGTGCTCCGAAAGTTTTTCCCGCCATTGACGCTGAGCAGTGCTTGTAGAATTGTAGCAGCCCGCTTTAGCAGCCTGCCTAATCATTTCAGCTCGAAGCAGTAATCTTCCTTGCTAGCTAGTAGTACTTAATTGGCACCGAAGGATGGATTCCAAAGCTGGACGTGAGCTGGGGAGGGGATCTCGTAGGAGGAGGACGTGAAATCGGAAGAGGAAGAGATAGGCTAGAAGGGGAGGGACTTGGAAAAAATGGGAGAGGAAGAGAGCAGAGGGGCGTTCGGGTTAGGGAGGAGGGGTGGCGGCTGGCAGCGTGGGAAGTTAGGGTTAGGAGACTGACGGCTTGACATATCTACCTTTTTCTGTTAGGTCTCCGATGAGTTAAAAAAATACACAGATGATTTTTTGCTATTGCGATTTAAATTTTGAAAAAAACAATATGTGAATTGTTATTATAGACGGTACACAAAATGTCTAGGCCTTTTCATGAAAGTGGAGTAGAGAGCAGAGAGAAATAGATAAAATGATATTTACTAGTGCAATGGACGTGTGTTCTTGTGTTCACGGTGCATCTAACATTAAAAAGTGCATTATATATGTATAGTAAAATCATGTACTAGTTTTTTATATTTATCGAAGGCATATGTACATTTTTTTCTAGGTTGGGTTGAAATATTAATCGACTCAGACATCATCCATTCTGATCATCGATTGTAAAAAATATAAGACATTCACCCCAATTTCTATTATGTCTTAATTGCATTAATAACAATTAAAGCTCGTAGTTAACGCCACAAAATCAATTCTTCATCTCTTAGGCAATCTATTATCGACCTGGACTGTGCACGTTGTTCCAAGGCATAGTATTGGTTCTCCTAGATTATCTTTTGGCACGCGAGGATTTGAGTTCATTGTACAAGTTAATAACCATGCATTGTACACTTTGCCTGAAATTTTTCAGCAATAATTTTTAGTTGAGTAAAGTGTGTCCATGGTCCTTAGACTTGCACGCATCGGTCATTTAGGTCCATGAATTCTGAAACCATGTATTCACCTCCATAGACTATGCTATCATGGTCTCCTAGTCACAAGGGCCCACAAATCAGACAATTTTTTATTTTCTCCCTATTTTTTGTTTGTGAAACTGTTCTCTTTCTCGCCTACTTTCTCTCCCGTGCTCTCCCCTCTCCAAGCAGTACGCTGGCGTCGTGTAAGAAAGAAGTGCACGAGCACGCGATGAACGTGCGTCCAGCGCACGCTTCGACGAGCAACCTACCAGGTTAGCTGCTGAACGCCCGAGCAGAGCAACCGATGCTCATACAATTGACGAACAAGACGAGCACCACGCCACACCGAAGAAGAAGATGGAACTAGCTACATTGAACGGCGGCAGCGATGAATTTGCCGGAGCCGAAGAAGTGGGGAAGGCGGCGTAGCCCTCAACTCACGCCGGATTTGGACGCCCCTCGACCGGACCTGGACTCGCACTGACGCTGATAGCAGCCAGATCCAAGCGATTTACTTGTTGTATGGACAAATCCATGTTCTTTGAGGGGCGGCGGATTGGAGAGTAGACGAACACGGAGAAACGTGACTGTTTCACCGCCGAGCACCGCAGCAGGGGCTCCGGCACCCACCATTGCGTTCAAGCAGGCGTTGCTAAGCCGCCGGTGACGTGTAGGGCTCTCTTGCTTCTTCTTGTTTTGGTTGGTATTTTACTGCACTTTTGCCGTGGCAGTTAGGTAATGCTCCTGGACGCATTTTCCATCAGGAAATTTGAAGGAAATAATATGAAAGCAACCTGGATACCAAGCAAAATCCATAATGAGAGAGCACGGGGGAGGGAGAGAGAGAGAAGGGAGAGGGAGAACAGGTGAGAGAAAGGATGGAGAAGAAATAAAATAAACGCGTTGGCTAATTCTCAGTAGCTTGAAATTTTGTAAACCTCAGTCTCCTAAAATTATACATTGCTTAGCCTAAAATTACAGTATTGAAAGTGTACAACTTTAGTGAAAACTTAGTGCAATTTCAGTCACCTAAAATTACGCACCACTTAACTTTAAATTGCAGTATTCGAAAGAGTGCAAATTTAGTGAAAACTTAGTGCAATTTTTAGTTTGTATGTTATATATGGAGTGAGGCGTGGATAAGATGGTGGATGTTGATCCAAATGTCTATAAAGTGACTGAGATGTAATTTTTTTTAGACAACTGATAAATAGATATTCTCATAAAATAATAGCTTAAATGTGGGTCTTGATGACTAGGATGTCATGCTGGCATGGTCAATCTGTCATGTAAGCAATCAAAACTAGTGAAATCGGGTTTGAAACCACGAGTGAACTGGTGTGACAAGTTTAGGGAGATAAATATCTGGTTTTAAAGTTCATGGACCTAATGACCAATGCATTTAAGTTTGAGAACCATGGATGCATTTTAATATTTTTAATTATGAAAAAATGTATTATAGACGTGTACTTGCACTGTGTTAGGTTTAATTTATGTTAACCTTTAATTGAATTTTATAATTCATCATTCAATAGCTGTGGACAAATGTTAGACCATCCTTTAATCACTCATGTACTGCTGACATAATTATTCTCCCTACCACTGGACTAGCTAAATAGCTTTTTTAGACAATGAAATAATCAATTCCCGACCTCTACATCATGGGATACACATAATTTATTATTACAAAGTTTTAGCCACTAATTTATCTTTAGGAATTCACTCATCCTCACCTCTTTAGAATTTCGCTCTTCAACTAATTTGTGACTAAAAAGTAGATCATTCTAAAATCGTTGCTTTGTGATTATCACTTTTGGTTTATCTGTTTATTTCTTGTAATATATTTTTCAATCAAAGATTAGATTTCCGTCGTATCATACGGACATTCTGCTAGGCCTGTGTCGGCCTATATCAAGTCAAATATCGGCCATATTGATGGGCTATACCAGTCGATATGTATGAATCCGCTATTTTTCACGAATGATATGTCGAATCGGCGTCGACAGGCGGATATCAAGAAATATCGACTGCTATATATGTCGACCGATATCCAGAAGCTTTGTGGGGACAATGCTATAACCGACATAATATCCCTGATCAGACTTTACGGGCTTCGCTCGTCTTGCCATCTTTAACATTCCTTTCACAATCGATACCCCCACCTTGCTGTTAGCCATGGGCTAGCTCCTTGCCAAGCCAGAAATCCAGCAGAGAAACAAAACTATTTTTCCTTTCGTGAAACACCTGACTCATCTAGTCTCAACTCTCAACGGACGTAGACACACAACCACCTGAGTCCTGACAAGAGAATGTCACATGAAAACTGAAATAGTACAACGAAGTCGACTCCACATCAATAATGACTGACGTGAACACTTATGGGATAATAGAAGGCTTCTTGCTAGCAGCAGTACAAGATCTGGAAGAAATGCAAAGCACTTCCCCATTTAGGAACTTGAAGCATTTGTTTATTTCCCACTTAGAAATTTGTGCATGTACAAGGCCGCTGTTTTTAAAGGAAGGATGTAGGAAGATCGCTGTAATAGCTAGATGGAATAATCGTTCTGGTGCCACATGTTTCGAAAAATGTTCCTGGTGCCGCCGGGCGAGGAGGACGACGCCAACACGATCGTCTAACGACGCGAATGCCGCTGCACGGCGCCGGAGGGGAGTGGCTCGCCGACCGCGGGTGACGGCGAAGGAGGACGCGGCCCAAGGCGCAGCTGCAGGGAGTTCTCGTCGCAGTGCGTTCGTAGATTGGGTTTTTGGGATGGAGACAGAAGGTGGCCGTTTTTGATACTTTAAGGCTGAATTAGATGTTGAAAACTTTAAGCAGATTCGTGCGATAATTCAGTGTTGAGAAGATAAACATTGATTTTCTTCACGGAGTCTCGGAATTAATCATTTCCTACCACAGCTACTCGAGCTAAAAACCTAGTGCTCTGTTTGGGACAGCAACTGCATGTCGGCAAACGGAGAACCAGACACACAAAACTCCTGACAAAAGGATGTCACACACAAAAAGAAAAACTCCATTGACGTCTACACATAATTATGTGACAAAATACTTGCTTTTTCCCACAATCGGGCCAAAAGAATAAATATCTGCAGGTTCCCAGGACACTTCCCCATTCAGGAACTTGGAGCGACTGTTTATTCCCACCGCAAGATATCTGTGCATGTAGAAGAAGATCGCTGCACTAGCAGGATCCAATCGTCACAGGGGAGATCCTAAGAAATGCAACAGTCGCAGCGGAAACACGTCGCAAAGTACATTATTACAGCAGGTTTGGTCGGGTAAGCATTAACAACGCTCCGAGTAAGCATGACTGCAATAGCTAATCGCCCGGGCAGGTGTGCTAACTTCTACAGCAGGGTTAGCTAGCTAGATAAGCATTCACGCGCGTCCCGATCGAGTAAGCATAATTGCAAATAGTCCGAGCGTGTAGTACTAGTAGAGAACAGGTTAAGCGCGTGTTACATGCATGCACGCGTGCGGTTGCCTCTAATCCCTTCGTTTTCTCGCGCGTCTAGCACCAGGACCGGCTACACGTCCGTCCGCGCGTGGCAGTGACGCAGCGGCCACCGCCGACAGCTCGACAGCGGACGAGTTGGCAAGTTGTTACGGGTGCTGGTGCAACTTGCTTGCCAATGTGAACCCGCCACTGCAGATGGAGCAGAGCTGCTGCCTGCAACTGCAAGTGGTGCACGGCGCAGCCTATATGATGGTGGGGGAAGAACTTGCCTGAGCAGCTTGTTTTTCCTTCTCGAATTCCGATCATACCATGATCTGAACCGTCGATTAATTGCTTGACCCAGAACGGCTGTGGAGCGTGGACTGTAGGTGCACGTAACGGTGAGATTAGGGGTGTTCAAATCCAGTTTACGTGGTTTGGCAAAACAACTTAGTACTGCTACTTTTGTATTACACATTTTTAGGGGAAAAATTTTCATTAACTTTGGTGTTCAGCTAAATCGCTGTACACCAGGTTAGAAACAAAAACTGGTATATATTCGAGCCACGCCCAGCTCGACACATCTAACTCAGCACTAAAATTAGCAAAGACATGAGCTATCATATTACATTGATGACGATAAAAGGTCAAAACCTAAGCTCCCAAACATCGAACGACATGATGCACATGCTCTTAACTTCCTTTGCGAGCACTCCCAGTTCAGCTAAATCATACACAAATTAATGCAGCGCCTCCACCAGATTAAGACAATCTGACTCAAAAACAACACGGTTCAAACCTAGCAGAGCTATACCTTCCAGAGCCTGCACCCTTGCTCCCGCTTCTGTATGCATATATAGCATCTCGAACATGGATAAGACGACCCACTCGAGCAGTAACACATTTTCCATGTTTGTCACTTTTGGACAACTGAGAAATGGCAGTCTATTCACGGTTTTGAACGTGTTGGTAATTAAACACCGGGATAAACACCCCTGGGCGAGCAGGCGACCACGTTCTCCACGACTGAGGATGAGGGAGGCTCAAAATCAACTATGAAGATGTTCAGATCGTTTTAGTCTCAAAAAGCAGCCAATCAAGTGAGACACTTAATTTACACTTAACCCACACCCCATTTAAGCCACCAACCAAACCGAGCCAGCCAAGTGGCCTGCACCAACATTTTCACAAATGGTATCACACCAAAAGCCAGATTTCTCCACTTCAGAGAAGCTACCTTATAAAATCATAAATACACATTTTAGAAAGAAAAAAAAGAAAATTCCTGGACATTTCCCTATCAGATGTGAACTGTCTCCTCCAATACCAATAATGTCCTCCGAAAAATATTTTTTTATTGCTAACTTCAAAGGAGTGGCCTTTTGTCTCCAACTACAAACTTTAAACTTTCTGCGCTTAAAGAACCCCCTCTACGGCTTCACCAGTATAAATAGAACCCCCTCGCTCCTCTGCTTCTACACATCCTTCTCTGCCTGTTCTTGCGATCTCCTCTGTGCCCAAGTGTGGGATCAGAGCAATGGGAGATCTCGCAAGAATTGGTTGGGCATGGCTGGCGGTGGTCGTGCTGCTGCTGTTGCAGCTCGCCGGGGCGTCCCATGTCGTCTACGAGAACCTTGAGGCCGAGCTGGCGGTGGCAGCGGCCGCCGTGCCGCCTTCCATTGTTGATCCCGAGCTGAGTACTGGGTACCACTTCCGGTCCCCAAAGAATTGATCAACGGTATATGTCAATTAACCCATTTCTCTGTTCGAGCTAGAGTGCAACCTATTTGTGGACATGAAACAAGCACTATATGATATATATTGATATATATATATATATATATATAATAATAATAATAATAATAATAATAATAATAATAATTAACCTGAACTTAACGGCTAAACTTGTCCAAGTTATAACTATGCATGAGACTACTGACATGACTGGCAGGTCAAATGTTTGGGCTTTAGTAGAAGCTAGCTACGAACTGTATATCAACTTTGCGTCCATTTTTTGAACTATAAGGTCAAATCGTGTCCATGTTAGGAGCAAGAGCATGCGTTAGGAGTATGTCACAGTTAACTGATGAAGCTTCAGCGCTCTCGTTTAGTCTTTAAAAGCCCAAACATTCCTGTGTCCAGTGAACAAGAATTGTACTAGCAGCTTTCAGCAGTGGCCTGGGTAGTGAGTTCAGTAACAGTCGCTGCATTAACTAGGTCGTTGTCCTATTTTACTCGTTGAATGATATCTTTTTCTTTAAAGGTTTAATTGGTTCTAACTCGTGATTTTCTTATTTCTTTTGGTGGCCGCTGCTCCCCTCTCCGACTGCCACGCCAGATCCGAACGGTACGTCGTTCTCCCGTGCTCTTAATATCCTGTCACGCATCTCTGTCGTATACTTATGACGAGTCGATCTGCTAGAAATCCGAGTGCGCTGCAACTTGCAAATCCGTTGAACAGTGACGCATTTTTGTGCGGTTAAAGCACATGTAACATGCAGAATATGGCTGGCACACTCGGACTCCACATGCAGGGCTATATACATGTCCACCGTGGGCCACTAAAATCAACAGATTTTAACTTCATCACATAAAAGAAACCATAAGTTCTATGAAAAGAATTGCTGATCGGTAAATTAACTGAGACTGTAAATTAAGTTTTTGATTGATTTGATGAAATTGCATATGTGCATGCAGCGCCGATGTACTACAAGGGGTGGTACCATTTCTTCTACCAGTACAACCCCAAGGGGGCCGTGTGGGGGAACATCGTGTGGGCGCACTCGGTGTCGCGAGACCTCATCAACTGGGTGGCGCTGGAGCCAGCACTCAAGCCCAGTATCAAGTCCGACAAGTACGGTTGCTGGTCGGGCTCGTCGACAATCCTGCCCGACGGCACGCCGGTGATCATGTACACCGGCGTCGATCGCCCCGACATCAACTACCAGGTCCAGAACGTGGCTTTGCCAAAGAACAAGTCCGACCCGCTGCTCCGGGAGTGGGTCAAGCCCGGGCACAACCCGGTGATCGTGCCCGAGGGCGGCATCAACGCGACGCAGTTCCGGGACCCGACCACCGCGTGGTACGCCGACGGGCACTGGCGGCTGCTCGTCGGCAGCCTGTCGGGGGCGTCCCGGGGCGTGGCGTACGTGTACCGGAGCCGCGACTTCAGGCGGTGGATGCGGGTGCGGAAGCCGCTGCACTCGGCGCCCACGGGGATGTGGGAGTGCCCGGACTTCTACCCAGTGACGGTGGACGGCCGACAGCACGGGCTCGACACGTCGGTGAAGTCCGGCCCGCGCATCAAGCACGTGCTGAAGAACAGCCTTGACTTGCGCAGGTATGACTACTACACCGTCGGCACGTACGACCGGAACGCCGAGCGGTACGTGCCGGACAACCCCGCCGGCGACGAGCATCACCTGCGGTACGACTACGGCAACTTCTACGCGTCCAAGACGTTCTACGACCCGGCGAAGCGGCGCCGGATCCTATGGGGCTGGGCCAACGAGTCTGACACCGCCGCCGACGACGTGGCCAAGGGATGGGCTGGAATCCAGGTAGCCCATGCATGCATGCGCTGCATGCCTAGTTTAGCTGCCCATCATATATGCCGTCATCGTCATTGTCCATATGGTCGTACATATATATGCTCGAGTTCGATCTTTAGTCAAATTAAAATATTCTGTTGCATCCCTATTTATTCGTAATATTATTAGGCGATTCCGAGGAAGGTTTGGCTCGACCATAGTGGGAGGCAGCTGGTGCAGTGGCCGATCGAGGAAGTGGAGACGCTCAGAGGGAAGAAGCCGGTCGGTCTCAAGGACAGGGTGGTCAAGCCGGGAGAACACATCGAGGTCACTGGGCTTCAAACTGCACAGGTTAGCGTGCTTAGCACAGACAATGACATCTTTTCCCAGTTATTAGTTCATCTTCATCTGTATGCAAATAAGGTAACATTTTTTTATGACCAAAAAGTGCGAGCACTATTGCCATGATCTATGAATGGCAGTACGTGTTATCCTGGCCACCCTATCTTATCTGGCAGTTCTGAAATTGTGTCCAGCGTGCAGTAGTGTGCACTCCCTACGTACTACCTGTGTTTGTATCTCTTTCTGCCGTGCCTTTTCTACTCCACATATTTCACTACCATCTCCTGCATGCACGGGTGCACGATTTAAACACTCGTCACCATGCGCACATCGCATTGCATGCGTGCTAATTAGATCGCCTAATGCGCAACATATTTATTAATTAATCAAATATGCATTTTGCTTTTGTATGTGTGGTGACGAGTCAACAACAATCAGTCTACTTAAATCGGCTAGTGCGAAATATTACTAATCAATATAGACTGTCCTTTTGTAAGAGAGGCGACGAGTTAACAATTAATTAAACGAACTAACCTGATCTGCACTTGGTTGGTTCGTCATCGTCAGGCTGACGTCGAGGTGAGCTTTGAGGTGCCGAGCCTGGAGGGGGCGGAGGCGCTGGACCCGGCGCTCGCCAACGACGCCGAGAAGCTGTGCAGCGTGAGGGGCGCCGACGTGGAGGGCGGCGTGGGCCCCTTCGGTCTGTGGGTGCTCGCCTCCGCCAAGCTCGAGGAGAAAACCGCGGTCTTCTTCAGGGTGTTCAGGGCCGCGCGCGGCAGCTCCGGCGACAAGCCCGTGGTGCTCATGTGCTCCGACCCCACCAAGTACGTGCTCGCCGCGGCTAATGGCATCTCGTCTCTCACTTGATTAATTATCTCGCGCGTGTATCATAGCCACTAAGGCACACGCCGTAGTGATTAGCTATTGTTTGAGCCAAGGAGATCGCACTCGCACGCATGTTAAAGCACACGTGCGTGGTCAGCCATGCATGAGATTTTCGTGTGTTGTTTATGATCACTTGTACGCATTGCATGCATTGACGTTGGTCTCTATGTCCGGTGCAGGTCATCTCTGAATCCAAATCTGTACCAGCCGACCTTCGCAGGTTTTGTTGATACCGACATAACAAATGGCAAGATATCTCTGAGGAGCCTGGTACATATACTACATACCATAAATTCAAGTCATATTACGTACAACTTCGCAGGATCATTCTTTCTTGATTTCATTTTGCATGTATTTTCTCTCTCTAGATCGATCGGTCGGTCGTCGAGAGCTTCGGGGCCGGAGGCAGGACATGCATCCTCTCTCGAGTCTACCCGTCGCTCGCCATGGGCAAGAACGCTCACCTTCACGTGTTCAACAATGGCAAGGCGGACATCAAGGTGTCGCAGCTCACGGCATGGGAGATGAAGAAGCCACTCATGAACGGCGCCTAAATTAGGGGGCAGCTGGCTCACATTTGTCGCGTTTTTCTTTTTCCAAGTGCCTCCCGTTTCTGATGTCAAATTGATCTCTGGTGAATCTTGCTGGTTTTACAATGGTAGATTGAACGCTTTCTGAGTGTACTACAAAGGAGTCATTTTGAATGCCCTTAGGAACAATAAAGATCCATGCATATTCTGAGTTGAGTATTGGTGATAATATATAGTATATATTATTTGTTAATGATATAGTTTTCTCATTAGGGATAGGTGCAATCTTGTGCTTGAAACCCTCCCCAAAGTGTGATACAAAGCGCACCGTATAGGCAACTACGCGCCGTGCTTCGCACGACCAGTTCATGAGATTGAATTTGATATTAAATTCAATCAAAAGGCGTTCTAGCTACGCTAGAACTAGTTTCAAGGGCTTCCTCGGGAGGAAAAGGGTTCTTACTCCTAAATATACTTCTTCTTAGGAGAAGAACTATATACTTATAAGAGGATGAGTGTTAATTATCAGGTTTCTATTGTTTTTATCTTTGTACAAATTATCAAAAAATTCAATGTCTAAGCCTCTATTTCACAAAACTCCAGATTTAAAGGCGATTTGTACCGCAAAACTCTAGGATTCGACACGCGCCGTTACACACTGTTTATCTGACAATGCGGGCCCAAATGGCAGCAACTCAATTAATCCTAAAAGGACTATGGAGCATGTCCCTTTAATTTGTGCATGACCTTTTTCTTTAATATATCCAATGCATGTTTGTGTAATCCTGGAAGCTATGGCTGTTGTTTATAAGTTTGCACATATGCACAACAGCAGCTATGATCCAGGTTTAATAATGAACATGCACTAATACAGACAGGTATACTCCATATACATACATATATATATGTATGTGTATATATCCTATAGAATGTATTTTAGCCTTTGAGCTATTGTGCTATTTTGTAATGTACTTAGGTTCTATCTATTTCCTGTACTGTTTTCCCAGTACATTCTAGCGTAATGTTTCTATATGATCCGACCTTTGAGTCTTAAAGTAACATCTACTCTTTATTTTAGGATGACTAGGAATACTCGTGCTAGCTCCTCAGCGGTCGTACATGGTTGGGAACTCTAATCTCATATGGTTGTCTCTAGCGAATTGTCTTGGATATTTAATATCCTTGACGGATTTCAGGAACTTATGAGATAAGGGGTCTTTTACAACACAGCCTTTATAAGAATAGAAAAAAGGAATGCAGCAGCAGGCTTTGCGAGCAATTTTTTTCTTCTTGAGAAACGTTCTTTGCGAGCAGGGTTTCAAGTGTGCGTCGGTGCTAACAAAAATAATAAAATAACGGTCAAGCCAAGGATTGAGTTGCTGCCATAAGGGTCCGCATTGTCGGATAAATGGTGTATACCAAAATCTGTAGTTTCGCGATATGAGCCGTACGTCCTTAATCTAAAGCCTTGTGAAACATGGGCTTAAGTCTTGAGTTTTCTGCTATTTTGTATAGAAGATGTGGAGTTCTGTGAAATTTATTCTTATGCTGATGATCGATGGATGTTGGTTGCGATTCTCTCCAATTTAAAAGGAACAAAGGGAATGCAATGCTGGTGGCCTATCTGAACTTGTTGCATCGTCTCCATTCAAAGGCCTAAAAAGATGGATTTAATTGACCAGGTTAAAAAATTAGTTAGGCATGAGGCAGATAAAGGCTCATCCTCACCTTCTTTCGGTAGCATGATCCGAGAGAGCCTCCTTCATCTGAGGCACCAACTAATCGCGCTTCCTTTCTCGAAAGGAATAATGAAAAATGAAATCATCATGCTGCAACAATTAGGTCTTTGAGCTAATGCGCAACTGAAAAATTGCTTTACACGTGGCAAGAGTACCAGCGTAATATTCGAAGTACGTGGGGTACTAGTTAGGTACGGAGTTTTTTAAAGGAAAACACAAATCCATATTTTTGCCTTAACTATTTTGGTGTCTACATTTGGTGGCTAAAGTTTTGAGATCCGACAAGTTTGACTGTTAACTATCGAACCGCATGGATTTTTCTCCTCAAACCATTACAAGTTCGTTTTGGATGACATTGTAGTGGTTTCAAACATGTGATAATTCAAAACAATAGGCACGAAAAAAAAACAAAACTCAGAAAAGTCAAAAAATAGAAAACTACGAAAAGTAAAATCAAAATTTTCACAAAAAAAAGCAAATGTTGGGAAGAAAAAACAGTCATACATACGGAGGCATTCAAACATCGAAGTCAAGGCTAAATATGGTGCTTTTGACTATTGACCGTATTTAACCATATTTCCTCATTTTTCATGAGTGTTCATGTGAGTTCTCTTGAATTTTTGGTTTTTCAAGAATACTTATGATTTGTTTTCCTTTTCCTATAGTTACATTTTTGAGAACTCCTAGATTTTTGTAGTAAATTTTCTGGAATATTTCATTCTTTCTAATTTATTGGACTTTCTCTCTTTTCGTATTTTTCTGAATTTCAAAGAAAAATCCTATTTTTTCATGCTGTTTTAACTTTATTGTTTTTGAATTTTTCACGTTGACTAGTCTGCCATGTGTGCAAAAACATTGTCACACTATCTAAAATCGTCTTGTAATGGTTCGAGAGACGAAATTTGCAAGACTTAAGGTTAAACTTGTCTGATTTTGAGGCTAGGGTATAAATACATATGACCGTACATCTCAAAATCTATATCACCGTTTGAGTCGTTCTTTCTCAGCCGCTGAGGCACGCTCTCGGCTTCTGGACGCAGCTACAAATACCTTTGATGTGGATCTAGCACCGATCTCGAAGAAGGGGGTTTGCACACACTAATGATGTGGATCTAACACCGATCTCGAAGAAGGGGTTTGCACACACTATGTGTTTGAGACCTGGTACCACTAGGAAAATGTAATGTCGATGATCCAGGACACCACTTCCGCATGGTAGTGAGAGGGCAAATGGACAAGTTAGAAAGGTGACTGTATGATGAAGAAAAGAAGAGGGGAAAAACATTCAACGGGTTGGCACTTCGCCGACCTTATAATGACATGCTGATGAATTCCTTTGTTATATTCAATTAATTAAGAAATTTTGGTTTAGCGTGTTACTTTTCACTTTAGGTGGTTAAGAGTCATTTTGTAGAGAAAAAATATTTCAATTGGCATTCACAAAACCGTATTGTTTCAAATAAATTAAATTTTTTATTTTGAAACAATTTTAACACAATGAAGACGATGCCGGCACAATTGTGCTGGCCACTGTTTTAGTTAACACAAAAATGTAAAAAGAAAAAATCGGGAATAGTCATGTTACATACTGATATATGTTGAACCGAGATAACTTTTGTTTGTAAGAAAATGTGGTTTACAAGAAATGATTCTTCCTGGATGAAAGTATGTTGTATTACTTTGCATCCTGAACAAGGATAATGAAATTTTGTTTAGCTACACGGAAGTGTTTCGTATGAATACTGCAAGTATTGCAAATTGTCCGCATGATCATTGGTTCAAGATAATTGCAACTGTTTTCGTTCCTTTTTTTTTGCATAGCATAATCTATCCTTGCAGCTGTTTCTGAGCAAACATATCCCACAGGGGACGCGCAGGGTATATATTCAACTAGTTAGCTTTACATGCAGACCAATTTTTAACAAGTTTTACGAGCCTGAGCTGGCTCGGTGCCTCCCTGGTGAGATCCTCGACCGGATCGCAGGGCGTGCCGATTTTCACATAACTAAACTCATGCATGCCCCTCACTGCACGGTTGACCGTAAATGATGCATAATTAAACCCCATGCATGCTTCTTACTCAGTCCATCCTTTGATTGAGTCCATCCCTATCCAATCTACTCTATCTACCTATAAATACCTTACTTACCATTCAACACACACAAATCCATTTATCCATCCGTGCTCTACTCTTTTTGCCTCATCTCTTGAGCGAACTTCATATCGTAGTGAGGCACGTGTCCGTGCGTGCGAGGAAATGGGAACGGCGACGGTGCTGTTACTCGTAGTGTCTCTGCTGTACGTGACAGCGTCGGTGGTGCGCGCGTCACACATCGTCTACCCGGAGCTCCAGTCGCTGGAGGCGAAGCAGATCGACGAGAAGCTGCGCACCGGGTACCACTTCCAGCCTCCCAAGCATTGGATCAACGGTAAGTGGATACGCCCTTCTCCCATGATTTTTGGATCTACGTACCTTGCAATTATTCTGCATGTTTGTGGTTTACGTCCTTGTTCTGCGATCGATTAGTGCAGTCTAGTGTCACTCATTTTTCTTCTGTCTCCTCTTTGTTTTTTCGCCTTGTTTGGATGGCATCGTACGTTCCAACTTCTCACGACGCAAACAATCAGATCCGAATGGTATGTGCACTCGTACAAATTCATCCCGACAAGGCAAATGAATTAGCTAGTTTGCATGCATTTTGCGTGGCATTGTGTGATCCAATATTTTATATGGATGGATGCAGGGCCAATGTACTACAAGGGGCTGTACCACCTCTTCTACCAGTACAACCCCAAAGGCGCCGTGTGGGGCAACATCGAGTGGGCACACTCGGTGTCGACGGACCTGATTGACTGGGTGGCGCTGGAGCCTGGGCTCTACCCGTCGAAGCCATTCGATGTTAACGGCTGCTGGTCGGGCTCCGCTACCGTGCTGCCCAGCGGCGTGCCGGTCATCATGTACACCGGCATAGACCCCGACGAGCGCCAGGTGCAGAACGTCGCATACCCGGCCAACCTCTCCGACCCCTTCCTCCGCGAGTGGGTCAAGCCCGACTACAACCCCATCATCAAACCCGATCGCGGCATCAACGCCAGCGCCTTTCGTGACCCCACCACCGCCTGGTACGGGCCCGACGGGTACGTACGTCTATAACAACCTCTGATTCCTCCTATCCTATCTGTCCACGTCACTGCAGTACATTATATAATAGATATATTTGTATATGATTTGTGCATGCAATGTGCTACAGACACTGGAGGCTGGTTGTGGGTAGCAAGGAGAACATGATGGGGATCGCGGTGCTGTACCGGAGCCGGGACTTCAAGAGGTGGGTCAAGGCACATCACTCGCTGCACGCAGGGCTCACTGGGATGTGGGAGTGTCCGGACTTCTACCCCGTGGCAGTGGCCGGTGGCAACCGCCACCACCAGTGGGGCGTGGACACCACCGAGCTACACGACCGCGCCGTGGCCGAGGAGGTCAAGTACGTGCTCAAGGTGAGCCTAGACCTGATGCGGTACGAGTACTACACCGTCGGCTGGTACGACCACGCCAAGGACCGCTACACCCCCGACCCATCCTTCCCGGACAACGACTACGGCCTCCGCTATGACTACGGCGACTTCTACGCATCCAAGACATTCTACGACCCAGCCAAGCGCCGCCGCGTGCTCTGGGGCTGGGCCAATGAGTCCGACACCGTCCCCGACGACCGCCACAAGGGCTGGGCTGGCATCCAGGTCCGGTACAACACGTGCACGTTGCATGAACAAATTGTTACGTTTATCATGTGTCGATTGTGTGCACGTACTGATGCATGCGTTGCTGATCTTCTCAGGCGATACCGAGGAAGATCTTTCTATCACGGAGTGGGAGACAGCTGATCCAGTGGCCGGTGGAGGAGGTCAAGTCGCTGCGGGCCAAGCACGTCAATGTCAGCAACAAGGAGGTCAAGAGCGGCGAGTACTTCGAGGTCACCGGCTTCAAGTCCGTGCAGGTTAGTGCACACTGCAAACACAATAGTCATGAAGAGTTTACACGGTGCAATGCCTGATGTATTTTTGTGTTGCGAGTGTGCAGTCAGATGTGGAGGTGGCGTTCACGATCAGGGACCTGGACAAGGCGGAGAAGTTCGACCCAGCATGGCGGACGAACGCGCAGGGGCTGTGCAAGAGGCTCAACTCGCGCATCACCGGCGGCGTGGGGCCGTTCGGGCTATGGATGTTGGCCTCTCGGGACCTTAAGGAGAGGACGGCCGTCTTCTTTAGGGTGTTCAAGGACAATGACACCAAGCACGTCGTCCTCATGTGCAATGATCCTACCAGGTAACAGATAACTATTTGATACAAAAATGACAATCCACTAAGTACAAGGAAATCTTTGTACTATCTATACCATACAAGGTCTTCAAGATTCGTGCTGAAATTTTTGCAAAAGAAATTCCTAAGTCCATCCATTTCTCACTATGCAGTAGATTCCATTTTATATAACACATTCCAACTTCATGCATATTTTATGCATCAAACAAAATTCATAATTTATGCCTCCACTGTGGCGACACTGTCCTCGTGATACTGTCGCCTGAAGACTCTAGCAGTGATCAGGGGAGGCCGGCGGAGGCGGCGGTGGCGACTCATTCGGCGACAGCATGTTTGAAGAGCGAGAGAAAGAGAGAGAGAGAGAGGATGAAATAATTGAAGAGAGAGAGCGAGCGAGCGTAAGTTGAAGTGATCTTAGATTTCAGAGACTAAAAGATAAAATGTGCTCTCATATTATGTTGTATAAATCCCAAAGCAAACGAATAGCAGATATAGTACCTGGACGCTCCATGTACCGGTGGAAAAACCACTCTCCTCTTTGATAAGCTGAATTAGAAGGTTTTCGTTTGTCACCGGCAAAACATTCCTAATGTCTTGTTCCCCAATGATCATGATCAATTAGGTCGTCATACGAGTCGCAGATCTACAGGCCCACCTTCGCCGGATTTGTCAACGTCGACATAGCCAAGAACAAGAAAATTGCTCTCAGGACATTGGTAAGCGCACATGGTCATTCTATGTTAATATTCATACATATCGTTGTAGCAATTAATGGTCTAAGGATGTTGCACACTTTGTTTCAGATCGACCACTCCGTGGTGGAGAGCTTCGCTGCCGGCGGCAAGACTTGCATCCTGACAAGGGTCTACCCGAGAAAGGCCATCGGCGATGACGCGCACCTCTTCGTCTTCAACAATGGCGAGTCCGACATCAAGGTTACCAACCTGCATGCCTGGGAGATGAAGACCCCAAAGATGAATGCGCCGCAGCAGTAGCAGCAGCCTGAGGAGTAGGAGTAGCCTAGCCATTAGCTAGGTAGCTTCGTAATTTAGCTGAGATTAATTAGGAGGCTGCAGATTTTGCGTTGTAGGGAGGGAAATGGTCTGGTTTATTCCAGGTCATCTCAGGTTGTTCTCCACTGCGAGTAATTGTATTTTTTTTAGTAGCATTGAGAAAACTACTGCTGATAAGGAATGAATAAAATTTTAGGGGATGCATGTTTAGTCTTAAACAATTCTTAGTTCCGTTTTGCTCTTATGAACATTGGCCGATATTTTGGCTTGATATTTCGGCATTCAAGTGCATTGCTTAACTTCTTCGCCTATTTTTTAGCTACTAGCTGTTGAGGTTGTTTATTTGTTATGCATGCTGGTATGCCCATCTAATATCTACTTATTCATAACGAAGGGATGAACCGTGTGATGCGCCTTAAGAAATAGTCCAAGTAGTCAATAGTTCAAGACATGTCAAAGGATGAACTGTCATTGCTTATTTGCTAATTAAACATTCTTATATTTGAATTATGTCAAAGGTTATACTCTCTCTTTCTAGGAATATAAGACATATTTTGATTATTTATAATAAGATTTTGACCAACAATTACTCTATTTGTATGTGATTTACGTGAAATAAAATTAATAGTATTAGATTCATATTTAAAAGTACTTACTTATACTTATGATTTTGTATCATATAAATTACATATTTATAGAGTAATTATTAGTCAAATCCTTGTCTTAATCAATCAAAATATACCTTAGATTTGGCCGGAGGGAATAGCTACCACCAATTTATACAAGTATACATGCTACAAACAAAAGCTTACATTTGAATTATCTCAAAGGTTAGGTATACATGCTAGACACAAAAGCTCCAGCAGAGTAGCTCGAGACTTATTTAAAAAAAGTTTGCGTCCCAAATCAAAATAACCGCGGAGATAAGATAAAAACTAACTTCACGGTCATTATGGTGAAGTCTTTCGGAGGAGATGAATTAGGCCAAGCCCACCATATTAGGCCCATAACTAACCAGCTAACAACGTTATCCATTGTTCCAAACTGATTTATTTGAAGCTGTCAACCGATCATTTTTTGGGTAGAATCTCAAGCATGCGCACGATGTAACCACGAGATATGATAGGATTTATTGTAATTTGATCTTATTTTTAGGAGTTTCTTATACTCTAAGTCTTATACGTTATAGATATTTATACTCGAGGCTCAGTATAATCATTCAATACATTACGTTATATTCATTCTCTTACATAGTATCAAAGAGTTTTGTTCCTCAACCTAACCTCTAATATGCTTCCGCACCACGCCGTCCCTGGGGAGATCTCCATGATCTAACCCCGGGGGCTGCGCAACCCGTATGTAAGGTTCGTGTTGCTGATTATGTCGATTGGCCACCCTAGAGAGTCATTTTCCATCATGTTTTATCGGATTTTTCTCAATCATCAATTGCTTGATTGGTGTTCCTTTTTTGTTTGCTGATCATAGATCATTTTATGTCCCCACCATTATCATCATCGTGTCTCTACTCCGACATCGGTATCGACTCTTCTCCGACCGCCCCTTCTTTCTTGATGTCACTGTGGACACCACACGCGCCGCCCCGCTTCAAGCGTCGCTACTTGACTACATCTTCTGCACGTCGTCTCCATGCCGGGTCATCATCGCCATCACCAAGTACACACGCTACGCCATCGAGCACCGGACTGCAATTGTGTTTGCCCCATCAGGCCGCAGTGCCGCCGCCTGTTGTCACGACCATTCGGCTGCCGCAGTGCCTCTCCAGGTGTGGCACTGCTGCCGATGGCTCCCGCCACTGCATCACAATCGGTGCCATGTGTTTGTTTGCGAACCCAAAGGAAGCAAATTTGATGTGTTGGCATGCCAAGAAGTGTAACAATGATACAAAGATGAGACACCTTGTTGATGCGGCCCATTGGAAAACATGGATAGGAAGTACCCATTCTTCGGTGGGGACCTGGAGAATTTAAAGTTTGGAATGAGTATCAATGGAATGAATCCATTCAACAGCATTAGCAACATACACAACACTTGGTTTGTGCTTCTCTGTATGCACCATCCAAAGTTTATGAAGACACTCAATGCACCTTGATGACCATCTTCACTTGAGCTTGGTTGAGATCATCATCTTGATGAACCATCATGAAGTAACCTAAACTCACACTTTCCAAACACAAGAACATGATTAGTTCAAAAGCATAATTGAAATTACTCACCAAATCACTTGATCATTTGTGCTTCATTCTTCAAGCTCTGTCATGCTCTCTTGAAGCTATCTTTACATATTCATCAACACTTGATGAATCGCAAGCTTTAAGCATATGTCCGTATCAAATGCTTATTTGAGCTTGCCCTTCTCAACTTCATGGCCATTCAACACTTAATGTCATCCACACTTGAGAGTTCTGTGGGCATCCTCTTGATGTCATCTCACTAAATGGAATCTAGCCGACACACATTTCTCATACATAGAGAAGGGATTAGTCCACAAAATACAATTCATGATTGCTTACCAAAACGACTTAATCGTATGATCACAAGTATCATATCTTTAAGCTCGACGTTGAATATCTCGAATTAAGCCATAAATCTCATCTCGGTCAAACTTCATCTTCTCTTGACCTCATATTGGTTCACACCTTGAAACCACTCTTCAGTTGTCCCTCTCTACAAGATGGAATCTTCACCTGAAGTTTATTCACATGAGATGTACACCTCGATACCATCAATCTAGGGCTTCACAGACTTGTAGGCTCATCCACTTGATGCAACCTCACGAATTGGTTTCTAACCCATACATACACTTTCCAAACTCAAGTCAATGGTTAGTCCACAAACCCGGTTGTTATTAATCACCAAAACCACTATACACTTTATCTCCTCCCGAGCCCGCCGCCACTCTATCATCGCTGCGGTCGTGCCCTCCTCCACCGGCCATCATGTCCTCGAGCCTCCCATGATGTCCTCGTGCCCGGCACCATCTCCTCCACCTACCACCGTGCCCGTGAGCCCGGCGTGACTCCTCTCCTCCATCGACCGATGCCACCTCCTCCACCGCCACGCACCGGCCCCGCGCCCTCGAGCCCCGCGCGATGCCCCTAAGCCTGACACCACGATCTCCACGCCCACGATCCCCTCACGACGCCCCTCCACCATCAACCGATGACATCTCCTCCACCAACCGCCGTGCCCATGAGCCCCTGGCTATGCCCCTAAGCTTGAGGCCATCTCCTCCACCGACCGCCGTGCCCACGAGCCCCGCGTGCATCCCTCCTCCACTAGTCGATACCATCTCCTCCACCAACTGCCACATCCACAAGCCCCTCGCGATGCCCCTGAGCTTGATGCCATCTTCTCCACCGGTCGTCACACCCACAAGACCCACGTGAGTCCCTCCTCCACCAACCGAAGCCACCTCCTCCACCATCGCACCCTCCTCCACCGACCGCCGCCTCCCACCAAGCCCGATGCCCCCACAAATAAGGACTATGTATGGATATTGTTAATTATTCTTGCTCTTGCTAGCCTTGCTCCTAAAATGATTGGAATTGATTTTTACATGTCTCATTAACATATGATGTGCGGAGATTTTAGGGTTTTAGCTATTATTTTTTAAGCCTCCTACCATTAGACTACGCAGTTTTAAAAACAAAATTTGAATCTTGCTACTATTTTAGTTATTATATATTAGTTAGAATGGAAGATTTTAGTTATTATTTGGCTCTAGTGTGATAGATGTGCTTATAGTTATTATATATTTTGTCTCATGTGATAGATAAAATGCATGTATGATTAAGATGCATTATGTGATCTTTTGGGTTTAAGTATAAACTTTTGGTGAAATATATGTTATTTGTTTATGATGCATATTCTATGATTAAAATGTTTAATAGATTTCAATGTTTAATAGACTTGGTAATTCAAATGCTCATCAACTTGCTAATTAAGATTTTCAATATGTGCAAAAAAATAAGGAGCCCTTTGAGCACTTGGTAATTAAAATATGTGCAGAAAAATAAGCAGCCCTTTGAGCACTACCCGATGATTACCCCAGAGGACTGGGAAAACTTTGTGGAGATAAAGATGGCGCCTCAACTTCATCTTAAAAGTAAAGAACACAAGGCTCTAGTTGCAAAAAAATAAACACCCCACATAATGGGCAGCAAAAGATGCTACGGTAGGAAGAGATCATGAGAAATGGAGGATGAATAGGCACGCTTGTGGGGTGTCGACCTGCCATTTGCTGATGCTGAGACGCATCACACAAAATACTAGTTGAGAGAGAGCTCGACTTTAGAATCTATGGGTCAAAGGATCGTCTAAAACCCTGCAGACCAAGAAGTGTACTAACGCCTGGTAAGATAACAATCGATGACCTGATTTAGTTATTAGTCCATAAATAACTTAGAAAGAGCTAAGCGTTCACGCTTCCCAAGGTTCTTTTCAGTCTGTTAAGATTAATGACATACTCACAACCAGTTTCGGACCAAAGAGGACCCGGGTCATACTCGGGGGAAAGGGATCCTAGTGACACATAACAAAGCGTTCCAACTCGACGAAGAGTCCAAGTGTGAGTGGAAAAGAGCCAAAGCAGAGTGCAAAAATTAGCGGATGAAAGCTGAGCTGCACGATGAGTTGATACCCGAGTTTGAAGAGATGCTTGAGGCTCAGTTGGCAAGGGAAGGAGCCACCATGGAGGGAAAGTATAGAGCACAATAAGAAGGATTTGGACACCTCAACCCTGGTGCCCGTCAGAGTAGCTACACGTCAGCTGTCCCTGAATGTCTTGATGATACCAATGCCACATATCCTATTGATGCCAGCAAGCTGCAACTAATTGTAGCACATTTGGGATTTCCCTTAGAGGCTGCTTCCGGCTTGGAGTATCCGCCCATTGAAGGGGTGACAGTGCACGGTGTTCCTATAGCATAAGTTTTGCCAAGTGCACCGTGGACTATGTTGATCCTAAATTTGTGCTAGCCCCGGTATATCACGTACCTGAGGACGACAAACGCTGGACTTATGGAGACGTAATTGGTCATTTATCTAGTGACCCAAGAAGGACATAGTCTTAGAGAACATACTATCGGCACCGTCGGCATTCCCAGCATTTTCTCTTTCATCTACTTCGGTTGATCCTGCTAGTACGCATGCCGAGACACCTTCCAAGCTCAATGATCAATTATAGCTACTAGCTCCACCGCTGCTACCTTCTAAGTTTCCTGTTGAGCTTGATCTACCAATACCGTCCCCCTTCCCCAGTGAAGACTACATACAAAAAGCGAGAAGCTAAGGGCAAAGCGGAGGACAAAGTGAAGGGAAAAGCGAAGGAGCTAACTAATGACAAGATCGACAAATTGTACCCCAAGATGGAGGTTGCACGCCAGTACACGTGTGGAGAGCCATTCCTCCCACCTAATGACCTGACGCATGTAGGTTTGTTGTGCGAGAAATTGCATGCGCACTACATGATTGTCTCCAACAGGGAGGACGCGGAAAGACAAGCGAGTATTGTTGTTTATTTCAAGCCAGCGCATTTCCTCCACGAGGCAGGCTTCCAGGGCTTGTTCCTCCTCTTCAACCTTCGGGAACTCAACGCCTCCCTTATAAGATTCTTTACACTATAAGTATTTCAAAATCATTCCTACATTCAAGCAACTCGCCGCTAAATGTATACATACAAATTAACTCTTCCATTCTCTATAATTAGGCACATGATCAGTGACTGCAAAGTAAGAAAAGAATCGGTGGTTTTCTCAACCCACATTTGGTCTCGAAGCAAAGCATCACCGATAACTCAGAAGTCGTCTACAATTACTTGGTACAAGCATTGTGGATTCAACAAAGCAAGAAATTCATACTTCTTCCATGCAACCAGGATAAAGTTATATGCTATACTTATGTGATTATTTATACTTTATATAATATGAACTACATGAGTTGGAACCATGAACATAAACTTTTGTAGCTATCGTTGGATTTTAATTGTCATCATACCAAAATCAAACAAAAAAATATACCTTGATTCCAATATGCCTCACGACTTCACGGCTATCAGCCAGTTCATCAACGAGTGATAGAGCACGTTTTATTTTTCTAGTAATTTTTTGTATTCTTTCTTCATGTTAGAATTGCCTTAAATTTTGGAATTATATAGGGCATTCGCCGCGTATGTTGCTCATGGAGGGGGACCTAAGATAGGAACAATCAAGAGTTTGCACCACGGCTTCAGCTTTAAGGTATTTCCTAATTAACGATAAATTTCTCTTATATCATCTTACTTCATAAAACCTAAAATCCATTATTAATATTTTTGCTATATTTTTTTAGTGTAGCCAGCAACCGCCGCAAACCAACTTTTGTGCCTGTTATGTTTGCCATAATATGATGAAACTTGTCCCATGTTCGAGGATCAATACGGGGTCTACTCACTGTTAGTCAATATTAAATTTTTACTAATATTTTTTATTTAACATATATGCATGACATTCAACTTACTTTCTACTGGTTTTCACATCAATGGACGAGAAGGCGTTGAAGAAAATCACCTCATCCTACTTTTTCACTATAATCATCTCATTGGTGTGCATGTAACGGAACATTTTTTTTATGCAAACTTGTGTAAATAGGTTTTGATGAAATTATGTCATTTGACTTCATTACTATGTGGATGGATGATGATATATGAATATAATGTGTCTTTTCCGTTATGTAAATGAATTATGTTGTGATGTGTTGTTTATATATGAATTCTGTTGAATTTGTTGTTTGCTAGCCTAAAAATAGAATACTTAATACTACTTTTTGATAGCAATTCCAAACGGTTGTAAGAAGATAGCTGTTTGGGATAAGCACAACATTCTAGACGGGTTTAAACAACCATCCGTCGCGGATGAGACTAGCCGTACCACACGGCTCTCTCAGAAGAACCATGGCGGATGACACTAACCATCGCACAAGGTTCTATCACAAGAACCGTTGCGATGACACGTCTTATCACACACGAATCTTTCTTGTGAACCGTAGCAAATGCACATGTCATCACATACGGCTTGTGGAACCGTGTGGGATAACTACTTATTATGCCCAACCAACAATTATCGATGATCACCAAAACCGTGTCAGATAAACTTTTTTAACCGTATAGAATATACTCGTCTGTACTAGTGGTTCAGGCCAACCTCCAGCATCCAACCCCAAAGGGTGACGAGAATTGATGTGGTGATGTTCAGAAAGGTACGAATCCAGTTTTGCTCCTCGGCTCGTTATGATCGTTATGTTCTTTCTTGTGGCTATGCTGTAGAGGTTCGACACCTTGTGCTTAAACACGGCCTCGCCTAACCAACTATATATCGTACCAGAAGAAAGCCATTTTCCCATCCATGTCCGTTGATTTATGATCCGTAGACATTATTTGTTTTTGCAAAAGGGGCGTGTCCATATATTTTACTTCATGATTCTTGATTAAACTTTTGCAAAAATGTGTACTGAAGCAAAACTCGTTTTGCTTTAAGATTTGAAGATTTTCTTGTGAAAGAGGTGTGCTTAAGCAAATCTCATATATTTTGCTTTATTATCTGTTAACTTTTATGCGAAAACGGTGTAACGAATCAAAACTCTATATTAGAGTATAGTTACATGGCTGGACAAGACAAGAAGTGGAACCAGCAACTAGATGAACGAATTCTCCATCTAGACTCTATGTTGCTGAGCATCACTCCATTTTTCAACTTCAACAACTGTAGCTATCCATTTTAGAAGAGTCCGGAGGTAGTTCCGATCGTGCCACTTTACCTGGCCCACAAGACTGTGCCAGCTGCCAACAGTAACATCGACCGAAATCATGAGAGCCGAGGAACGTATCCTTGATGTGATCTACTCATGTTCATGCAACTTGCCTTCAAAACCTAGACGGCGTTCTAGGCTGGTCCAGGACCTCCACACTTCCACCCCTGTTTGGATACATTGCATTACGGCCTCATCTCTGACGCGAACAACAGCGCCTTTCCAAGAGAATACCAGCACGCGTACGTTGCGTTGCATTGCCTTTGCCTTGTAGTGGCAAGCACCGCGCGCCCCAGTGGTTAACCTCAGCCATGCATGTGCACAGCACATGCACCAATGGAGCAGCTAGCTAGCTTGCCGTGAGGTCGATCTGTGCAGATGCCAAGAAAGGTTCAGCCCAGAGCAATGGAGGATCGCAGGCCGAGATCACGGGCACCCAATCAAGCATGTAGATGAGTCATGGTCTATGCAGCAGCCACTGGCAGGCTCTTTCGGGAGGCTTCAGAGGCGCGCTGCAACTTGCAGGCAACGGCGATAGTGGCACGCAGTGGAAGGGAGATCAGGTTGGGTGAAGAAGAAATGCATGGAGTGACATCCAGCTCAAAGATGACTCTGACTGTTACTCTGTTACGCTTGTTAAGTTTAAGCTAATTGTGACTTGTCCGAGTCGGTTTAGAGCGTAGAGTCCGAGTTGTTTTTGTCCGTTTGTGTTTATAAGCACACGAGGTGTCCTGTTGATTGATTATCGAGAGCAATAAAAAGAATATTGCCCCAAAGTGTTTCGTGCCGTACGTGAGTTCTCAGCTAGACTTTCGATCAGCCCTCCGGCGTTAGCAGCGTGTAGCGTCCGGAGGTTCGAGGGCCTGATTTCTAACAGTTGGTATTAGAGCTTGGAGATTCCTTAGTAACGAGGGATCATGTCGGGAAACGAGAAGCAACTCGTGGCAGGAGAAACATTGGAGGTCAAGAAGAAGACATGGACGCCAGTGATCTATTGGCAGCTTAGGCGTAGCAACTATACCATCTGGGTAATGAAGACTAGCATCGTGCTCGAAGCCCAAGAGGTGTGGAAAGCCATCCATCGAACAGTGCTTACTGTTGAGTATCTAGTTGGACAGTTCAAGGCCCATGATGAGAGGATTCATCTCAGCTTCCGTGATCCAAAGGAGAGTGAACACCTGATGCTAACACGATCATAGCGGGACAACCTAACTGCCAAGGGAAAGAAGAATAGCAACAAGGGATCCAGCAGTGGTGTCAAGAAGGAGCAGAACCCTATAAGAAGAAAATCAAATACTTTAACTATGGCATATAAAGACACTTCCAATCCAAGTGTCGCAAGCCCAAGAAAGAGAATGCATACCGTGCTGAGAAAGAAGATGATGACCTGTCACTCTTGATGCTCGAGGTGTGCGAGTTGATGGAGAACAGGGAACCCGTCACCGAGACATTGGTGCTTGTGGAGGAGAACGTTTTCCCCCAACACGGAGGGAACGAGAAAGACAACGGCAATGTCTGGTACCTCGACACTGGGGCGAGCAACCATATGACCGGCAACAGGAAGCAGTTCACTGAGTTGAACACAACAGTCAGTGGCACAATGTGTTTTAGTGACGACTCAATGGTCGGCATCGGGGGGTGTGAGATAGTGTTGTTTGAAGCTTAGAGTGGCAAACACAAGGCTCTCATAGATGTCTATTACATCCCCTGGCTGACCAACAATATTATTAGCTTGGGGTTGGAGGAATGAGGCTGCGAGATCATGCTAGAGGATAGGCACCAGAGGCGCCTCCTCATGCGCACAAAGAGGGCTCGAAATAGGCTATATGTACTCAACCTGGACCTCGCTGAGCTGGTATGCTTGCTGGCATGCCTTGACGATGATGCATGGAAGTGGCACGCTTGGTACAGGCACTTGAACTTCCAGGCGTTACGTAAATTGAGCCAAGATGGCTTAGTGGATTGACTCCTATGTGTAAATCACGTGGAGCATCTCTGTGACAGATATCTTGTTAGGAAAGTAGAGGCATGCCCCGTTCCCACGAGAAGCTAAGTTTAGAGCAAGCAAAGTGTTGGAACTCATTCACGATGATTTATGTGGACCGCTCACACCTCCTACTTTGGCCAGTAACAAGTACTTTCTACTAGTTGCTGGTGACTACAGTAGGTATATGTGGATTGTTTTTTCGACGTCCAAGGATGAAGAAGATCAAAGTGGCAAACGAAGTAGAAGCAAAAGCAAAGTTGAAAGCTTTCCACATAGATCGGGGAAGTGAATTCGTGTCTAACAAGTTCACTGCCTACTGCGAGTAGCACAGCATTAGAAGGTACTTGACTGCCTCATATTCACCTCAGCAGCAGAACGGGGTAGTCGAGCAAAGAAACCGGATAGTTGTCATGATGGCGAGAAGCATGTTGAAGAGCAAAATAATGCCAGGCAAGTTCTGGGATGAAGCCGTCACTACTGCAATCTACATGTTGAACCACACGCCGACCAAAAGTGTGGATGGCATGACGTTGTATGAAGCATGGCACAAACGCAAACCGGATGTGCATCACTTGCACACGTTTGGCAGCATGGTACATGTCAAGAAGGTGGGTGGCCGCATCAATAAGGTCACGGACTGTGGCACACTGATGGTTTTCATTGATTATGAGGGCGGTTTGAAAGCATATTGCGCATATGATCCCACCACCAGAGGGATAACGTCATGTGTGACGTTGTTTCTGAAGAAGAGAAGGCTTGGGACTAGAGCACTACATCGGAGGAAAAGCAACACCCGTCTGGTGAGATGTTTAACATTTATTATGAGCACGTTGAACCTGCAGGTCATGACAAAGTTAATGTCAATGACCCTAACAAGCATCAAGCACCGGACTCTCCACCTCCTGCACACGACGACGTGTCAGGCATGGAGATCGATGAAGGCTTAGTGTCTCCAACAACCCCATCATCTCTAGTGACGCTAACAACACCGGCTACACCAGCAACGGATGCATCTGCAAAGCCAGAGTTGGCACCCATGCACGTGTGTGAATTGCCCAAGTTGTACGAGGCAACCGAGCCAATTCACCTAGAATATTGAGGTTTATACCTGCTAGGTGCTGAGGAGTCGTCATCTTTTGACAATGTTGACAAGGAGGGCACAGTGCAATGCATGAGGAGATGGACTCGATCCATAATAACAAGACGTGGAGTCTAGTTGACCTTCCAGCTGGACATTGAGCTATAGGGCTCAAGTGGGTCTTGAAAGTTAAAAAGGACTCAGACGGTGCGGTGACGAAGCACAAGGCACGCCTAATTCCAAAGGGGTATGTAGAGAAGCAAGGAATCAACTTCAAAGAAGTGTCTGCTCCAATTGCAAGGATGGAAACAGTGAGGCTACTCATTGCTCTAGCAACTCAAGAGGAATGGTGACTACACCATATGGATATCAAGTCAGCATTTCTTAATGGTGTGTTAGAAGAGGAGGTGTACGTAAATCAATCTCCTAGTTTCATTGAGAAGGGAAGCGAGCACAAAATACTAAAGTTACACAAGGCATTGTATGGTCTGTGTGAAGCCCCAAGAGCATGGAACTCTAAGTTGGACAGCATATTGTTATCACTTAGACTTGAAAGAAGCCCATTGGAGCATGCTGTGTACAAGAGAGGAAGAGGTAAATATTGCCTTCTAGTTGGTGTATACATGGATGATTTGGTGATTACAAGAGCATGTGAGGAGGAGATTGTGAAGTTCAAGCAACAAATGATGAAATCCTTCAAGATGAGTGATCTCGGCTTATTGAGTTACTATCTTGGTATCGAAGTGCATCAAGTGTCAAGTGATATTTCTCTTTGGCAAGAAGCATACGCGAAGAAGATCCTTGAGAATTGTGGCATGAGCAATTGCAATCCAACACAAGTGCCAATGGAGCCAAGGCTCAAGCTGAGCAAGAAAAGTGAATCACCAGCAGTTGATCAAACCATGTACAGAAGCAGCATTGGAAACTTGAGATACCTCATGAACACAAGACCGCAATTGGTGTATTCGGTTGGAATTGTGAGCCGATACATGGAGTCCCCGACAACTAAACACATGAGTGTTGTAAAGCACATATTGAAGTATGAGGGACGCTTGATTTGTGCTGCTGCTATAAGAAAAGGGAAAAAGGAAATGAGCTACACTTAGAGGGTACAGCGACATTGATATGGCAGGCGATATTGATGACCGTAAAAGTACAATGGGAGTGGTGTTCTTCCTTGGAGGAAACATGATTAGTTGGCTATCATAAAGTAAAAAAATTGTTGCACTCTCGTCATGTGAAGCTGAGTACATAGTAGCGGCAACGGCAGCATACTAGATCGTGTGGTTGGAGCACCTCCTCAATGATCTCCTGACCGCAATCTCGGTAAAGTGGTGCTCAACGTGGACAAATATGTCATCTCCTTGTGTAAGAACCCAGTGCATCATGATAAAAATAAGCACATCGATATTTAGTCTCATTATATAAGGGAATGCGTGGAGAAAGGGAAGGTTGTGGTCGACTATGTCAGCACTCATGATCAATTCGTAGACATCTCTGACCAAGGCATTAGGAACGATGAAGTTCTCGGAGACGAGAGAAAGAATCGGGATACGAGCTGAAGAAGCCACAATCAGCTTAGAGAGATAAATGTTAAGTTTAAGCTAACTGTGACTTGTATGAGTCGGCTAATTGTGACTTGTCCGAGTTGGTTTAGAGAGTAGAGTCCGAGTTGTTTTTGGTCGTGTGTGTTTATGAGCACATGAGGAGTCCTGTTGATTGGTTATCGAGAGCAACGAAGAAAATATTGTCCCAAAGTGTTTTATGCCTTGTATACGTGAGTTCTTAGCGAGACTTTCGATCGGCCTTCTGGCGTTAGAAGCATGTAGCGTCGGAGGTACAGAGGACCTGATTTCCATCAAGGCTGCCAGTTGCGCGCTATTGTGGCCTTGCCGATGTGAAAAGTGCAGTGGAGGCAATGATTTGCGAGGTATGACGGTTCGGTGAGAGCTTCTTGGTGATGCACGCAGTGGCAATTTGCGATGCGACTGCGGAGATGTTGGTGGAGGCTGGAGTGTGTCACAAGGTTTGCACTTTTCCTTGCCTGAATCAGAGACAGAGAGGCAGATGGCATAGTGGCGCAGTGGCGCCACCTATTGGAACCTGCAGGCCGAACAGCTAGAGTTAGCTAGGTGGTGATCCATACGGCGGCCATGAGGTGCCGTCCATCCTGGTCCTGCAGCTCTCAACGTTCCTGAGACGGAAGAGTGACGCAAGAGGAAGGACACGGCCGTCATACATCTCGGCGTTTTTCTTCCTTCCCGTGTACATTTTGGGAGTTGAGACACAACAAACTAATCTGCGATATTTAACAGTGAAGCTGTGGAGACGTGTTCGATCTGTGAGGCTGGGTGATCCGTCGCGAGTTTGTATGGCCCTGTGGTATTTTAACGTTTTTCTATTGACAAAATACTCTGTGACATTTGCTCCGCCTCTGATCAAAGAAAAATTGCGAGCAGGGCTTTGTTCAAAAATTTACGGAGAACTACTCTTTTAGCCTCGTATCAGCATGCCTTGTCGCAGGCCGACCAATGAGCCCACGATCAAAATGAGCTTCGCGAAGGCCCGAGCAACGAGCCGAATATAAAAGAACGCGGTTTACACGGAAAAAATGTCAAATTTGGCCCCCCCCGAGTTGCAAAGGCAGCTTTGGCCCCCCGCCGCGCGCAATCGCAAATCTGTCCCCGCGAAGCGCCGGGCAACCGACGCGTGGCAAATTCGCACGCCCGGTCCGCGACGCCGAAAAATCGTCCCCCAGACCCGCGAAGCCCCCGCGTCGCGGCCTCGGCCCGCGAGCACGCGGTGCGTCGCGCTCTCGGCCCGCGGACGCCACCTCGCGGCCTCGGCCCGCGATCACCACCACCTCGCGGCCACGGCCCGCGCCACTGAGGAAAACGCCGGTGGCTCTGGCGTTTGACCGAGGAACGCAAACGCCAGCGGATATGGCGTTTGCCTTGCAGTTTGCTTTTGCTGTTTGCTTTTTTTTTCTGTTTCAATTTTGCTTTTGCTGTTTCGCTGGTGCCCGTGATCGACCGAGAGATAGTGAAGTGATATGCTACAGTAATTTTTCCTTTTGCTTTCTTCTTTTATCACGCATGCAGATTCCTTTCTCTTTTCTCACCGCAGGTAGTCACAATTCATCCTCTTGCATTCGCGCGGTGGTCTTCTCCATTTGCCCTCTCACTCTCTACCTCTGCGAGCTCTCTGGTCTTCTCCATTTGCCCTCTCACTCTCTACCTCCGCGCGGTGGTCTTCAAATTTGAGCTTTTCTTGATTTACAGGCTCTCAAGAGCTAATCTCTTCTGTGTGGCGAAATCTTACATATTTACACCTTGAGGTATACATTATTTTTATGTTTGAATACTTTGTATCTATTGCTTTTAATTAAAATCAAAATTTTGGATTTCAGTTGCTAATATCTTTTATGGATAACATCTTTGTTTGATATACAAGAATGTGGTCAGATAACACTTGATGGGGTTTCTTCTATGTTAAATTGCAAAGGTTTGGAAGATGTCTTACTTCGGCGCACGGTGAGTATGAAAAATGATATACTCATAGACCCATGTTCTTGAGATAGATGATATGATCTAAAATTCGTAAAGCCTAAATATTTTGTTTGGTAAAGCCTAAACTCGATTGAGGACGAAGGCCAGCCCTCTCATTCCGGTACAGCTACCGATGTATGGTCTTTTTTAAATTATGTGTGCACAGATTGTGCGTTTCTTGTGTGCTTAATCTTCACACTTATTTTCGTAGCTCCGGGAGGACACGTTGCTACAGCGAGACTCCTCAACGCGACACGGTGGACACCTTCAGGTTTTTTTTAACTTATCACATATCCTCATTGCACCCAATACGACGGACTTAAATTTTATCTGAGAAATGATACATTTTCTACATAGTACGTGATCGATTCACCACATGAGCCGCTGCAGGGTTCTCCGGGAGGAACATTTAATCAGGTATGTCAAATTAAATTTATTGTTGTCAAAACAATAAACTTGATTCTTAATTGGTATACCGTTTATTTTGGTCATTTTTCAGACATTCAACGATTCGCCTCCCCACGAAGAGACTTTTATTTACCAAAATCAGTTTATGCGACCTTCACTTCAATACCAGTCCCTAGTTCGAGGAGGAGGTTCCGAGCCTGGTTCGTCCCACCAACAGGGTCATGAGTGGGTCGAAGATTTGTTTCGACATCCCCAGGAGATCGTTCATAGCCAAATTGCTAGTCAACCATACCCTACTCAGGACACTCAGGAGGATCAGGAAACTTATGAGACTCCCCAGTACAGTCTCCGAACAAACCCAAGACCAAGCGAGCAATTCACTTTCCCCTCAGGTCACATGCCACCGAGGCATAAGAGGGGAAGAGGCCCGTGATCGCAACTGTTTTAGTTCCTTCAATAATTGTGCTATTGTACTTTGTCGTATGCAGTACTTCATTTTCTCACTTATTTCGCGTTATACATAGAGTCTGGCGCGCGATTTTTCGGTGTCGCGGGTCTGGCTGGCGATTAGTCCGTGTGTCGAGTGCGTGGCGCGTCGCAGAGCCATTTTCGGCGTTGCTCCCAGACGGGGGCTATTTTCGGCTTTGCCACTCGCCCGGGGGCCAATCCTACCTTTTTCCGAGAAATAAAGGGTGCGTTTGGTTGGGCGACTCGGGGTGGATGGGATACGGCGATCCATTTATGCGTGGTGAGATGATCCAGTTTTTTATTTGGTTGAGTGGTGGGGTGGTCCATTTTTTTATTGGTTGGAGGGATGAGAGTAGATGGAGTGAACCAGTTTCTTGTTTGGTTGGAAGGATAGAGATGACTAAAATCAAATTGTGAAAATCTTGTGAAGATGTGTAGATTACCACCATATATGACTTCTGCAAGAAAACGCGAGCGGCATTGGCGTTTGGGTGTGCGGAAGCTCCAGCAAAGGCAAACGCCATGTCCTCTGGCGTTTGGCTCTCTAGGACAAACGCCGGTGACTCTGGCGTTTGAGTTCCCCGGCCAAACGCCGCGCTATTCGCCAGACCAGAAGCATGTTTGCCAGTTGTTCTGTTTTTCCAAAACAGCGGGCGTTTGGCCCTCTAGGGTAAACGCCGGTGGCTCTGGCGTTTGGCCCTCTAGGATAAACGCCGGTGGCTCTGGCATGTGGGTTCCTCGGCAGTCGCGGGCCCCGGGCGCGACCTGGGCTTGCTCGCGGGGCCCAGGCGCGAGGGTGGCGTCCGCGGGCCGAGGGCGCGACGCGCGCATGCTCGCGGGCCGAGGCCGCGACCTGTGGCTTCCGTGGGCCGAGGCCGCGACGCGGGGGCTTCGGTGGGCCGAGGCCGCGACGCGGGGGCTTCGCGGGTCTGGGGGACGATTTTTCGGCGTCGCGGACCGGGCGTGCGAATTTGCCACGCGTCGGTTGCCCGGCGCTTCGCGGGGACAGATTTGCGGTTGCGCGCGGCGGGGGGGCCAAAGCTGCCTTTGCAACTCGCGCTAATCTCCGGTTTACAGTAGGGTGAGAGCCCACGGCTGAAGTTTGCCACTCCGAGTGCAGACAGGTGGAGCTGGCAGGTAACTCCACCGGTGGATTTGCTCAAATCTTGATCAGCCATTGTTTCCTGTGGCAGGGATTATGCCACCTAAACCTCTACAATTAATTGTCTCGCTTCAGTATTTGGAGAATGCTGATACGTATCTCCTTCGCCCCTAATTAGTAGATCAATTCCAATCAACAACGTACCAACACGATTCTAGGGAAAAAAATGTGCCAAGAAATCGTTCACTACCTATACTAGTTGATCTCTAATGGAGTAAATGA
The DNA here is from genome assembly GCA_019208055.1 of Stipa capillata. NCBI lineage: Eukaryota > Viridiplantae > Streptophyta > Magnoliopsida > Poales > Poaceae > Stipa > Stipa capillata. The sequence goes on along the minus strand of JAGXJF010002323.1, from coordinate 270,192 downwards.
ATTGCGGTGGATGGCGAGCTGCTTCCCCTCAAAGAAAATGGCGAGGAGCCGAAGATGGGGAGGAGCCGAGGCCGCGCAGTTGTCACCGGCGATTTGGGGCAACAGCTGGGGAACTTCAAAACATTCAACTAAACAAGTATGAATTCTGATGTGAAAACTTTCAGGACATTTCACGAAGTCATTTCAGGACATTTGCAACACGAATATCCTTTGCAGATTGCATCCATGGCAAAAGAGGGGTAATGATAAATAGCAACCACTTGATTCAAAGAGGGAAAAGGTGTCATTTTCTAACGATCCAACACAATATAGCTCAAAATCTATAAATCCACGAAATCTGATTTAACATCATAAACAGAGTACATAACAAGTTGCACGACCCAGGATCGATAGCTTTTGTATTGTTCCATCGTTGAAACAGAATGGAATTACAGCCTCCTTCCTCTTCTACCACCCTTTCTGCGAGTGCTGTCAGTTGGGACTGGAGTAACATCCTCTGCTCACAAACAGAACCACAACAGATTAAAACTTTGTCAAAATCATATTGGGAAATGGAAATTTACAGCTGCAAATAGTTGTAAGATAGCATGCAAGGCTGAATAACTGTTAAGCATAGAAAGAATAACCACGGAAAGGAAAAAAAACATATTTCCACAGCAAAACCTAGCCAAAGAGAATAACCACGGAAAGGAAAAAAAACATATTTCCACAGCAAAACCTAGCCAAAGTTTCCGTGTCAGGCAAACCACTAACTTTCACACCCAAGTAAACTGCCAACCCCAACGACTGAGTTTGTGACCACAACCTATGCTAGTCATACTTAAAAGAAGTCAAATGCCTTAGAAGCAGTAATGTACAAAGCCCATACAAAAAACAATATATAGTCAATTATTCGTTTATCATTCAGTCTAATAAATCTCCACAGAAAAAGGCAAACAAACCTAGTACAAAAAGGGGTCACAGGCTTACCAATGCGTCCAATCTTCATGCCGGAACGTGCGAGAGCTCTAAGCGCAGCTTGAGCACCGGGACCTGGGGTCTTTGTCTTGTTTCCACCAGTAGCACGGAGCTTAATGTGCAGGGCAGTGATTCCAAGCTCCTAGTGAAGGCAAGAACACCGTAAGTATCAAGTATCAACTGATAGCAGACAAATCAATCTTTGAGTAAGTAGCTTGCTACCTTGCATCTTACTGCAACATCCTGAGATGCAAGCATGGCTGCATAAGGGGATGATTCATCACGGTCGGCTTTGACCTTCATGCCACCTGTAAAATACAAATTTTTTATTATAAGCACGGATCTACAAGATCAAAAAAAAATCTGATAGACATTGAGAATCACAGAAGTTCAGAAAGAAAATTATGCCGAGGTGTATGAATAGTTTGAATTACAAAGATCTTAACTGGCCTAAAAAATACCATCATCCAAATCTTAGTGAACTCGGTATCTACCGGCAACCGTGGAAAAATAGAAATGAACTTGTAAAATGCAGAACACTTGTATGTTAAACATCATCAATATGCATAACTACAAATATGTATAACAGCTGCAAAAATGTATACATAGCTGGTTCAGACCTGCTGTAAATAATATGTTGTCCAGTTTCATGACCTAGTGAAAGAGAATAATCAAACAAGGAATAGCTACTTCATCAACCCCAAGCAAAATAATACACATTAACTACTCTTCTGCTAATACAATGTTGTGCTCCAAAAGACAGCATAACTGTTCCCTCTGCTAAATTATAATTGACAACATGGTCCAATACAGCGATAGAAGGTGGAGAAAATTGGACAGCTCAGATCCAAAATGTCCATACAAAACAAAAGGTGACCACAAATAATATAACCCATGTTCATTTCCGATATTTAGACGCCTCCATTTGATTTGGCAAAGAGTTGCGATGGTATAGAACTTAGCAGAAGCAATACAGAGAGCAGCTGCTACATACTGACCATACACTACAGGAAACTCAATGTCAAGATGGAAACACCTGGAAATGAAACAGGAAGAAAAGTAGTTCCAGAGAAAAACTCCCTGGTGCGTCTGGTGAATCTTGCACAGCAATAACTTGACACGCTCCCTCAGAACAGAAGGGAGGCGATCTTAAGGGCAGTGCTTACAATGAACATTGACAGGCTCAACAATTAATAAGCATGGGGGGAGCGGACGAGGTCGATAGACTTGGGAAGAGCTGTGATAGCTCCATCAAAATGGAGGCTTAGTCCCCCAGTCAGGTGACAAATACAATAGATTTTGTGAAATTTAGTCTAATACAAAGCATGTTCGCTTCCAAATTTTAGACATCTCCATCTAATTCCGCAAAGAGTTGCAAGGGCGAAGAGATCAGCTGAAGCAATGCAGAACACAGCTGCTACATGCTAACCACACACTACGAGAAACCCAATGCCATGATGGAGACACCTGGAACTGAAACAGGAAGAGAAGAAGTTCCAGAGATCTCTGGATCCTCGTTGTCAATCTTGCATGGCTATGACTCGACACGCTCCCATGCAACAAAAGGGAGGGGATCTTAAGAGCCATGCTTGCAAAGTAATTCGAAAACCTCAAGAACCAAAGTTCAAACTCTGATTACTTACTACTCCAAACGTAATAACATTATAAATGAACATGTATATGAAACTATGCTTGTAACAGACAAACATGAAACATCAGTAGATCACACCAGAGTTAATATGGCACACACTATAACAGAGCGCCAAGCTTGATTACATAATAAGCTACCTTATTTGGCTTAAGCTACAGGCGCGATAAATCATTTCATGAGATAAACCTTGGCCAGGCAAAAGAAGACCCTATTATTCCAAATCCAGAAAGCCAATTTAGTTCCACATGGCGTGAGCTACATCTATAGAACATGGTACAGCATATATCACCATCGTTACACGCAGGACTCGCGCCATCCTTAACCACGTATGCAACCGATAATAGTACCAGAACCAATCAACTCCAGCTAGAGCGAGAAATTTTGCACTAGTGTTACACACAGCTACCACTACTAGCTCATAAAACTACCAACTTCATCACAAGTAGGGATTTAATTACCGGTGATGCGGACGAGCGTCTCCCTCCCGGACAGATCCGTCACATGCTGCAAGAACCAAAGCAAGAATGACTATCTAAGCACCGAGCACCACATGGCCACAACGCACCTAGCGCAAAGCAGTCATAAAAAGGATGACAGTGTTGTTCGGGAGATCTTACGATGAATGTGTCGTTGAAGGAGGCGAAGATGTGGGCGACGCCGAAGACGTACTCCCCCTCACGTACGGCGGGGCCGAGAGTCACGTTCTCCTCCTTGGGCTCCCGCGTCTTCTTCCTCCCGGACTGCACGCATAGACACAGCACCGCACGACACACAGATGGATCAGACCGAGTTAGGGTGGGGGGGAGGGGGAGCGGCGAGGCGTTACCATGGCTGCGTCTGCGAGCTCGCGGAGGCGGCGGCGGTAGGAGGGAAAGAGGAGGCGGCTAGGGTTGGGAGTGGGACGAGGAGACGAGGTGGGGGAATGGAGTGTGTAAAGATAAAGCCTCGCGTAGAGTGGGCCGCACGGACTGGGTTTGGTGGCTGGCCTGGTCATACGGGCCGCGTATTCGACTGTTCTTCGCTCTCCGTTGCTCGGACCAAAAGCTCTATTGGGCCGAATAATTAGAGTGGCACTAAGAAAACTAAGCTAATGCCTTATAAAAACAAATTAAGCTGGTAATTGGTATATATCTAGAAAAAGTGTGACATCAGCTGAATTTTCATCATGTCATTTAAAATAATTACTGATATGAAGGAGAAACTCAGACTCTAAAACATAACAGAGTCTCTAGAGTCAACCATATTACTTTTGTATGCTGCCGCATTTAGTGTTTACTCTTCGTATGGAGTCGACTTAAAAAACAATATTATTGTGTAAATTATTTAATAGTCAACGCTAAATGAAGTGGATAAATAAAAAACGAATAGCTAACTTTACCTTCGTAGATACCTTAGTAACCCAACACTGCCTTTAGTGTTCCTGGCTAGACAAAAACAGTTCAAAAGAATGTCAGAAGATGTAGAAACAGAACAGTTGCAAGGAATTTCCGGAAGATCTCTGATGCAAGCGATAAGAGCAGCTGAATTTCCAGAAAATAATAAGATGCAGTAAAAAAATTGACAGCTGTGGGATTTGAACCCACGCCCTTTCGGACCAGAGCCTAAATCTGGCGCCTTAGACCACTCGGCCAAACTGTCTTCGTTCATAACTAGTAACGATAATTTTATATATAGTCAGGAGGTTTGGCACCGGAATCCAATCGTGCACCCACCCTGCCCTTCAAATGATTACCTAAAACAGATATTATAATCTGGCCTAATTAAGAACCGTATAAATCTCAAACCTTGTTAGTTGTTACGTGGCAGGAGCAGGACATGCACAAGAATTACACGGCGGATGAAGCAGTGCATCACAACTGTTAGCCACGTTTCTCACACAAAGAAAACTATTAGCCACATATACGATGCAGCAAGTTGGACAAGTGACACGGCAACGGCATTGGCGTTGCAATATGATTGATGCTGATGTTTCTGGAATCTGCAGCAACTTGGCCGCAGCTTTAGAACCCCAACGATTGATCCTAAACGAGCACTATTTAATCCAGCGTTTGATTGAGCACATGATCCACACGACTGAGACAGGTTTAAATTGGGGATTTTAATTGATATCATTGGCTTGAACTACCTAGCTAGTAACAATGATCGAAATGTTATGCTTGTCAATTGTCACGGATGAAATTAGGCTCAGTTATGGTGTTCCCTCCGATAATGTCATCCACGAACCTACATGACATTTTAGAATGTGTAATACAAATTTTTAAAAGGAGAGATATCTTTAATCTTATTAATGAGAGTTGGTACCTGTAATGGTACGTGCTCTCTCACCCCATCCCTCTAAAAACATACTTTAAAGTATAACACTAAAATAAAAATAACAAACTTCTTTCATGTCTATCTCACAAACTCTAGCTCTCCTTTGCTAACCTGTATACATGGCGGCTGCAACCTTGTTGCAATCATGCCATGTTCACCGTAAGGGACAAAACACGCACGTCAACACTTTCGGTGATTGCCCACAGCCGCATCAACATAGTGGCGATGAGGCCACCGTGATATTCCGGCGATGCAGTGGCAGCATATCGTCACTACTCTCACCTCTATTTGAGAGCATCGTAGAGCCCCACCGTGATCTTCTGGAACTGTTGCCACCATCTTTGGCAATGTGTACGTCACCCTCGCCATTCAACCCCAAATTCCAATACACCTGATAATTTGTTAGACTTGAGTTACTCTACTTAATTCAACAAGACAATCCGGGGACCATTAATTCGGTAATTCCATCAATTGATTTGAGCTGGAGCCTGTTGGGAGTAGTGACATTCCATGGCAGACGGATCTCATGTAACGATCGAGGTGCCTAATCTTGTATCATCTACATTACATCTCATTTGCGGCCACAGTTTCTACTACATGTGAACAAGCTGTTTCTTGTCCTGTCAAATAAGTCACAAGGTATGGATTGCTAGCTTTTACCATGGTTCGGATGGCTTGGGAAATCAGAACTTTCCTCCAACAACCGAGAAGCCAATAGATCAATCAGTCGCTTTCTTTCTTGTTGAGCAAGCATATCTCTACCCTGGACAAGTTAGTTCGCCACCCTAGCCCCCTTTTTCATGGAACTTTGTCAAATGAAATTGTAGTGCCCTGGTACCCAGGTACCGTGGTGCTTTGGAGAAAAATAAATTTCATTGTGTTAATTTTTGTTCTCTAACACCAAACCTTTACTATGTTGGAGATTCAGAAGCCCGGATGTTTTTTTGTTGCTTTGCTCCATATTGCGTTGTCACACGAAATTGTGCTAATACTAGGGCAGATGGGTGACCAAAAAGCACGAAAAATACAATGTATTCTTCCTGATCATTGCTTAATTTGCAATAAAAATGGGATTCTAAGAATAATGCACTACAACATCTTCGGATAGTAAGTGATGATCAGTTCCAATGATAGAAAATCTTGCGGAGATTCATCGGAGTTGAAGAAGATGATGGAGTATATCAGGTGACAACGCAAGCGGCATGGCAGCCGTGGAGCCAAAGGTGAGCGGAGAGGGAGGAAGACGATGAGGCCCAAGACATCGAACGCGGCACATAGTGCCACGCTGGTGAGTTTGTGGGGGAGGGCACAACAGTACTTTCCGAGACTTAGAGGATGGGTCGTGTTCATCTCACTAACGACACAACTATGTTGTTGCCTACTAAGATTTTATATCGCTGCAATGTCTCTCCTTGTGCCTAGCAAAGGCGGCTAAGCGGAGCCGAAGGCGTTACCTAATATGGATCCAGAGATGAAGTAAGTCGCACTTTCACCATTATAACCAAACTATTAAGGTGATGCACTTAATGTGTCATCATCCGTCGACAGATGCAACAGGAACCACAACAGAGATCTGAGTGAGTCACACCAGATCTGACCTGCTCTGAGGCGATCTTAGCATGGCAGGGGTATGCGTCGGTGACGTGAAGAGTTTATGTGTCTCGATGCCTTTTTGGCAGTATGTCAAGAGTGGTTGTTTTTTATGGTGTGTTATTTTTGTAGCGTCCATGATGTTGTTGGTTTGCAGTCCTCTTTGATTTTGACTAGTTGAGGTCTTTTACATCTAGTTTTCGGTCTAGCTTTTGTTTAATAAACTAGATCATTCTTTCCTACTGAGATAGGGCTTCCGCAAGTTTGTCGAAATTACTTTTTATATTTCTTTCGAGAAACTCCCCTGTTTGCATAGAAAGATGGGGAAATACGTAAGCAGAGTTACCTAATACGCAAGCAGAGTTGGCTACCAAGGTGCCCTATGTCCTCGTCTCAGAAAACAAGCACTAACGAGTTTTTTTAAAATATTATTTTTTTATCCAGAAATTTCAGAAATATTATCACAATCAAAAAAATTGCAAAACTGACCTCAATCGCCATGACACATGGCGATTAGGGGGAAATCGCCACCACCGATGGCGATAGGGCCCAATCGCCACAGCCACCGATGATTTTGAAAGCTATCACCATGCGGCGTGGCGATAAGCAGCAATCGCCACCAGCCGTGGCGATAGGCAGTTAATCCGAGCCGGATCCCCCGTCAACTCGGTAACTGCCAGGACACGTGGCGTAATCGCCACGAGCCGTGGTGATAGCCCCCTGGCTATATAAACCGCGCGGCGACCGGTGCTGGTTGAGGAGAGAAGAGAGGAGGGTTTTGGAGGGGTGAAGAGAAGATAGGAGGAGGGTTTCAGGTAGGGAGGAAGAGAAAGAGAGAGGAGGAGGGAAAAAAGAGGAGGTATTTTTTTTAATCTTTCTCTGTTTATTATAGTTAGTTTTAGTTTTAGAAGTAGATCTAATGGTAGGTTTAGTAGTAGATATAGAATAAGTTGTAAATTTAGGGTAAATTTATTAGTTCTATTTAGATCTGGTAATGTGTAAAAATAGATTAGTATTTAAAATAGAAACGTATGGTAAAATTCGTAGGTTTTCAAATAGAGTAGCTATATAATCAGTTATGAACAAATGATACATTAGATAGATGAGATTAAAATGTTATTTCGTGCAAATCTATATAGATTTAGAGTTAGAATATTTCATCTTTCATTTTGTTCAATAATTATTTATCATATTTGTGTAGCAATATATAGAATTTTAGATGCACTATATTTAAAAATGAAGCACAATATTAGTTTATGCATGGGAGGATGTTAGACTACATAGTCTAAAAGATTATGTTTTGGATGACAGAAATGTGAGAACTAGTCAAATTTGTAGTTTACTATGGTATTGGTACAATTCGTACAGATGAATCTGGTTCTGACGATCTTAGTAGCTTCCAACAAATGACATTAAGTATGCAAGATGTAGACAAATACCCTATCAATGTCATTAAAGAATGGTTCACACGAGCCTTTGGTTTTGATCCGGAGGTCGCAAGTGTAACTTGCAGGCATATTTTAGCAAGTCTTGCAAGCATGTCCAGTGGGATTTGTTCCCGCTAAATCTGACAAAAGATTGGCGAGCTTGGTTGAGAGCAAGTAAGGCACGTAAGAGTTCTCATTATCTGTTGGTCCAGGCAGTAGCTAAGGAGATATCTTCTGAAGAAGACGGAGGCAAAGAAAATGGAGTTGGACAGAACAGCCCAGCGGTAGAGGAAGTTGTTGGCGAAGAAGGCGGTGGACCTTCTGCTGGACCTTCCGTGACAAGAGCTATTGAATAACTCAGCGGTTCGGTGGTCGAGGGAGAGACACGTCAGGAACTAGTGCAGATAATGGAGCACGATGATGCCGTTGCTAGAGAGAAACAGATGAATGTCGAAGATAGTAGCAGCGAAGAGGACAAAGCTGAGAATGAAAAAGGAGGGGGACAATCTGATTCCTAGTATGTGGAACACAGACATGTCCACCATAATGAATGTTGATGACGCGAGTGATGATAGGTATCCGTACAAACTGAACGAGATTATCCAAGACGCATTCTATGGCACGAAGAAAGAGGTGAAAGAGGCGGTGAAGTTTTGGGTGATGTCGACACAGAGGACATTTGGAGTGCAGAAAAGTTGCAGGGATCAGTACTCAGTGAAGTGTAAGTCTGCTGGGTGTGAGGGCTACGTGCATGCGTCCCTGAGAAAGTATGAAGTGCAGTGGGTCATACGAAGGGTCGTGCCGCACACATGTGTAATAAATGGTGTTCCTGACACCCATCAGAATATCAGTGCTGAACTTGTGGCTGGGTTGATGTATCACGAGATAGTGAAGAATGTTTGCATTCCAGCACAGTTCATACAGACATCTATAGAAAGCAAATACCAGTATAGCATAAGTTATGCCATGGTATGGAGGGCTAAGCAGCTCGCACTGGAGCGGCAGTTTGGGACATTCATCGATTCATATCATAATTTGCCATACCTGCTAGACACACTTGGCCAGAGGAACGATGTGACATATGTTAGCCGTCTCGAATTGCCCTCTACGGACATGCTTGGAAAAATGATGTTGAATGGTGCTTTCTGGTGCTTTGGCCTATGCGCAGAAGCTTTCAGACATTGTCGGCTGGTTATTTGTATTGATGGGACTTTCATGACAGGCTAGATGAAGGGGACACTGTGTACTGCAATTGAGGTAGACGAAAATGATCAGTTAATACCACTGGCAATGGCCTTCACTGATTGCGAGAGCTACGATAACTGGTTGTGGTTCCTTGTGTGTCTGAAGAAAGGTGTTGTGAAGGATCGACCAAATGTGTGCATTATTCATGACCGGCATACCGGGCTGCTGCTAGCAATTCGCAATCTTCAGCAAGGAAGAGCGAAAATAAGGGAGGGGGAAGATTTGTCAGAAGATTCCAGTTGGTACGACATACAGAGTAGATGGTGCACGCGCCACCTAGCCGCCAATTTCTATCGCCAATTCAAGTACAAGCAAAGTTTGACGCGTACTGGAGCAAACTCGACAAGTTCACGACGACGAAGGTTAGACAACGCAGCCCTGGAGAGGTAACACACAGGCTTTGTGACCTTCTGGGAGTTGATGATCCAAACATTAGGAGGAAGGCTTCAAATAGAGTGAAACGCTTCTCGGATTGGATAACTAAGGAACCACTTGAGCAGTGGTCACTCCTCCATGACACAGACGGCCCTAGATATGGAGTCATGACTAGCAGTCTTGCTGAGGTTTACAATTTTGTTCTCGGGGGGTACGCGGTTTACCTCTAGTGGCTATCGTGGAGGGTTTGCTACACGGAACAATGAGGTACTTTCAGGAGAGGCATGCAAAGGCTGTACTGCATATGAAAAAATTCAGTGGAACACCTTACCGTGCTAAGACTATGTTGTTTATTGAGAAGAAGGCCAAAAAGGGGCAAATGCACAAGGCCAGACGCATAAGAAATGTGCAACGTAGGTTCGAGGTATGTTTGAAGCAGAAGAGTGGATTTGGGGTTTGCACACAGGAGATTACTCAGGAGGTTACTTTCCATGTGGAACCGAATATCTCTGCTACGTGTACATGCAACAAACCCATACTCTCACGTTTTGCTACGGCTGCTCACAAAAAGATGGACACGAGGTCATTTGTGTCGTACTACTTCACAAAAGAGGATGTCCGTGATACCTGGACAGGTGAGCTATATGGTTTCCGTGTGGTGGATAATTTCACGCAGGTACCTTTAGGCAAACGGTTCTGGGTCTCCGATTTTAGCCTCCTCCGAGCTTCCGTGGGACGACGTCGGACTCGCCGTATTGTTAACACGATGGATGAGGTGGAGGCTGGTGGGCTAACTAAGCAATGCAGCTATTGCAAGAAATTTGGCCACCGGGTGAAGACATGTCCGAAGATGAAAAAAGACCAAAAAAGAAGGGAGGAGGCGTCTAGTGCTGCCTCTGGGTCAGGCCATCAGTAGTCTATGTCGCACTCTTTGTATTATATAATTCACTAGTGCCTCCATACGTCGTGTCGTATTTACTTCACGTACTTTATGTGATATCATGGTTAATAGGATTGATAGACTACTCATATCAACAAGGTGCACCTTCTTTTCCGGAAGCTCATCTCCAAAGAACCTCTGGGTTACGCGTGCTTGGCTTGGAGCAATTTGGGGATGGGTGACCGACCGGGAAGTTCTTCCCGGGTGCGCACGAGTGAGGACAAAGTGCGCAGGAAAGACTAGTGTTGGTTTGTGGGGCCAGTTTGGATCCCAGGTGATAGCCAGGCGTAACGACCGCCGGTCCGGGTGAGAGGCCGGGGTGTTACACTTTATGTATTTCATCTATCCGTGTTATATGTATTGCGTTTACTTCGTGGACTCTTGACTTTATGTATTTCGTGTATTCGTGTTATCTTTACCTCGTGCACTTCATATACCTCCATGTTTTTATATATCACATGAATAGGTATGGCTGGCTTCGAGCTTATAGAGGACCGAGAGCACCGGTCTAGGCAGCTAGCTTTAGGAGACGGTGATCTCGGAGTGTTTCGTACTCGTATACCTGAGCAAGCGTGAAAGATTCACGAGTCATGGATCGAGATGTACATTAGTTGATTGTATCTATATTATCGTGTTTCAGTACTAATTAGACTTCTTTTCTGTTCTGACAGGCTGGCTTGGTCTGGTTTTACTACCACTCGCACGGATGGTCGAGGCGGTGGGCGATGAGGACATCGGAGACCCGGCTGTTGGAGTAGGTCGTTCTAGGAGGTTTCCTTTCGATGCCTCGTTGCTCACCGCACTTATAGACAGGTGGAGGCCGGAGACCCACGCCTTCCACTTTGCTTGGGGGCAGATGACGATCATGTTGGGGAACGTGCTACGCAAAACAAAAATTTATCGCGCACAATCCACCCCAAGATCACTATCGAGGTGCAGGCAACGAGATCATACCTTCGACGATCACGTCAATACAGCGGAGAAGTTGACTGATGTCGATGAAGTCCGCATACTCCCGCAGCTTGGTTATACCTCCCAGTCGCGAGAGCGATCTCCTCGCGAATAGTTCGTCCGATCGAACGCCGAAGTATACGACGTCTCCAAGGTATCCACGTGTACCGGATCAGCGACACCGCGGTAATGTGCGGACCAGCACACAAGAACAGCGGGGATCTACGAGAAGGAGAAGCAGCAGCGCACCGGCAGCTGTACTAGATCCAATCTAGAAGAGAGAGAAAAGAAGGCTGTGGCCAATCTAGAGATGGCCGGCCTAGGTTTTAGGGCTGCTTCTGGGGCTACCTCTGGATCCCCTTTGAGGTGTCCTGCCCCTCTATTTATAGGGGTTGGGGCAGCTCTCCCTAGGCAGGTGAAGTTCTACTCCAGGAGGGACACCCTGTTGGAGTTGGAGTCCAACTCCACCAGAACCTTCTAGTACCTTCTAGAACCTTCTAGAACCTTCCAGAACCTTCTAGAACCTTCCGATACTTTTCGGAACACTTCCGGACATCACCAGAACCATCCGGGACCTCCTGGAACACTTTCGAGATCATCCGAAACACTTTCGAAACCCTTCTCTCTCATTCTCCATAAATAGTAGCATTCCTAAATATCGCTAAAACGTTAAGCGTGTGACCCTATAGGTTCGAATACATGTGGACATGTCCGGAACACCTTCCGGTCAATAATCGTCAGCGGGATCTGGACACCCATAACGACTCCCACATATCATCGAAGATCTTTATCGAGCGAACCTTGTATTACCGCATATCATCCTTTTGCCTCACGATACGTTACACAACCCGAGGCAAGACTTTGACGGTATCCCTGTGATCAACTCCTTGATCACCATACCTAGTTATCCTCGTTACCGGTTTGTACTCTTTTCTCGTTTCCGTATTCCGGTATCCCCGTGACTAACTTTTTAGTCACAATACCTGGCCAGGCGATGCTGGACACCGTAATACCGAGTGGGCCCAGAGTGTATCTCTCCATCGTCGGATGGGCAAATCCCAGTCTTGAGATATCTAGAACCACGATATACTTTCTGGTGTACCTGAAAGTCACCTTTATAATTACCCAGTTACGGAGTAACGTTTGATGACCCCAAAGCAACCATCCGGTATCCGGGTCTACGATATTCTCATGGTCTAAGGACGCAAGTAAACGTTAACACATAATGAGAAGATACTGACAACATATTGACGAAGTGATTTCGCAGTATCTCATAAGGGGGTCTATCCAACACCATTGTTACCCTAACAATATGTTTCCATTATTGCCGGCATCCTTGTTACATTAACAATGCCCATGATCAGGAAAACAAGATCATCAACAATACATGAGCTAGTCTAGAGGCCTGACTAGGGATCTGAATGGTGTTTATTATTCCACACATGCAATTAGGTTTTCCTCTGAATCTCATATTCAAGAACCAATGCAATTCTAGCATAGAACATAAACTTAATCATGAACATGAAAATAGAATAATTACAACTTTATTATTGCCTCTAGGACATATTTCCAACAGATCACGCCCAGGACACGGCCCTGCCTACTTGGCCTACCTGTGGCGGGAGCCGCGGTAGGTACGCTCCAGGCTCTTGCCGGTTGGCGTGACTCACTTGCGGAGAGGTTTGCCCCAGCTCTACCACCGGGTCCACCTCAGGTTGAGGTGGCAAGGGCAGCCCAGAAGCACGGTCCCAGGTTGATGTGGCTTCATCAGTTTGAGGTGCGTATGTCATTTAATGATGTTCGACATATTTGTTGCGGAGTCAACCTATTTCTGTTGTCTGACATATTCGTTCAGCTGGACAGCATGGAGCAGAGATTTCAGGGAGATCTCGACGTGTACCAGCTGAACCGGGGACTTGAGGCATACGTGCTTTGGCTGCTTGAGTACGTGATGTTCACGAGTGCGTACGGAGACAGCGTGGACACTCGCTACATCGAGCTCACATGGCAGATCGCAGATGCTGAGTCAGAGGATCAGCTACCTCCGACGAGCTAGGGGTCTGCAGTGCTTGCGTACATGTACCAAGCGCTCTGCTCCGCATGCAAGAGGAGTGGTCGTTCGAGCGCTTCCCGGTCAGACGACCATGGGGTCGATGACTCAGCTTACGGCCCAGAGTTCAACCGTGGAGCAGGACCACAGTTGCCGCAGGACGGACCAACTTTCAGGTCCATGTGGACTAGAAGAACAGTGAGTTACTTTCTCTCTTCCTCAGCTTGTATGCCTAAAATATTTGTATCTTAGTTCGTAAGTTTATTGACTATAACACTTTCTTACATACTTCTTGCAGCCTCAGTGGGCGAAGGCTCAGGTACAAGGCTGTTACCTCTCTTTCACGGAGCAGTTCCAGCACCTTTCTACGTAGAGTGTCATATAGGAACTGTACTCCGATGATGCATTGACACGACGTGCACCGCACCGGGGGATGTCTTCACTGTGCCGCCGGGACGATAGCTATTGGAGGACCACTTCGAAAATTGTCTTCGACATCTTCATGGAGGACCACTCACCACACCGTGTGATGAGGCAGTTTGGCTTGTACCAGGAGTACCCGCCTCCACATATACCACTGGTCGAGCCAAACGCACACACGTAAGTCAAGTTTTAGAAACTTCTATAGACTTAGAATGTCTATTGCTTTTACGAGATACAAATTCATTACATAAACATGTGGAATCGCAAAGGAGGGAGTACTAGGGAGACACAGTGGGCATCACGGATGAACAACGTCCAGCGCGAGGAATGACCGTTTCAATATGCGGAGTTCGACGCCTACTTGCAATGGTATTTGCCACGTACGCGCATCCACCTTATTCGTGGAAGCGAGGCTCCTGACGACGCGGTGGCACAGACGACAGACATGTATCCGATCCTTGCAGCTGAAACTTTGGATTTGGCGGTTAGTGAAATTCGTGTTTCGCTTCTCCGTGTTTATTTATTTATTACTTATGTGCGCACCTATAATTCTCACTCTTCAGGGACAGTAGGCGACAGCGGCGAACACGGAGGTCATCGCTATTCTTTAGCATCTCCCAGCCGGCACCGAGGACCACTCAGTCTTGTCCAGGGTCGCAGAGTACACTAGGAGGATCATGGACATATTCAGGTGCACGCGCAGTGATGATGTCGTTGCTGGGACTAGCGCAAGCCAAGGAGCAAGACCACCGCGTCCTTCACAAATGAGGCACCGTCAGCCTCGTACCTCTCAGCCACCGGGGCCCACAGAGGCCGGTGGTTCTGCGTGGCAGCAGAGTGCATCCCCACTCTTCATGAGTCGACAAGGTAAAACAATTCTCATCTCGTACAAACCATTTCTCCTTACATTGTTGTGCTGACTAATTCCGGTTATATACAGATCATGTGCCGCTTCAAGTACCAGCTAGTCCGCTTGACTACCTACTCGATAGCCCTGACACTCATGGCTTCAGCTTTCACGACGAGGCGGACGAGTTGATTCCACTTGGACAGTCCAGCACGACGTAGCAGACTCAGCCACCGTTGCCCATGCATGATACACAGGACCACGAGGAGGAAGACCCGACACTACGGGTGGGTAGGGCTCCTAGAGCGGGAGCGGGACAGCTTAGGCCGAGGTACTCACCGTCGCTGATCAGGAAGAGGGGACAACGAGGCTAAGCGTCGATGACTTTCATTTTATCATTTCTTTCACTACATTATATTGTACCAGCATTTCATACTGTATGAATTAGTACACTTGTATTCACTGCTACATATACATAGTGATTGACGAACCATATTAGACTAACAAATTAAGATCTAAATCCGATTACATAAGCATAAGTTACAGAGCCGTGTTACACTGTCACATTAATAGTTTGCTACACATATCGTAGGTAGAACAAGCAATTACTCGCTACCACTTCTAATACGACTACATAAAATCATCTTCGCTATCGCTTGCGAAGAGCCCTGGAGTGGGGGCTTTGAAGCAAAACAGTTTCGAGAAGTCCTCATCACTCGACGAGCACTCGGTACACGCCTTTTTCGATGAACTGCATGCGCCTTTATCCTTTGATAATCGAACATCTTTTTCAGATGTGTGCCCACATTTTGCCAAAGGGGGAGTCCAGCAACTTTGCGTTCATCTTCTTCAAATGTTGTTTTCATTAAGTGTCTTCTATTAGCAAATGGGTCTCTCCAGAATCGGTCAACATATTTTTGATGATCGAACATCTTTTTTAGATGTGCACCCACATTTTGCCAAAGGGGGAGTCCAGCAACTTTGCGTTCATCTTCTTCAAACGTTGTTTTCATTAAGTGTCTTTTATTAGCAAATAGGTCTCTCCAGAATTGGTCCACATGTCCGAAGTTTCGGATCTCGCAGTTCAGCAACCCTACATCCTCCAGATGTGCCTACACACCGAGAATGTGATATATCAAACGAAAATGGTGCATGAAATGCTTACGAACTAGGAACAAAAGAATTGTACTAACCCTTATGTGTTTATTGTACCTAGATTGCATAATACTTATCGTTCCTTCGCAGAAATCGTTTTTTGTGTACTTCGCCCCAGGTTGTTTTCTAAGCTCGTTCACCCTCTCCCACATTTTGTGTTTGCATACCTGCTTGTACGTAATTACAGGGAAACCCCTTCTCGCTAACACCTCTACAAGAGCACGCGTATGAACCTCTTCAAAGATCTACGAACGCATAATTTTACAACTTCACCTCCTCATTTCCGCACCAGTAATAAGTTCGTAGTCCATTCTCGGGTTCCAAACAGCATCACTGACATCTAGTAATTTGTACTAGAAATTATTATTGCACAAAACAAAAATTGTAGATCTCAATGTTTCAACGCATATGAGGAGTAAAAATATTACAAGACTTACCTCTGTCGTCGCTATCCATCCGCGAACTACTTCTTTTTCTCCTCCCAAATAAAAACAATCTACTCCGAGATACCAACAATTTTTTGGAAGAACTCAGGGAAGGTTAACTACCTGGTGGGAGCGTCTGCTCACCCGTTTAAATAACAGAAGGGGTGCAAAGGGGGAAATCGCTACCACCAGTGGTGATTAGGACCAATCGCCACGGATCGTGGCGATTACTGACAAATCGCCATGGCATCTAAATCGTCCTTGCTCCTGACGATTGGATCCTATTGCCATGGGTGGTGACGATTGCCACCTAATCGCCATGGGTTGTGGCGATTGAGGTCAGTTTTGTAATTTTTTTAATTATGATAATATTTCTAAAATTGCTGGATAAAAAAATATTTTGAAAAAAAAATCGAGCACTAACATTGCTGACGGGTGGATCCACTACGTGTGACCTCATATTTCCCTGAACTGCCTACGAAACCTATCATTCGTCACTCTTGGCTAGTACTTCATTTAGAAACTCGATAACTCATTACTCATGCCGCTCCAACATTAACTTCCAATTCACCGGATAACGTCAGCTCTCTAACTTAACCTTCCATCCACCAGATAATTTTTATCTTTCACAAACAATTAATGCTTTATGTTGTCAACCATTCAACCTTTCCAAAATTGTCATTGTTCAAGGCAGCTCCCCTGCTCGCACCAAACCCAGAGGCAAGTAGATTTGGCTGCAAGGTATTCCAAGATTCATCTCTGAAACTGAACTAAATTGACTAAGGTTTCATCCACTGGATAATCCTTATTTTACCTCAACAATTAGTACTATATAAATATACTTTTTCTCCGTTACCAACCATTCAACTTATCCAAATTTACCATTTTTTCAAGAAAGCGCTCCTCGCAAGAAACCTAGACGTAAGCATCGGTACAAGGTATTCGGCGCTTCGTATCTGACTGAAAACGATCTAAATTGACGGGGACTTTTCGTAGTCTCATTGGCACCATTGACAAACTAAACACAAACTTTTTAGAAGAAAACCAACCAAATTGCATGCAACAGTACATCTTCCAAGTTCATGCCATCATTCAACGAGAAACGCCCTTGGCAAATCCTTATCTCCCCCCGTCCGTATCTGCCACGTCCCGCGGCCCCAGACGTGCCGAGCCGGAAGAACGGAAACAGGTGGGTCCGCCTCCCTGCGGTGAGTTCCCTCGCCCATAAAAAGCCAAACCCCACAAGACCTTGCCTTGCCTTCGCCCCCCTTCCGGCCTTCCCCACCGCGTCGCCCGCCGCTGGGAGCCGAGCCCACTGGGCCCCCGATTCAGCCCGCCCCCTGCATGCGCTCGCCTCCCCCCTGAGCCCTGTACCCCCCTCGCCGGAGCGGCGGAGCGCGCCGCCATGGACGAGTACCGGCCGCGCCTGTCGCCGGCTACCGAGCGGTTCGTCGGGATGTTCTCGTCGCCCTCGTCGTCCCCGACGGAGTCCTCGTTCGTCGCCGGGGATGAGTTCCACGAGGACGACTTCCTGTTCTCGTCCAACCCCGTCGCTGCCTCCGACGCGCAGCCCGACGCGCCAGGGAGCCCGAGCCGGGTGCCGCACAGCCACCTCGGCCTCCTCGCCGCGCTCCACGAGGGGGACAAGAGACTCCTGGTCCGCCGCGGCGGGGGCGGGGGCGGGGGAGCGGTGTCCACGGCCGCGGCCACCGCGGGGACGCTGCTCCGACGCAAGGCGACCATCGCGGCCGCCGCCTCGGCATCTGGCGGCTCGCTGTCGCCCACCCAGTCCCCGACCTCCGCCGCGTGGGCTATCCCAGCGAACCCGAGGCCGAAGAACCGGGGGCCGGCCCCGCCGTACCACCAGTCGGCTCCAGTGAAGGTGCCCGTCCGGCCGCCCCGGAAGCCGGCGATGGGCCGGTGGGACGAACTCGACGACGATGACGACCTCCGGCACGCCGATGCCACCATGCTGCCCCCGCACGAGATGGTCGCGCGCGCGTCCGCTGGTGGCGCCGGGCCGTCCGCCCCGTTCTCGATGCTCGAGGGCGCCGGTCGCACGCTCAAGGGCCGAGACCTGCGGCGGGTGCGAGACGCCGTGCTCCGGCAAACCGGGTGGCTCGACTGAATCCGGCCAGGTGATGTGGCTCTGGCTTTTTGTTCAGCTCCGCATGCTCAGAGTCGTAGATTGGTTAAATTAGGGTATAAATTAGTGAGATCTTGTTGTAGATCGGGAGGGAAAACGAGAAAGTGAGGTAAAACAAGTTGAATTTTTTGTGCAACTGCTTGCAATTTTGGTGTCTTTGGAAATTGGAGCGATGTGCGTGATATTACTGTAAGTTCCAACAGTAATAAGAACTTGTGTCCTGTGTTTGTGGCTCTCTGTAAAGGTGGATGAGCAATTTTTGTCAAGGTTGTTAGGTTTATCTAGAATTCTCAAGACCTGGCTTGTGTGCTCCTATTGAAAATTCAAATTTTCAGTTATGTTTCTCTCGTAATAACACAATTACATATTGTGAAGGAAAGGTGCAATTTTTCCTTTGCCTGATGTGCATCCTCTCATCTTGATGAGCATTCTGTTCAAGTGCTCATCCATGTCTGCCCACTTACTAGAGCATTTCAGAGTTCATTGGGTCAACAATATGATCTCACACCATAGAGAACTGCTTATCCTTTCAAATGTATCTAGTATGTATGTGGGTTTCTGTGATGTCATCTGAATTGGAAGCAATGTATCAACTCATCAACCAATTTATGCTTTGTCCCAAAGTATTGCCGTTTATGCCCTGTGAAGCACTTTGGCTGGTGCCTGGTGCCTGGGGCTAGAATTCTCCAGGCATAAGCAAATGTAGGATCTGGTCTTGCTTTGCGAACTTACCTTTATACCTCTTCTCTACACTTAACGTCTTTAAAATGAGTTACTAGCTTGGTTTCGCAGTGGCTGATTGCTATGTTTAGTTGTAGTATTCTAGTGGGAAGCACCTTGTCTTATCCAACAGAAGGGATAAACACCAACAACTTCTTTGAACCATTCAATGCTGTTTTCTTTTTGTGTGTACGTACTTCTGCTTCGCTGTAACACACGATGCTCAAAGATGCTAGGTGCACTCCTACCATAAGAAGGCATAATCTTCTACTGAGTATATTTCAGTGACTGTAAAGACTGCAATAATATAAAGACTGTAAAGAAGCTTGGGATGCCCTGAAACGAAAGTTCTTTTTCTTTGACCTGCTACGTGCACCAGAGAGTTTAGAACTTCTATGCTTTGGAAGGCTGAAACAAGTTGCTTGCTACCCAGTAGATTTGAGTAAACATGAAGAATTGAAGATGACTATATTGATGCATGTTGTGCAGTATTCATCGTGGCCTGGTGGCGTTTTGATTTCTGTTGAGCCGTCCTAATGCTTGCTGTTGGTGTTCAACACTAAAGTAAAACAAAACGTTATGGCAGCTAGGTTGGTGCTTTATGTTAAAACAAAACGTTATGGCAGCTAGGTTGGTGCTTTATGTCGATAGTTTTCTCAGATGTTTTGGTTAGGTTTGGACTGTGAATCACTTCATCCACTTTTAGTGCTCCTTTGTTGGGGAAAGTTGGTTTTGTTGCCCTTCTTTAGCAGGATTTTGCTTTATTCCTTGGTGCTCTTCTTTTTCCCTTGCCAATTCCGGATGTGGGTGCAGTGCTTTAGTCAATTCCTGGCTGAACCCTATTCGGCATGCCAATTCAAGGATCCATAAAATGGACCACACCAATTGTTCCAATTGAAGTTGCATTGCCTTGCTGCGTGCGTGCCATTCTTTTCTGTGGGATGTGCTGAGCATGATTTTTTTTTCTCGAGAACCAGCAGGAGCTCTGCCTCTTCGTTACGTAGAGAGAATTGACCAGCTAGAAACCAAACGAGAATTGATACAAATGGGCTCAACCCACCTAGCGCAACTAGGCCGAGAGTCTACACACGTCGACAACACTCAACAAACGGACACTCCATCCAAAATCTCATAATCCAACGATTTCGGCTGCCTCTAAGAAATCGCTCCACCAACTACCCACTGCCATCACCACTACAAAGAGAAAGAGGCTAGATCTACTATGAGAGGAGCAAACCTGAGATGCTTTTGCAGTGGTGAGAAAGCTAGCACACCACAAGAAGCCCATGTCATTTGCGTTGCCCAACACGTCATCGGCCAACGACATTAGGAGCCTCGTCACCCACGTGATGCAAGTCCAACGCTTGCACCGCAACCACACACACACACGGAGCCGCCGCCTCAACTTTCAGCCACTCTGCTGCGTCCTTCGCAGGCCATCAACACCACCCACCAAGGCCGCTGCCCAAATATCCACCGCTCGACCATGAGCTGAGGCGCCGCATGACCCGGACAGCCGCAACCCTAGCCGCACAAAGATGATCACTTGCAGATCATGGCCGTCGCACCAACTCTCGGGGCCGCCATCCCGACATCTAAGCCAAATCGACCCTACCAGGTCGAGTCGACCGAGTGGACCACCTCGCAGCACAAGATCGCCACCCATGCCGTGCCAAGTCATGGCCCCGTCTAGAGCCGTCGCTGCACCACTTTCCAGTACAACTGTCCTGAAGTTCATCGCATGGCTAGAGGACCAGCCATTGCCCGGGGCCATCGCCTCGGCATCCACCACCCTTGTTGGCTAGACAACACCGTGCCACAGCCACAAGCCCCCACCAACTGAGGGTCAAGGCCTTCAAAGACAACGCCTCCAAGAAGGGAGTGATGTAGACGCCACCATCACTCGCTCCAGCATAATCGAAACTTGGGTTTTTCACCCAGAGAGCCCAAGACCTCACAGCGGGGTAGGAATCGGAGCTCCTCGACGAAACCTCCAAGGAGCGAGACGATGCCTGAGAGCGTTGTCGTCGTCGGAACCAACCAAAGTCAGAGCAAGGTTTTCACCTGGAGGTCCGCCACAACGGCCGCCCAAGCCGACCAACTGGCTGAAACAGCGAGGGCCGCTGATACGGCTCAACTAGGTGTTGAGTCGAAG
This sequence comes from Stipa capillata, assembly GCA_019208055.1. NCBI lineage: Eukaryota > Viridiplantae > Streptophyta > Magnoliopsida > Poales > Poaceae > Stipa > Stipa capillata. Next base: position 248,822 of record JAGXJF010002323.1, on the reverse strand, counting down.
TTGCCTGATCTTTCACGAAATTGTCGTAGCTCCTCCAAATAGACACAACGATATAGCAGATTGCTAATATCTCAACGTCTTAGTCTCCTCTCTACCTGCATACCGACGATGCCCGAACAAATTGATAGGATTACATGGATCAGAACATGACGATGATCTCAAGAACCTCACCACACACTCAATGCAAATTCTTAGGTAGAAATCACAAGAACACCAAAGATGTGTCCATCTCCGACTTGGGCGATTTTCTGTTTTCTCATTACCCATGCTACCAAACATGACTAACCGAAAACATATTTGAATTGTTTCATGCAAGGCTGATCTGCAAGGAACCGATCAATATCCATCTAGCAGGGGTGCGAAAGTTTGAGTTTTTTTTAAATATTATTTTTAAAACAAAGAATTCGAGATCTATACGTGCGGTTTCAAAAATTACAAAAGTAGCACCCTGTCGGCCACCAGTGAGACGATAGGGGGCTTGTCGTCCCACGGTCGACCGACATGCCCTGGGACCACGACTCCGCACCGCAACAGCCAGAGAAGACACCTGTCGTCCAACCGTTGAATGATAAGCCCCCTGTCGTCCAAGGTCTTTTATTCTGCCCGTGATCGCCTCCAGTGCCCCTTCTCCCCATTACGTCGCTTCCAGCGCCCCCAATTCCATCACGAGCGCAGAAACCAGTTCTAGAGGGAGAAAGAAGAGAGGAGAGGAAGAAGGAGAGAAAGAAGAGAGGAGAGGAAGAAGCGGAGAAAGAAAAGAGAGAAGAGGAGTTGAGCTCGGGGGAGTAAAGTGAGAGTCCGAGCTCTACATCTAAGGTAAATTTTTTGTAGATTATATTAGTTAAGTAAATATATTATTTAGGTCGTTTCGTACGTATTAGTTCGTATTTCAGTAGTATAAAATAGTTAGTACGATTATTATATGTTATGTATGCAAATATAGATTATTGTGGTTATGTACGTATTTAATTAGGATGTTTTGATCTAGTTTAATTTCATAGTTTAGTTAGGTCTCGTTAAATAGAATAAGGAGAATTGATTAGACGGCCGGAAAAGACATTTGGTTAATTTAGGTTGGACGACTGGCATCGTGTCAGCTGCTTTCGGCGCGTGCGCGCTCGGTGCCCGGTCGAACGACAGGGGCTAGTCGCTCTACGGTGGGACGACAATCTCTCTTTGTCATCTGACTAACAGGGTGCTATTTTCGTAATTGTGCAAACTATACACATATATCTCGAATTCTTATTTTAAAAATAATATTTATAAAATAAACTCGAGAATGGGGGCGCTGGATAGTTGCCGAGAGTAAAAGACATGTCGTCCGACCGTTGGACGACAGGGGGGCTTATCATTCAACGGTCAGACGACAAGCTCCTGTCGTCCAACGGTCGGACGACAGGTGTCTTCTCGGGCTGTTGCGGTGCGGAGTCCCAGGGTATGTTGGTCGACCATGGGACGACAAGCCCCCTGTCGTCTCACCGGCGGCCGACAGGGTGCCACTTTTGTAATTTTTGAAACCGCACGTATAGATCTCGAATTCTTTGTTTTAAAAATAATATTAAAAAAACTCGCGAAAGTTTGGCTCCACTGAAGCTAGCGTTGGTTCCTCCTTGATCTCGTTTCCTTTTACTGTGATAATCAGAACGATCTCCTACCATATTATGTGAAGGTGATTTCCTTCGATGCATATGGTTCTGGCCTTTTTGTTTCTCACGCGAACGTGCAGCTCTTGGACCATGCGCACAGGGCCATGCACACGCTTGCCTGCCAAGTTACCTCCTCCTAACCGCAGTACAGCGGCCATGTAACGTGGTACCTGATTCGGTGAAGTACTGGTACCAGGGTCACATAACACGCGGACTACCTCATCTTTTCCTCTGTGCATTTTACGTGCCTCCTTAACTGGTTCAGATCGACTAGTATCAACACCTGATGACATTATACCCATAACAACCGCAGCAAGGATGCCGCCACTACCAGAAAATGCAATTTTAGTGTGGGCCCAAAACCATCACTAAAATAGCTTATACCCTCAGAAATATTACCCCTGTCGGTGCACCGTCAGGCAACAGCCGTCAGGTCTAGCGTGACAGGAAAATGGAATTTGCTTGAGGGTTGACCGTTAGGGATGTTATCTGTGACGTCGTATTCTGACAGTGGCCATCGGAGAAATAAATTGTCAGGGAAACCTAATAGTCGTGAAGGGTTCACCGTTAGGGAAATGTTGTTCACCATCAGGAAAATGTACTGTCAGATAAATATACATATTCCTGTGAAACCTTGGCCGTCAGGGAAAAATACAAACTCAGATTTCTGCTTATTCCAGTCGGGGCTGAGCACCGTCAGGAAATTTCTTGCAACCATATATCACAGAAAAACCATTTTGTACATATACATTCACAGGTTCAAAACTAGACACACATCCATAAGAGTACAACACTCACAAGTTCAAAGCATTGTACCACTACCATATATATATGCATGATCAATTTACAAACTATCAAAATAGGATGCCACCATCAGTTTACAACTCCAGGACATAAAGACGAAGTATATCAAAATAGGCTACACAATGGATAATAGGCGCGCCTGTACCGCCGAGGGCCACCGCCATGCCGGATCAGATCTGGGCAGCCGGGGGAGCCCTACCCGAGGCTGCGCCGACCAACCACTGACGCACCCTGGGCCGCTGCGTGCGCTTCGGCTGATGCCGTACATAAAGCACCGCCGTCATGCGGCACCATAGCCTGCCCCCCGGCAAAACCTTAGCCGCTAGAGGACCAGCCACACCGCGCCATGCCCGTATAGGACAGGGGCCTCGTGGACCCGGCCTCAACAAGCCAGATTCGGCCGGAACTAGCCTGCCCGTGCCGCCACACCCATGTCGCCGTGTCCGCTTGCCTACCTCCGCGCCTGGCTGCCCGTCGGCGCGCCCAAGCCACTAGCTGCCACGCGGCCTATGACGGGGACCTTCGAGAGTAGGGGGCTTGCTACCATCGCAGCGAGGCCAGCAACATCAGCGGCGAGGGGGACAGCGGAGGAGGAGGGAGGAGGGGCAACCCATGGCGGCGCCATCACTCGGAGCGACACGGGGTGTGTATGTGCCCGCTCACTAAACTGAACTTGAGCTAATGCCTCTGCTGAGCATGAATTTACTATCTGGTTCCTCCATTCAATGAGAACAAACTGCACTGCATCACACATTTGCTTTCATCACAAGTATTTTACTATCATTTATATCTACCTGGAGCAACGGCTGCTGCTACCTCTCCTGCTCTCCAAGATAATGCAACCTTGCTCAGAGCTACTGCCTGCCGAAGACGAAGTGGCAGATGCAGGTCCACCTAGCTGTCTATTGATATGACTCGATTTTTAACGAAAACTCATTTTACCATCCAGTAGATCCATCAAATATTTGAAATATAATTTTTTTATTTAAAGAGTTATGAAAAATCTTCAAATATTTTTGGGATGTACATCATGTTATAACACACGTACACTTATAAAATTTGGTGTAAAAATATAACTATATACATTCTGTACAAAAAAAAGAAAAATTCATGCAACTTCAAACATTTACAGTATTCACTATTCTAGATGCACCGAATTGTTTTTTTTACAGGACGCATATGGTCATATTTTCGTACTAAATTTTACAAATGTACATGTTATAGCATGATATATATCTATAAAAAAATTCAAAATTTATGACTTCTTAAAGTAAAATTTTTGCATTTCAAATATTGGGTAGATGTCTATCCCAGTGGGCAAAATCCTTTCTCTGCATCTCAGTATCTGCCTCAAACTGCAAGTCACATCAGAGGGCGGCACTGTTTTCAGCATCTTAGTTCCTGCCTCAAACTGCAAGTCACATCAGAGGGTGGCACTGGTCCAACCTTTCCTCTTCATCTACCGTTCCTGCTGCTTCAAGTCTGAACAATTGGCCGACGTTTGATCACCACCAGCATTACAAAAGGCGTAATTCGCCGTGAATCGAATACCAAACTCTATATCACTTTCAGAGCTGCTCAGTTGTATGGATGTAGCTTCCTGAGGGACACAGTGGGCCATGGCCCTCTTCTCTAAAATATTTCTTAAGCAACTATTACTTGGTTTTACCTCTTAAGTGTTAAGTAGAAGATTTCTTAAGCAGGTACTTAGTTTTACCGCTTAAGGGGTTGGCTTAGAAAGGAATCTTCGTCAGATTGGCCCCTCCAGGATTTCACATTTTCGTTCAAGCTTCGCCATGAATTTGGAGCTAGCCACAAATTGTTCACTTACCATGCCTCCATCTAAACAACATTTTGTCCTTCGGTTTGATGAATCTAGGGCGTCTTGATTCGTAGGAAATATTCCAGTTTCCTGCGGGAAATGACCTGTTGAAATTCCCGCAAATCAGCGGTGGAGATTGTCAGGACCCTGACCAAAATGCTCTGAATGTCTGAAGAACTGGCAAGTTTAAACCTGCTGAAGAAAGACGCTTCAACGAATTCTCCTTCAGATAGCCAACGGGCTAGATTGAGTCTGGGATACGACAGGGAGGTGCCGGTGCAATGGCTGAAAAGTTGGTTGGCCATGTACTGCTGCTGCGGTCTCTGCACCCCTGGGACTTGGCCAAAAACAACTCAACCGAGCGAGCCAATGGCCACTAACCAGCCTTACCACCGCACCGCTTCCTTTCCTCATCTCGCCCAAGCACAATAAAGCCGCGGCCTATCCATCAAGCTAACATTGTGAGCATTCACTGAGTGGTCTTGATCTTAGCTACGCTCCTCCGAGTACAAATGCAGGTGTCCTGGTGCATGTGCCGCCGCACCCTGGTGCATTTGCGCGCGCTGCTGCATGCTTCCGGGCAAAAGTCTAGAAGCTTCCAGCGGTGTCCATTCATCTGCACGTTAGCACGTACGAGATCATGGCTGCTCTTCGTCTCTCCTTCGCCGGAGCACTCGTCATCTGCCTCGCCGCCGCGCAGATCGCCGCGGCGTCGTGCGAGACGCTCCGCGGCACGGTGGTTTGCCTCGACTGCACCCAGCAGCGTAACCTCTCAGGTACGTGTAACACTTTAACTTGCCACATGCGCGTACGTACGTGTGCTCGATCGTACGCCTTTGCAAGAGGATCTGTCTCTGACAAGCCGTGAATGCACGTACGTACATGATAGCAGGTGTGGTGGTGGCGGTGAAGTGCGCCGATGGCACGGGCCTGCACGCCGTGGAGACGGACGGACGGGGCCGGTTCGAGGTCGCCGTGCCGGTGGCGGCGACGGGCCGGTCCGGCTCCAGCTCCGGTTCCCGGTGTGCCGCGAGGATCCTCGGCGGCCCGGAGCAGCTCTGTGCGCCGCCGAGGTTCGCCGCGTCGCGCATCATCGTCGCAGGGCCCAGCCGCGGACGTCCCGGGCCTCCCGGCTCGTACGCCCTGGCCTCTCGGCTGGCTGTCTTCACACGGTGCGCTTCTACAAACACCGCCGCCGCTGTTGCGAAGACGATAACGACGACGGCTGCCGCCGCCGACGAGACGGCTTTGGCAATGGCAAAGCCCGTCCGGCTGCCGGGGATCGACTCGCCTCTGGACTACCACCTGGGGCTGCCTCTCGGCCTCCTCTTCCCTTTCTTCCCAGTCGTCGCCGGTGGCGTTCCATGATTAAACACTACCGGTGGTGCTGTGCTTGCTGCTTGCACCCACGTACGCAGGGTTTCTAGATCCTCTGCTCTCAATAAGGTGCGGGATAGTATGACGCGTTCATGCTACGTGTGTGATTTGAAGTTGTGCTTTTATCAGTGTTTGCGCGATGTTGGCGCCTGAAAATAAAGCAAGGCAAAGCATGAGCTGTGCGTTCAAGTAACTCTGTATCTGATCCATGTAGTTATGGTTCCGGACTTGGTTCCAATGGTTGCAAGTGTATGAATGCTCACACCCAGCACAGGCACGCCACCACAAGACGTACGTACGCAGGCACAAGGGCGTCCACCTGCACACCATTGTACGTGCTAGCAAAATCTGGAATAAAATGCACTTTTAGCCCCCCGTGCGAGCTCAATGCCAAAAATAGCTCCCGTTTGGAGATAAAGCCAAAAAAGTCAGAACACGTGGCTCCTACCACAGATCAGACCCGCGGAAGGCCACCTGCTGTAGCCAGACCCGCGGGAGGTGGCCCGACGCTGGCCTGCGGCAGGTGGCCTCCCGCGGGTCTGACATGCGGTAAGTGACACGTGTCGACGCCTGAACGTTTACACTCGATTTTTTTGGCTTTATCTCTAAATGGAGGTTATTTTTGACATTGATCTCGCACGGAGGGCTAAAAGTGTATTTTCTCCAGAAATCTGGGACGAATCAACGACCGCCCGGCTCGCCTCAGCAGTCCAATACAACGCCTGGCCCACAGGCCACCACATGGTCCACGTCTACGGGCCCAAGCCTAATTCCCCACGAAAACCCACTCCTCGGCGGCGCTCGCCTCCCCCGCTCCTCCGGCCGGGCAGTGAGGCAGGCGGATGCAAAATCGAAATGGGGAAACAAATTGCAAATGCAAACATGTCCCGCAAGCCTGGCTCACACCAAATCACCTGGCCTCTCGAGTCGCTCCTCCTCACTGATTCATCCGTTCGCCTCCCACACTGATTTCAAAGCCGGCGAGCCATGTCGATTCGCCCGGTATGGCAGCCGGGCGGTGGCACGGGGGCGCCGGAGATCTTCGCGGGCGGCGCCGGCACGGTGCGCCGCGCCGTCGTCATCGGCAACGGCTGCGCCGGCGCCGAGAATCAGTGCCTCGGCCTCGTCCGCGCCCTCGGCCTAGCCGACCGCCTCACGCTCTACGTAAGCCCCGCCCCCTCGTTTCCTCTGATAGGATTGTTAGCCATAGGAGGCCTGCGCTTAAAATTGTTTGCTGATGTTGTTCGTGCCTGTGTTACCGATGTCATCAGCTCAGGGTGGCATTGTGTATGTGAATGATTAACTCGAATAAAATCCTGTGCCCTGCAACCGATTTACCTGCAACAGAAAACATTTGGGGAATGTATGATTGAATTTACTAAGTGGAATTGCGTTTAGTTTTTGAAATGTATACCAGGAGCCTATACTAACTCTAAAGGAGAGAATTCTAAATGTTAGTCCCTAAAAGAAGAAATTCTAAAGATGTATTCTGGCTTGTCAGATGCTTATTGGACATCACGAAGCATTTGAGATAATCAGGTGATTTCTTAGCTCTTCTTTTGCAGTCAACTTAATAAGAAGAGATAAAGATTGGTAATGGCATTTTATATTTATGATGCAACATTAGACTAGTTCGATGTAGCTGTTGTTAGATACTACGTCTCATGTACCAAGCCACCAACTAGTCATCATTCATAAGCTCAAGCTGCTAGAGCATAATAGTACTATGTATTCTATATTTTGGTGCCTTGTCCGTTAAAGGTTTGGTTTTGGGAGGTGTGATCATGGTTTAAGCATAGTATGTAGCTTTTTCCTCAAAAAGTAATGCAAGAGTTGTTTTCTCAAAAGTTAATGCAAGAGTCGTTCTTCTAGCTTTTAGAGGATTTTTCAATTGTTCCTACAACCTTTGCTTTATGGCCATATCTGCATTGTGGTATGTGTTTGAGAGTGACAGGGAGTGGAAGTCAATTCCATTAATTTATTTTGTATCGAGTTAACTATTTGAATTGCATTAATCTGCTAAGTTGGGTTTTTGTCTGGTCATGTGCTTGTGCTGTTGCTGCAAATGAGGTGATATGTCCAATGTAAACATTAGTGTCAACTGTCAAGTTGATCTGAAATGGTTTTGTTCTCGAACGATCTGAAATGGTTCATCAACTTGATTCTCAGACGGTGATTGCTGGATGTGGTACCTGTTAGTTGTTGGCCTTGTGCTTTCACAGGGTTTGCAGCAGCAAGTAGTGTCTTAGATTCTTAGTTCTTTGCTTGTCATGTGGTATCCATGGATGCGGGTTGAATGTTGGGTTGTAATGCATCAATTGGAATCTGGGAATGGCTCTACCCTGAAATACTATAATTAGATTGTCATTTTTTTTTCTATTTTGTTGTTACTTGTGTATGCGGGCTACCAAATGGATAACGAATTCAACGACAAGAAGAAACTTTAACATTAGGCAAGTTCTTATTGATATTTCACTACGTAATCTTTTCTTTGATTATTTTAACTTCCTCAGTACTTTTGTTAGGGTCCCATTGGGTAAAGTTTCAAATGCAGGGTACCTTTTATTATCTAGAATTTCATGTAACTATGCAACTGACCTCTTCCAAAAGCACTTTTGTCGTTCTTACAAACCGTGATTTGTTCATTAATTGCATTTTTTGGGTTGAAATCTGTTTGGTCATGCAGCATGTTACTAGACCAACAGGAGGAATCAACAAATGGCTGCACTTTCTCCCGATCTCCTTGCATAAGATAGTGGACCAAGTACTCAGACATATATTTTCTAATATGATATTTGCAACACTCTTTCAAGGAAAAATGTTGGCACAGTATCCTGTCCGTAATGGTCAATCATTTGGATTGTCTTCTGTACTGGAAGCAGATACCAAAAAGATAGTGACCATGGTCCGTGATACCTTCGAGAAGTAAGGTTCACATTGCTTATGTTGTTGCTTTGCTGTGCTCTGTTTCATATTAAGCATGGAATCTAACCCACTTTTGAATATTTACCCCAATCTCTTGTTACAATACGACTATAGGAACTCTTGTTACAATATGTGAATCAGTAAATCCCAACACTTATTCTTCCATTGCCAAGCAAATGTCGAATTTTTAAATGATGATTTTTTTTCCCACGACATGCTCATCATTTTGGCCTTTTTGTTGGTTCTACTTCATATTAAGCATATAATCTATGCCACTTCTGCATATGTTTCCCAATCCCTTGTTACAACACGTGAATCAGTAAATCTCAAAACTCATCCTTCCATTGCCAAGCAAATGTTGAATTTTTTTTTAAATGATGGTTTTTCCTCAAATCTTGCTTTGCTGTCAGGGAAGGCCTGGCAATAGTTGTTGCTTGTGGCCGAGATACCATATCATATGCAAGTTCAGTAAGGTGTTTAGCTCCAGATAATGTCTTTGTCATTCAGGTAAGATACTAAAACCAATATATCATAGCTTATTCGATTATTTTTCAGTTGTCACTCAGCTAGGGTTATGAATCATTGTGCTTCTTGCCATACAAATCTGAGCTTAATTATAATGATACTGTATTTATTACCTCAGATACAACACCCCAGGTCTCGCCTTGATAGGTTTGATTTGGTGGTGACTCCACGTCATGATTACTATGCTTTAACTGCAAAGGGCCAGCAGGAAGTTCCGCTCCTTTTCCGTAGATGGATTACTCCACGAGAACCACCTGGGCCAAATGTGGTATGCTGCTTTTTATCTTGCAAACAAAATATCCCATATGTTTTCATCAAATAGCAGCTGTCCCGATTCTAAACTTTGAAAATTGGATTGCCAGGTCCTGACTGCTGGTGCACTTCACCAAGCAGATTCTGCTGCACTACGCATTGCTGCCACAAACTGGCATGATGAACTTGCTCCCTTGCCAAAGCCATTGGTGGTAGTAAACATTGGAGGACCAACAAGTAAATCCTTAAATTCCTTCCTTCCTTCCTGCCTGTCTATCTGATGTTAGAGAAATTCCATTATGTGCCACCAAATAACTCCCTGTTTTAAGATATGCCATCGAATAAGTCATTAATCCTCATACGCCACTGCTTTGTGAAACTGATGTCTTCAATGCCATTGCTCATCGGTGTAGATGAATCTGGTGCCCTGTGGCTGGATTCTGCAGCGGCCTCTGCGTCCCCCATCTCACCGGAGTAGCAACGTCTGTGTCCCCCATCTCTTCTGCATGCCAGTTGGCCCCATCTCTTCTGCATGCCAGTTGGAGTGCCACATCGTATGGTTGGTTGCCACGCCATCTGTCAAGGAGAGAGATGGAGTGGAAGAGAGAAAGCGACGGGGAAGAGAGAGGGGGGTAGGGGCAGTGGAGGAAGATGGGGTATTTTAGGCAATACCACCAAAACCTCACATTCCAGCTGTGCTTAACGGCTGGGAGTAGATGGTGGGCTGACAGTGCTAGCATAAAAAGTATAATGTTCGCAAACTGATGGCATGCTAGGAATAATCACTTATTCGATGACATACCGTAAACGGTGGTATGTATTGACTTTTCTCCTGATGTTATGTTAGCAATATATGTGCTTTACATACGCTAGTCCGATCGGATAAGAGAACGATGTGTAGTGCCATAGAGGCACGGAGACACTACACATAATTACAAAATGGATAACTCCTTATGCACTCGTGCCAAGAGAACAGCATATATCTTGATCTCCTGATATCTCCCCTCTTGTTTTTGTGTATGGCATGCTATCAAGCAAGGCCAATGTCATATGTTCAATAGCCGATCTTTCATGCACTTTCTGTATTACAACATAATTATTTTCATTGTGGACTGTGGCAAAATACATCAGTTGAATGGTTAACTTTCAATGTAGTAAACTAACAGTTTATCACAACAATAGGCATAATACATTCTACGTGTTAAAACGATGGGATTGCTAGATTACCATAATAAACAATATTGCAAACTAAATAAGTTATGTTACTAATTGCAAGCGTTCAAGAACACTATCCGTTATGGTTAGCTGAAAATTGCTTGTTTACATTTAGTTTGCATTATGAAGCTAAAGCTTCCAAACTAAAATGGAGAACCTGCAGTTCCCCACAAGCCTTAAGCCCAGATTCCCAGTTTATCAGGAATTCCGTTATGATCTTGCCTTTTTGCCCTTCTTACAGAATCATGTATCGTGCAGTTCAACTGTGGAATTTAAGTTAGTTTGTATGCTCAAAGCAACAGAACAGAGTAAATAAATCTCAAATCCACACCTTCCATATTCTCATTCATGCAAACTCTTGCATTCTCGAGACACGCGTGATATTTTGTAATGCGTGCAGCAAAACTTTCTAAACTTTGGCTATCGATATCTTTATGAATATTTTGATTAGATTTGTCCACATAAAAATGATGCATGTAGATTTTTCTCGAAAAAAAATACTTTGGTAATAATATAAATTTATTAGGTTTCATAAATCAGAAAACCAAAACAGCTCCCAAGCACTAGTGCTCCCAGTGGATTAATGTTTTTGGCATTTCAAAAAATTCCAAAAAAAACTCAAAAGTAAATGTTGCAATACCACATGCACTTGCAATTTTTTATGAAAAAATATTGCATTTTTGTGAGCTGTGCAGGAAAAAAAAATTTTGGTGCACAATATTGCTATTGTAGCACTTCAGCCTTGTGTTCTTTGCACAGACCACAAATAGAAATATGTTTTCATGAATCTTTTGCAAGTTCATAGTGTACCACCACATGTACACGGAGATTTTTTCAGACTTTACTCAAACTTTTAAACGCAGTTTTTGAAATTCTCGAAATAACAAGAGCACTGGTGCTCAGGTGCCAAAAATGCCTTCTCTTCATAAATATATTACTATAGAAACTAGTGGCCAAAGTCGCTTGTTCAAATCTGTCAACTTTTGGGTGCAAACAGAAAACGACGCCTTTATGCCTTCACTTGTTTTATACTTCTCTTTATTACTTTGAGCGCACATGTTGAGCAGTTTGTGCTTTCGCACGTAGATAAATAGATCTAATGCATAGCATTTCAATTGTCAGGAAACTGTAAATATGGTGTAGACCTTGCCAGGCAGCTGGTAAGCTCACTACACAATGTTCTGGAGACCTGTGGAAGTGTCAGAATTTCATTTTCCAGGAGAACACCACAAAAGGTAGGATCATGGATTGTTCATTTCTTGTTTTATGCATTGTTCACACTTAAATTTCCAAACCATTTCCTTGCAGGTGTCTGACCTTATATTGAAAGAATTCAGCACACATCCTAAGTTTTACATTTGGGGATGGTGAAGGTAGATACTAGATAAGGAAATGACATCAGTCAGGTGCTTTGATCTTTATGTGCGATGCAGGATTTATGTTGACCTCGCTTTGTTGCTGCAGAACCTAACCCACACCTAGGGCATCTCGCGTGGGCCGATGCTTTCATCATAACAGCAGACTCAATAAGTATGCTAAGTGAGGCGTGCAGCACTGGGTGAGTTACCTGTTATATTTGTAAATGTTGCTCATGTTTGAGGATGCATAGCTAAGCTCCCTATTACATTTCTTACAGGAAGCCAGTTTATGTTGTTGGAACTGAGCATTGCAGGTGGAAGTTCTCAGATTTTCACAACACTCTGCATAAACGAGGGGCTGTTCGCCCTTTCACTGGATTGGAAGATGTAAGTGTGCTATCCCATCTGAGTTAATATCTCTTTGGTACTTATATCAAGACCAAGTTATGTACTTTCGTTTCAATTTTACTATATCGTGAGGAAGGGGAGTTTTCCTTTTCTTGACATGGCCACGCGCTATCTTTCTATAAGCAGACCAATGATGATTCTAGGCATTATATTTGCTGACCAAAATGAGTGGTTTTTATTTTTCATTTAGTTCTTGTCATCAACCTCATTCTCCATATCAGTTTTGGAAGTTTTCAGTTTTGTAGTTCTAAGTATCTCAAGAGCGAATTCATGGCGTGGCTATATGACCCTTTCCTCCATTGTAGATGTCAGACAGCTGGAGCTACCCTCCCCTGAACGATGCCATTGATGTGGCTGCACGGGTTCGTGAAGTGCTCGCAGAACATGGATGGACAGTGGGGTTATAGCAACCAAACTAGAGAAGAGGAGTGTCGTTTTGGTTCATTTCGGTTTCAAGTCCAGACAGTTCAATGCCTACACTTCAATTGTCTTGCTTGTATTCAGTTCGATGTTATTTGTGAGGCAGGATAGTATTGCTTCTGCGAAGACCGCCAATTTATGAGGGGCATACTAAATGAAGTTTTGAGCGCAACCGCACACTCCCAGCAGTGTTTATTCTGCATATTCATGCATTATTGCAGTTACTGTTACGCTGTAAAGAAACCAATAGAACTGCATGCAAATGGAATTTAGATCATTGTCAACGGAAGGAGCCATGTGACATCATACATTGTGGGCTGTGACTGTGTTGAGTTTATCATCACCAAGTGCTATTGGTCTTTTTGTGCTTCAAGCCTACAACGATATGCATCTTGCTCAGTTGGCAAATTGTGGAGGCCACGTTAGGCAGTAGCATATTTTAAGGTTTTGCTTTACCGGAGCTTACTAATACCTTCCTCCTCCTGGTTATTGTTCTTGTGTATGTGTTGTGGCTAGTGTTTTGGAGTCAACTATAGGTTCAGCCTTTCTATGTGCTGATGATGATTGTGCTGGATGGCCGCCGAGTCATACAGATGCTGGTTGGTCTCAGGGATATTGCTTGTCTATGTGCTGATACGAATGCATGGTTGCGTTCTACAACGGCCTCTTTGATTTAAATGAGTTCGATAGGATTTTTGGAAGATTGTTATTTTTTTCCTATGTTAGTTGTTTGATTTGTAGAATTATAGTCTTGTAGAAATTTTTTCGAAGGATTTATTTGTACTAAATTTCATAGGAATTTTTTTGCTGATTCCGACCTTTCTGAAAAGATTTTGATGTTTTTTCTATGAGCAATTAAACGTCCTCACAGTCTCGTAGGACTTAATATGATTTAATAGTATATTATATATTTTTTCCTATTTCTACGCTTCAAAGATCATGTGAATTAAAAAGTTGTAGTGAGCTATTCATTAAGAAACAGGAGGACACTTGTTGCTCCTTACCATATTTAATTTAGTAGTAAATCTTAAATATGGTGAGAGGGCCATACGGCGGAAGCCAGTTTATCTGAGATGGAGGTGTGGCGGTGGCATTAAAAATAAATAACTACAGTGAAAGAAAATCCTCCGGGCAGCAAGCGTAGTTTGCGTTTGTGTGTAAAGTATCCGATGGACATGGAACCATGGCTTGCTGCGGTGATGTGTATTCAGACTGCTGCAGAACCCGACAACCCGTGCAGATCCCATGGAAAAGGGTGTGAACACGAGTTTACCGTCCTGTCCCCAAGGGTCAGGAAGCTTGGCAAGGAGCCTAGGAGCCAGCTTTGTTTCCAGAATTGTCTGGATGTATTGTCATTTACGACGAGAGTAGATGCCACGTTTCGCTGGTGCAGGAGCCCGCACGCCTGGATCCAAAAAGAAAATTTATACGTCTAAAAGAAAAAGGGGGAAATCTACACGGTGTATGGGGTAGCATCTTCTGTGTTTAGCTTCATGTGCTTGGTAGCATCTTCTGTGTCCTTATTTTCAACTCACTTGGATGCGTTTTCATTATAGTTTCAGAAATTATTCACAGTTGATCTACGGCGGTTGTGGTGCATATAACTACTAGGAGTCATGTGAAGATAGAGTTAGAATTCGATTTTGACTCAACTCGAAAACAGGGCAGGTTAAAGCCTTGGTTGATTCGAAGTTTAAAATAAAGGTCCAGTTTGAATCGGTTTCAGTTTGAAGCAGATAAAGAAAGCCTCACGTTTATCTAAGTTGGACAAGAAAAGGACTTGGTTGTTTGAGTCGGACAAGGAGAACTTCAAAGCTACTATATAAGCAAGGGCTAGAGGAGGCTTCAAGATATGAGATCTTAGGAGTTCAAAGCCTACGTAGCCAATCTGAAGAACACAAATTTCAAAGGAGAGGAGCACTCAGACTAGAAGGAGGTGTGTTCAGAGGAGGTGATCGGGTGCAACATTGGTTGAACATGAGGTAGCGTTCAGGTCGGATACTCAGATCTGTTCGAGAAAGGTGACATGTTGTCCTCCACAAAGTTCGAGGTGGCGAAGTTTAATGGCACTACTAATTTCGTCATGTGGCAAACAAGGGTCAAAGATCTGTTGGTGCAACAGGGTTGCTTTAAGATTTTGCGGGATCTCTAACCAAAGAAGATGGACGATGATACTTGGGAAGAGCTGAAAGTCAAGGTGGCTGGGATCATACAACTGTGTCTGTCAGATATTGTGATGTATCATGTGATGGACGAGACTTCACCAAAGCGGATATGAGACAAGTTGGAGGCTCAATTCATATTCAAGACTCTGACCAACAAGTTGTATTTGAAGCAAAAGTTGTACCGACTGAAGATGTAGGGGGGTCGAGTCTTGTGGAGCATGTTAATGTATTCAATTAAGTGGTCACGGATCTAGCGCGTCTAGAGGTGAAGGTTGATGATGAGGACAAGATCATAATTCTTCTTATTCACTGTTGTTGTCCTATGAGTATTTGGTCACTACTTTAACGTAAGGTAAGGAGACTATTAAGATTAAGGATATTACTACAACGTTATTGGCTCAGGATCTAAGAAGGAAGAACAATGACATGAAACATCCTCATGCTGAATGTTTGCTGGTTAAGGGTGATCTAGGCAGAAAAGGACAAGAAACGGGTAGGTCATATAAGAACAGGAATAAGAAGGGACCACAGTGCTACAAGTGCAAGGTGTGTGGCATATGAAGAGAGCCTGTCTATAGTACAAGGCTAAAGCAAGCGTTGATGTGGTTGTAGGAGGTGACATCAGCGAAGATGATTTGTGTGAAGTTCTCGTGCTTTTGGGAAATCAATCTACTGCAGCGTGGATACTAGATTCGGCTAGTTCCTTCCATATGATACACAACAAGAAGTGGCTTAGTTCGTACAAATCTGATGATTTTGGCAGCATCTACTAGGGAGATGACACGACCCATAGTGTTTTCAGGATTGGTGACATCAAGATCAAGACAAGTGAGGACGTGAAAGTTATGTCTACAATCTTGACAAAGACAAGAAGACCATGAGGATTAAGAAAGACAAAGTGACTGTGATGAATGGAATGATGACTGCAAAGAATCTTTGCAAGTTGCAAGGGGTACTTATTGCATGTGGAGTCATTGAAGAACTAGACATGACAACACTTGCAATGGGAGGCGATAGGTCTGAAGCCAAGTCATACTTGTCGGGTGGCTCAGTTTAGTGAGTTATAAGGAGAAGATCCAGATCCTAAGAGAGTATAGATGTTCCAAAAATACTGATTTGCGGTTGACCGCACCCGCGGTCGATCCAAACTGCATGTGCGTGGCGCATTAGGATAGCGCGTGCTGCAGACCTGCCGTGAGTGGAGACCTAGCTAGTGACTTCTACCATTTCATTTTTTTACCCAATAGCAAGAGATTTAGAGACTTAGTCGTTTGAGCTGGGCATGCATGTGTTCCATTTATATCCTTTGCCACGTGACCGCATAGGAATTTTCCATTTTTCTGTTTGTTAATCACTTCTTAAGCATCATATTTCTTAATCATATTTTTTACATGGAAAGCCTAAGATTTAGAATGACGAAGCGTGAACTTCTTTGGATTGAAAATTATTTTTTCCTAGTGAAAGATAAAGATTTCTAAGTTGGAAGCTCGTGATATTTAAGTAAAAAGCTTGAGGTAAAATAGTGAGAAGTTAAAGTGCCTAAGTGGGAAGTTTGTTGGAAACTAGCGGAAAGCTTGAACTGAAAATTGTGGAAAGTTTGATTTGTCCTTGAAAAGTCTAGTGGAAAGCTGGTGCTAAATAGTGGAAAGTTTGACGCAAAATAATTGAAAACTTGTGATAAAATAGTGGATAGCTCAAATTATTCGAGGGAAAGCTTGCAGTGTAATAGTAGATAGTTTGGGGGTAAAATAGTAGAAATATCATGATTTTGCACGATATATAGTGAAAAGCCCGAGACATATAAGTGAAAAGCTAGGTAGTATCTAAGTTAGAACCTAAGCATTTTTAGTTAAAGTGAATATTGTTGAGCTAAACGTTTAAAGAACTATATATTCCTTTTCACCTCAGTGGCACATGAGGTCACGTAGATGACGTTCATTGGCTTTAGTTGACTAGGGCACATCTACCAGTGTCAGGCCTGAGAGCTATGAAGGGCTAAGGTATAAAAAAAGAGCGGGACCACATGCCAAGACCAGAAATAGCTTGATGTCGGAATTGATCGCGCTTGGCGCTACGCGCGGCTAACCGTAAATTAGCACCGCCCTAGATGTTCATATAAGATAGCTTTGAGGTGGTAAAGACATATTCGCTAATGTGGAATTTGTAGAAATTGTGTCGAATATGTGCTCGAGTTAAGTTACAAGTTAAAACTTAGAGCTGTAATAGTGATAGGGTAGAATTTGTGGACTTTATAACCCAGATCCTTCATAAATAGAGTCACCTTATGTAACCAACGATATGTAACAAAGCCTATGTGATTGAAGAGTTGTAATGAGAAGGTACATTCATAATCATACTTTATAAATATAGATCTCACATCTAAATCACGTATACTTGTGGCGACGAGAGTAAGTTCTTTTATTGGTACGGGTCCTTATTCCCGATCGCGCGGACGCAGAGTGTGAGGCGTTGGCTTGTGTCGAAGGGTTGAAGCACGCTCTAAGTATGGTTCATCAGCCGGTGTTGTTAGAGAATGGCCGTTCCTCGGTGGTGCATGATGTGTCGTGGCCAGGGCGAAGATCGATCCAGACAGGGATATGTATGCATGAAGATTAAAGCTCTCATACAGATCATAGGCCGCAGTTCGTGTTGTGAAAATTGGGTTGCTCACGGGTTAGCATAGCTGGCTAGAGCTAGTGGTTCGGGATCGATTTTGATCGGTGGTGTTTCATCGTCCATTGTTGGAACGATTTGTAACGCTAGTCATTGTAACGCTAGTCATATACTGATCATATGGTTTAGTAGATGTGCACTCTTGTTCTTGATTTTCTTTTGCAAAGCCACAAATCGGGCCATTGATTCCCAGCAACACAAAACTAACAGCATCGCGAATGCGGTCCATCCTTCACGGACGCTGCTACGAGGTCCCACATGTCATCCTCCGTTCGCCCTCCCCCACCTCCACTTATAAAATTTCCCACAGCCACCACTCTTCCTTCTTCCTCCCCATCGTCTGCTTCCCACAATCCCACCCTCACCAACCTCTACTCTCTCTCTCCACCCAAAACTGAATCCCTCGACAGAATCACGCGACAACGGATTTCTTTTGATTCGATTCGCCCATAAACCCTAGCGTGAATTCCCCACCTCGATCCCGCACCCATCTCCGTCGCTCGCTGACCCGATTCCCTGACGAGGTAATCCGCTCAACCCCCAAAGGAACCCTAAGGAATCGGTGTTGTTTCATCGAGATTGATCGGATTGGCGGTTGATTTAGGGTTTTGGGAGGGTGGTACGCCGCCCTCGCCGTCCGGGACTAGCCTGCGCGTCTCGATCTCGTGGGAGCTAGGGTTTTGTCATCCGAGGCTTCGAGGAGAGCGGCGCCGCCCTGGTTCTCGATCGGATTGGCTGGTTCTGATGAGAATTGGCAGTGTAATGCTCAGATTGGTCGCCGGCGACGACGAGAGGAGCAGCTTCCTTGGCAGCGGCGGCGGAGGCGTCAGGTTCACCGCCCCCAAGGTCCGTACACGCGACAAGGGCGCCCTTGTATCCCTCTAATTCGAGAGGGTTGCTTGGCGTTGAAACGTGGAGCCTTCGCTGAGGAGAGTGGGGGATGACGAGGATCTTCGTGCAGCGTGGGGCCGGTGGCTCTTCCTCCAACTCTGGTCGCTCGGGTTCACAGACACTGCAGCAGCAGAACCAGCCAGCATCAGCTGCCCGGGAGGAGGAGCTAACTGTGCAGCCGCAGCCACAGCCACTGGAGCTCTTGGCTTCAGATGATATAACAGAGCATCTGCCTGAGGGCGGTGAGAGTAGTAGCAATAAGCCTTTGAGGCTGGTTGCTCCTGTATCTGAGAGCTCAAGCTCTGCGGAGGAGAGGGCGGTGAGGGAGAAACCTCCCAAGGATGACTCAAATGTGAACGATCCTGCTTTCTTGGTGGAATTAACAGGGCTTCAGTTCTCAGATCAGTTTGAGCAGGGGAATTTAGTGCAGTTAGACACTGGGCCATCGCAGATGGCCGGTGCAGCATTACACCCACCGCCTCCACCAGCTCCACCACCAAAACCATCATCTGGTAATAATGGGCTGAGGAGAATGGGATCTGGAAGCTCGAACAGTGTACGCATTGGATCTTCAAGAAGGCCAGCTGCTTGGCCACCGGTGGCAGCTCGAACATCTGGTTCGGGTTCTCGGCCTTCTTCACCTAGATCACTCGCTGATTGTGAAGGATACAATAGTGCAGATGAGCAGGGGCCCTGTTACACCTCTAGTTATGATGATTCGGTATGATCTCTCATTCTGTTTTATACGTGGGCTTTAATTTCGCAGGTTACATCTATAGCTGTTTTGTTACTACATCAGCATTGATCATATGATATGGAGATAATGCCGTAGATACTTTGGATCCTTTGCAGCTAAATGATACGATTTTAAAGAGCTGTTTTTAGTTAGGTGTATGAATAATAAATGTTCTGTTGAGTTGCTTATTCTGATATAGTAAGTAGAGATGCCTAACTAATCTTAGTGTAGAAAATGTCAATGTCTCTTGCTTATATTATCGGTGGCCGGTTTTGTATGTCGAGGAGTAGGTATAATTTTGTAATTCAGCAAGTGCTGATGTATGCTATTTTGCCTCAGGAAAGGGAGCGTATGTTCGAACATGACCTAAGGCGAGTGAAAGGGTTTGAAATAAGGAAGATGGCAGAAGATGGGAATTGTCTGTTCAGAGCAGTTGCTGACCAAGTTTATGGTGATCCAGAAGCTTATGACATGGCTAGGCAAATGTGTGTTGATTATATGGTAGGTTGCGTAGTTGCATCTGACTGTAATTTTCTCAATTATGTGTTTTTTACTTTTTAAAAACAGATATTTGTTTTCAATGAGTAGCATAATAGCATATATCTCTGCATTTTAATTCATAAACTCGATACACAAGTTCCGGCTATTCATTATGTTAACATTTTAATCCTTGTCATCTTCTACTTGGTCCCCTTATTTATCTCACTATTTTACGGACAACTTAAGTTCTTAGCTTTGTTAGGTCTCTGTGATAATATTGGACATGAATGACATGTGCTAGATAATATAGCATCACAAGTGTGAAACAGTGTACAGGCTGCCTAGTGCACAATCAGATAGGATTACAAAAATGTTTTGTTCCAGTATTCCAGTTGATGGCTGATGTTTGTTTCTGCCTGGCTAGCCAGTGATAACCAGCTCTCTAAAGATACTTGCAGAGGTAGCACCCAGCAACTTGGGCACAACCTTGTAAAAAAATCGATATGGCCATTCCTGTCAAAACTTGTTGCCACTTCCCTCTTTTGGTATATTTGGTGAAAGAATACCATTGAATATGTTATTATGTGCTAGAACAATGTGAAAGCCTGCCAAATTCATTGTGAATCAGCTGTGTGATTCAACATATAAACTCCTAATTCACTGTATGGCTTATCGCCGAATAGGCATTTCTCTGCCGACAAGAATATATCTGATTATTATACCAGATTGCTAGGTTTCCCCAAGTTTTTTACATCATTTGCCCATTCATCTTGTTTGACAATTCACCATATGGTTTAGAGCAGAATTTTTAGTTACACTACTGTCTATGTTGCCACCACATCTGTAGCTAGCTTTTCTAGTAGCTTTTTGTTGTCTATACTCTGTACTATGGTGTTTTGGCGTTCAGTGTAAGCAATTGAAAACCTAGGGAAACTACATGACCTCTTTGAGCTTGGGACACAGTATAATCCATGGATTAGAATAGTTATCACTCCCTCTGGTTCAAATTACTTGTTGTTTTAGCTTCATGCATGTAAAACAAGGAACTAGTACTTTAACTTTTGAGTTTTTGACATAGTTTACCCGTATGGATTATATACCCATTTCTCAACACCAGTACCAATACGCAATTAATAGAGGCATTTTGTCGAAAATGTTTCCTGAAAACCCAAAACAACATCTATTTGCAAACCAAAGTGAACTTCGGAAAACATCACCTATTTGGACTGGAGTAGTTATACCCTTCAGCAAGGCCGTTGAGTTGCTCATTGCGGTTTTCTTGTTTTATTGCAGGAAAGAGAGAGGGATCATTTCTCTCAGTTCATGACTGAAGGCTTTACATCATACTGTAAGAGGAAAAGAAAAGACAAGGTAAGCTATTCAATACACGCCTGATACTTTTGCTTACATTGAGTTTGCTCATCCGACCACTTTGTTAGTCCCTCATTTGCACAGAATTGAATTTCAACATTAGAATGCCTTTTTCCAATTGGATTAAAATTTGTTCAATAACATTCAACATATTTTCATTCTTCTACATTCAATGCTGTTAAAATAAGTAATGCTGTTCGCTCTGCTTACGAGCTGTTTTTGTTTCAAAAGCAATCTTGTGAAACCTATCTCCTGTGGTCAACTGAGATACATATTTGATTTCATTATCTAGTGCTTTCTTGTGCTTCTGGCAAATTTCCACCTGTTTATATCTTGTGTATTATTGCAGAGATTAATTAATGTTTGCTATGCTGCATTTATATTTCATATTATATGTGTTTCCTTACAGCCAAGCGTGCACTTCTCCTGACTTTTAGACCTGTTCTGCTGCATACATGAGTTTTTTAAGTAGTGCTTCAATGTATATAGTGAGCAGCATACAAGGAAAAACTTGGCATCTTAGCTTCTTCAATTGTAAAAGATTTATGTTGATTGGTTGCCTGATTTTCAAGGTATATGGCAACAATATTGAGATCCAGGCTTTTGCTGAGATGTACAATCGTCCGATTCACATATATTCCTACAGTACAGGTAAATTTTGCTCCAGCATTTAACCCTGCTCTTTTTCTGTTCTTTTAGTAACATCAGCTCTTTCACACTCTGTCTCATATTGGTTTGCTCTTACTGCAGAGCCCATTAACATTTTTCAGGGAAGCTATAACACAGATGTTCCTCCGGTTAGGTTAAGTTACCATCACGGTAATCACTACAATTCAGTTGTTGATCCTCGTCGACTGACAGTTGGGGCAGGCCTGGGATTTAGCTCCTTCAGAGGGGTAAGTCTTCTGAAATTTCCTTTTCACACATGATTCGTTGTGGTTAGCATTGCCATGTTAGCCATTTTATATATGAAAGGGTTTGCCAACTGCCTGTGTAAATAAACTTTTCACTTCCTTTGTGTATAGACCAATAATGTCGACAGGGACCAGGTGAAGGCTGCAATAAAGGCTCAGCAAGATCAGCAGATTGACAATGTAAGTACTGATATTTGTTTTCCATGTTTATTTTTCATCTCAGCACATTCATAATTAAACAGGTTTATCTTAAGCTATTTGATAATCAAATCATCAAATGGCACACGCTTGATGCTTGTGTTGTTTGTAATTTTAGGCACTTTTGGCTGAAGGGCGGCTCTACTCTGATCTAGAGTTGACAGAGAAGGAAATAGAGCGGATGGTGATGGAGGCCTCTCGGGCAGAGTATCTGAAGGAGCAACATCTTAACTTCAGAGAGTCATCAACATCAGGGGCAGAGCCATCTTCTTCTGCCGCAAGTAAGCGCACTACTCTTGCCGTTCGAGAAACTTTATAATGTTCCCTCGCTCTGTTGTTTGCTTGAAACTGGGATGCTTTCCTGTTCTGTAGTTAGTGGGTCGTCTTGTTCGGCTGCGGCAGGGGATAGAGGCAGCGAGGGGTGCTACGTGCTCCCTGACACCGTGCTAACTCGCAGCATGCAGTTGCTCCTAGCAATGGGCTTCAGCTACATCCAAGCGATGGAAGCCTACAGTATATTCGGCGAGGACGTGGACTCGATGATCTGCTACCTGGTGGAGACGGGAGGCACTGGAGCTTCTGCAGGCGGCAGCAATCGCCGGAAAGGAAAGGCTGCTGAGTGATGGATGCACCTTTCTAGATGCGATGGAGGATCAAACTCATCGGGCATAAGTCATACTTGATAATGATAGCCTTTGTGAGTTGAGAGTTGAGATATCGATATGAAACTTCTGCCGTGTTGGGGTGATAATAAATAAAAAGGTACTTTCAAGAGTTGCGACTTTTTGATGCGATCTGGTGTTTGAATGTCTGTTGTACTTTTGATGTGTTGAGTCAAAACTGTTGTGTTCCCCTTATGATCATTGTGGTGTGCTGATCACTGTTGGAAACCTTGCCTTGCTCCTTGGGCTGGACTTGCGTCTTGCCAGTTCTTGAGCTGGGCAACATGTTTGGTAGTCTCGTCATTCATCAAGCCATACTACACTTGCCAGAATGTGGCATGCCCTAAACACAACACTTGCCAGAATGAGGGGTGCCTTAAAACAGCTTTAAAATGAAAAGAAAGTTTGCGTTATGACCACCAGGTTTCTTCATTTTGGGAAAAATGCCCTACTAAGCCTAATTATTATTGTAATACTGGATTTTTTTTCCGAATCTTATCAAGTACTTTAGTTTCGGAAAAATTTCTGCTGGTGCATGGTGAAGTCTGAGGGAGTTTCACCTTGCAGCCCTAGAAGGCTCTCTTAGGTGTTGTGGTAGCTTCCTAAGTCCATATATAGCCCCCTTTTAGAGGACTTATTGGTAAGCTTATGGCCACAGAAAACCATAAGCCTCCTAGAAGGGTTAGCTTTTATGTAGCTGCCATTTTAAGTTCTTTTATTTTCATGTAGGTGGTGAAAAGCTAGATAAGAGGTGCTTCTCGAGCTTATTTTTCAACGCTTTACCAGTTTACCCTTAGTGTTCGAAGGAATTACCCGCAATTGCCACCGAATTACCCCAAACCCTACCCCGTTCCCCACCTCTCGCGCACCCCCTCCTCCCCCCTCCCCCCCCCCGCATCGTCTCCCGCAGCGTCCCCCTCCCCTTCAGATCGCGCAGCCCCCTACCTCGCCGTGCAGATCCAACACCTCCCGGCTGCCTCCCCCGCCTCCCGGCTGCTCCCCCGCCGCATGCCGCCTCCCGGCAACCTCCCGTCGCCTCTCAGCCGCGTCCACCACCTCCCGCTGCCTCTCCCGTCTCCACCTCTTCCGCCGCCTTCGCCGCCTCCCCGTTTCCCCGCCTCCGCCGCTCCGCCACCTCCGCCGCCTCCGTCGCCTCCCCGCCTTTGCCGCCCCCCGGCTTCCTCGCCTCCCCCCTCCTGGCTCCTCCCCCGCCGCCTCTCCTGCCTCCCCCTCTTCCGCCGCCTTCGCCGCCTCCGCCGCCTCCCCCGCCTTCACCGCCTCCCTGCCTCCCCCGCCTCCCCTGCCTTCACCGCTTCCCTGCCTCCGCCGCCTCCCCCGCCTTCGCCGTCTCCCCACCTCCCCCGCCTCCCGGCTCCTCCCCCGCCCCGTGCTGCCTCCCCGCCTCAGCCGCATCCACCACCTCTTGCCGCCTCCCCGCCTCTGCCGTCTCGTCCATCCCGAGCAGGTCACCGCCACCGCCGAGCTGGTCGCCATCGCCAAGCTGGTCGCCGCCGAGTCTACCCCGTGCAAAGACATCACCGGCTACCGCGTCCTCTGTGACCCAGTCGCCACTACGTCCGCCCCGTGTCGGCCTCCCCTCGACGGCCCTCCCCCACAGCCACCTCCGGCCAATGCCGGCCAACAGGAGCGATTAGTCCTAGGTGACGAAATTTTTTTAATTATTTTTTAGTACTGGATTCGTTGAGCATTGAGAAAAAATTGGATTCAATAGAGTCACGAGAAAAAGCAATAGTGCTAATTGCACATAATTTTAAGGGTGGTATGTACTGTGATGCAAAAGACACTACCATTGTACACATGAGCATTGTATGTATGAAGCTATTTCTAAAACTTTAGATCTGTGATTGTGAAACTATTGATTAGTATTGTACATAAGTGTTGTATGTGATTGATTATTTGAAAGAATCATCCTATGTATAATGAAGTTAATATGTGTGTGGTAAGATTGTCTATAAGAAGAATGAATTTCATCTCCGTGAACCATTA
The DNA here is from genome assembly GCA_019208055.1 of Stipa capillata. NCBI lineage: Eukaryota > Viridiplantae > Streptophyta > Magnoliopsida > Poales > Poaceae > Stipa > Stipa capillata. The sequence goes on along the minus strand of JAGXJF010002323.1, from coordinate 223,973 downwards.
TCTATGATCTGCAGTGTTTATAACATGAATGAAGTTATTGATTGAACTGAAAAGAAGAATCCTTTCTATTATAGCATTCCATATTAGTGTACAAGAACATATGGTTAGATAATTAGGGTTTAGGCACGTACATGTGCTTTGTTCATTTAAAATTGAGATGTTATAGATGGATAATTTTACATGTGTTCATAAATGGATAAAGGAAAACTGTGAAAGCAACTTGGAATGCCGTTGCTCATAGGGTTTTCCTTGACGTATGTGTAGAGGAAGTGCAAGCCAACAATTGGCCGACCCAATGTTTGAACAATGTTGGGTATGCGAATTTGATAACCAAATTCAATGAGTGCACGAAAAGAAAGTCTGAGCGCAAACAATTCAAGAATCGATGGGAGACACTAAAAAAAGACTATAACATATGGAAAACATTGAACCAACATGCCTCCGGTCTAGAAAGAGATCCTCTCACGGGTACCATTGAGACTAGCGATGATTGGTGGGAGGCAGAGATTAAGGTATACATATTTTTTAAGTATTTCTATTATTTCTTTGTTGATTACTAAATTTCTTTAGCACTCATGTGGCCTTGTATTAAATTACAGAGATGTCCAGAGGCGGCCAAGTTTTAGATTGCTCTACTTGATAGCGATGATAAAATGAGAATACTTTTTGACGCTCATAGTGTTACGAATGAACATACAAGGGTACCAGGTGCTTCATCTCAATCTACACCCCTAACTGTTGAAATTGAGGAAGAGGATGCAGGATCAGGCTGTGAGGGGTTAGGTTTTGATACCACACCTGTGGGTAGCAAGAGTGTGAAGAAGAGGACAACTGGCTATTCACCTAGTCCTGGACCATCAAAAAAGAGAGTTGACACTGATACTTCTAGTGTCATACATCGCCTGTTAGACATATATAAAAAGAAGAGTCAAAATTCTGTGACATGTAGTGCTCCAATGACTGCTGATCCCGTGAGAGCGGAGATTGTAGAGATGATGGCGTTGGTGGAGAAGGATGGGGCCGAGGAAGGCAGTGATGAGTATTTCTATGCTACACAACTCTTGAGACATAAAAAATGGCGTGATTTCTTCATCACTTTGAAGACACCACGTGGAAGGCTAGCATGGCTCAAGAGGACGTGGAGGTGGAGCAAAAGAAACATTAGGCGTAATATTTTATTTGAATCCTTATTGATTATGACTATAATATTTGCTGTGGACCTATATTGATAATATGTAATGTCATTTGTTTTGGACCTATATTGGTAATGTGTAATGTCATTTCCTTTGGACCTATATTGTTTTTTGTATTGTCAATTTCTTCGGAGTGATGTTGTTCTGCTTATTATGGATATATCATTGTATCTTTCGACTTATGTTATTCTATTTTGTTGTAAAAATGGCAGATGACAGAAGATTCAGATGATAAATTCATTCCACTTCTTGCAATGGTGTACATGTTAGAAACTAGCTACTCGGCTCCAAAAAGGCGAAGGAAACTACCTTCCATGACAGGGATCCAGTGGGTTGAGTTGAAAATGAAGGATCCAAAAGAGTTCTACGATATGTTCAGAATGAGGAGGTCAGTATTTCACATGTTGCATGAGACCTTAGTGAACAATTATCAGCTAGAGTCAACTCTTTTTATGGACATGTGGGTCACCTTATTCTAATAGTAATGGCGCTGATAGATTTGAACATAGTGCATCTACTATTAGTGTCAAGTTTGGTGAGGTTTTGAAGTGCGTGGACCGCATGGCTGGTGATTACATCAAACAAAAAGATCCTGTTTTCACTGAAGTTCATCATAGACTTCATAAACCAATATTTTTTCCTCATTTCAATAATGCTATTGGAGCGATAGATGGAACACATATTCCTGTGACAGTGCCAGCACATCTAAAAGTGAGTCACACGAATAGGCATGGTTATACTAGCCAGAACATCATGGCAATATGTGATTTTGACATGAGGTTCACTTTCGTGGTTACTGGATGGCCCGGATCTATTCATGACACGCGTGTATGGTCAGATGCTTTGGTTGAATATGCTAATTATCCACACCCTCCGGGAGGTAACAATCTTCTATGTGAATTTTATATGTTCAATTATCACTAATTGCTTCAAATTTGTGCTCATTTTTTTAACTATAGGAAAGCACTATCTTGTTGATTCGGGATATCCAAACTGAATTGGCTATCTAGCACCATACAAGGGACAACGATACCATGTACCTGAATTTTAACTGGCAGCTCCAGTTGGGATGAGGGAGATCTTCAACCATCGCCACTCATCACTAAAAAATATCATCGAAAGGTCATTTGGTGTTATCAAGATGAAATGGCGTATTCTAGAAGGCATACCAAGCTACCTAATTGAGAAGCAAAAGATGATAATCTCTGCATGTATGTGTTTGCATAATTTCATTCGTGATAGTGCTCTACGAGATGAGCATTTTGAGAAGGTTGAGCGAGAGGAGTATGTTGTACAATACGGGCCACCTCCTAATGGGGTGGCAAATGCTGCGTCCATAGATGATGGGACTATGGGGCAAATACGTGATGCCATTGCTACGAGCTTGATAGCGTGAGAGGGAATATCTACATGATACGTTGTTGTTCGTACTTTGTATTTTTTTTGTTGGACAAAAAAATAGTATGCTTCTATGTGTAATTTACTTCTTTTATGTCAGTTGAACAATTTTTATTCATGTTTTTTATTTTCATATCTCATTTATGTGCTAAATTGCGTAAAAAAATTTGAAAATAGTGTTAATATCATGCAAACAACAAACAAACATGACAAAGGGTATTACAGACTTTTCATGATCCACCTCTGCTTGTAAGCTCAAATCTCAGAAGCCGTCTAGAAGGGAATGGTGGAGCTTATCAGACTTCTCCACACCGTTAAGCTTAAGTCGGCTTATGCACAAGCCGAAGCCCTCTAGAAGGGGGCCATAATTTCATCCCTCAACTATCACATGACCCACTTGTGTCCTTGCTCGTTTGACCGTACATGTGGCATGTTTACTAAGCATGAGAAGGGCTCTAGGACAAGCCATGCACATAAAACCCTAAGGTGACCAAGGAAAGAGGTTTTTGTTAATGTATTATAATCCAATAAACAACAAATTTCTGTCGGGAAGTGTCCCACAATCATGTGAGCTATAATACAAAAAAAGTGGTACAATCCCTTATAGGGCCTGTTTGGTTTTTGCTGTGGCTGTTGACAAAGCTGCAGTTGGCTGGCTATCTGGAAAAACTGCTGTGGCCGTGGAAAAGTGATCATATAGCTTTTGATTGATCCAAACAATCTACATCATTTTGAAAAATGAGCACTGAAACTTCAGCACATTGCAAAAAGCTGGCAGAAGACAGCTTTTCTAAACAGCTGAATTTGCACTGCAAAGTCCACAGCTACTGTTGGCAAAAGCTACTGAAAAGTTGGCCGTTTGGTTGGGCTGCAGCTTTTTCCAGTGAAAAGCTGCTGAAAAGCCCAACCAAACACCCTCGTAGTTTAGCTTAAAGTAGAAGGAAATTTTAGGGTTTTTACAGGCACAATATGTCCTAGGGTCTCCTCTAGATGAATCAGCATGGATGAATGAAAATGAGCCAAAACTGATAGTTGAGAGATGAGTTTGGTCAGTTTATAGTTTAGGGATGAAAATGAGCCATAAATAATAGTTAAGGAGCGAAAGTGTGTATTAAGCACTAAAATATTTCGAGCCTAGTGAGTTCTTAAATATCACACTTACAAACACGTGTGCATACAAAACACGTGTCAAATATCACAATTGCAATTTAAAAAATAATAATAATAGAGTGTAGGTGCACATTTTGAGATTGTGTGGGTCTATAAATTTTAGACAACAAATATGACTTTCCATGTCGCATGCAAAAACAATAAGTTATATGTATTTACAGTTGTTGTGTTGGATCCTCACCCTTCTAATTTGTTTTGTTTCTACTACAACCGCATTTACTACTATTGTTGTTGTTATTGTTATTATAATTGTTAGGAGTAGTAGCATCACTGCTGCTACTTTTTTTGGCCAAGCACACTAATGGCTATATTTTAGTCCAACATTTACGGTTGACACTTAATTCTACATTATATGTATATGTTTCCTCTTCAGATTTTTCCAAAACTATTAAGTCTGATTTTTATTTTTCTTAAACAACCGGTGCAGATGCACTCAAGATTAATCTATTCCTAATCCTTTTGCATTATAACAATGTAGTCCTAAAAGGAATCATAATTAGATACTATATAACATCTTTAGCTTCTCGGGTGGTCGTGTCAACAAGCAAGATTGGTATGGTGCAACAGTATGCAGTAGCCTGTCTGTCTACAGTCATTCGATCTAGTGCTCGGGAGGCAATCCAGTTACTCGTGTTGTCTGTCTTCCAACCACTGCTCGCCTCCTCCCTTTCAACCCCATAGCCAAACTCGGGGTTGCCTCCGCTACTCGCCCTCGTGCACCGTCCCACTCCTCTCATTCCTCCGCCATCGAATCCACTGTGCTGAGCCTTCTACGAGCAATCCTGGGCTCGCCTGCTCTGTCCCACTGTCACCGAATAGGCTGCTCGCTACAACTAGGGGTTAAGTAAGCAAGAGATTTGTACACACCAATGGCCGGCGTCTCCGTTTTCGCCTTGTCATGCTAGATTAAGTTGGACTGTCGTATGTCCATGTTGAATGGGTAAGTGAAGCCTTAAATATATTTCTAACGTGTGCAAAGAATGCGCGCACACGCACATATATATATGATGTGTATTTGTATTGGTGGTGCACTCAATAAATTTGAATGGTGCTAATCGGTCTGCCATTGCTGAGATCCCCAAAGAGATCAAAGTTTTCTCACTTTGTTTCTTAGAGTTGATGTTAAAAGTATTAGTAGAGTCATGCTTTAGCTAGACTTAGTAGGGGAGAGTCGAGCTGTGGGTTGTTGCATGGATCAACTTCTTTCCGCGTGTTGGACATGGTCACGCGTTGTAATACGTTTAATTGATAATATAAGTCCTTCTTTGAAGAAAAGAGAGGAAAAGAAAAAAAATATCATGATCTACTACCAATTGTGTACGTGCAATGCACATGTCGAGAAGTGTAAATTAAACGTTATGTACATCTAACATGCTATATGAAATATAAAATTAAGCTGACAGAGCAGAAAAATCTGCAACTAAAGCGCCAAGACATATAAAATTCACAGCAAGGTTGGGAATGATTGAAATCTATCACGAAACTCAAGAATAATCAAGAGAAATTATCATCTAAACTTTGAAAGTGAACCCAAAAAATCTTCATCCTTAACTTTAGATCAAAGCAATATAAAGATATTGGTAAAATTTGTAAGACATTTTTTACTGTGTTGTGCAGTTCTTGGGGATTAGGAGCATCCTAATGAAAAGATGAAAGAACATATGGAGCCGCTGCACGAATTCATGTCGTGAGATATAAAAAGGTGTACCTGGCGAGCTGAGAGGGGAGAAAATGAAAGATTGAGGTAGAAAGTGGGTCATAAAGAGGATTAACTATGTGATTAGCATAGAAGTGATTAAGGGAGGATCCGACTTTATGGATAGTAATTAGATGACAATGATAATATTTAAATATTATTAGACAGTTAAGATGTAAAATATTTTATCTTAAATCGTGTTTTTTATTGGTATACATATGGATTAGGTTGGTCGCATAAACTCGTGATCGAATTGAAGCCTATGGGATTAAATAAAGCGGAGGTTGAATAGCTTTTCATTCGAGTAGCTTTTTTTCGACTTTCTTTTATCTCGAATAGCTTAGTTATACCCCGATCTAATCTAAGAAAAAGAAAGAGACAAAATACGCCACCACCCCTGTAATATTCACAGCCCGTCAATCCGCCGTTACCTTACTTCTCTCCACCAAAAATGAAGGCCCAGGGCCCATATTCGCCACCCAAGTCCCGCAGCAAACCCTAGCCGCAGCCCAAGTCCCCCAGAGATCTCTCCCCCGACGCCGCTCTAAACCCTTCCCTTCTCCCCACTCTCCGCCCCTCTCGCCCGCCAACAGAAGCCGCCGCCGCAGCAGCCACAGCAGGCGAACGAGATGGTAAGATCCGGAAGCCTCGCTGAAACTAGGTGTCGGTCATGTCTGGTAGCCTTTTTCTCTGTTCGATTCCATAGTGTATTCATGTGCTTAATTTTGGATTTTTTTTTCAGGTGTTTGTGAAGACCCAGAAGACCAGGGCGTACTCCAAGCGGTTCCAAGTGAAGTTCAGGAGAAGGAGACGTATGTTTAATCCTATGTGTCGATGATTTCGGTGCTAATGTCATTTGACGGTGTTTTTGATGGACTGGTTTTGTTTTGCCCTTGTTTTGCAGAGGGGAAGACTGATTACAGGGCCAGGCTGAGGCTCACTAACCAAGACAAGAACAAGTACAACACACCCAAGTACCGATTTGTTGTGCGATTTGTATCCTTGTGTTGTTCATTGTCATTATGAGCACAGTGCACTGGTTAATCATCTCTATTGTTCTTGTTATTACCATAACCTTGAGTAGTAGTAGAGGCATATTGTATCCCTTAACAATAGTACTTTAGACCAACAAGGATGTCACTGCCCAAATCGTATACGCGACCATTGCTGGTGATATTGTGATGGCTGCTGCCTATTCACATGAGCTGCCTCGGTATGGTCTTGAGGTTGGCCTAACCAACTACGCTGCAGGTAGATTTATCGACTGAATTAGCGTGCAAAATGCATATTATTATCTTGATGAATGTGTTGTTTTTTAATCCAACTGTTTAAATGTATAATTTAGCCTACTGCACTGGTCTGCTTTTGGCTCGCCGTGTGCTCAAGTGCCGTGATTTGGATCAGGAATATGAGGGCAATGTTGAGGTATAATTTATTTGAAAGTTTTATTTTCAGACTAATATTCCCTGATGCTGCTTTTGATGAACATCTGTGATTCTGCTACTGAGCTCAGGCTACTGGAGAGGACTTCTCTGTTGAGCCATCTGATGAGAGGAGGCCTTTCCGCGCGCTGTTGGATGTTGGCCTTATTAGGACCACTACAGGAAACCGTGTTTTTGGTGCCCTGAAGGTATGTGATGCTTCTATGGTATGATTGTATGCTTGTAATAAAATGCTGAATGGTTGGTTGTACTTATATACGCAAGTACACATGTTTTTGACATGAATGTCTCAGTCAGATCACCATTTGTCTTGAGCTATTTAGATTAAGACTTAGAGTCAATTTACACTCAAAGTTTATTTAGTTGTTCCATTTTATTAGGTCAAGTTACTATCCAAGATAAACAGCAACAGCATACCTATATATTTCACTTTGTGAAAAAGATCATTCTTGTTTATATGTTTCCATCTTGAATTTGCATGAAGGGATATTTTGCTCACTATTTAGGTACACTTTGGAATTGTATTATGTTTTTGAGATATATAGGTATCTGTTTTGAGTATCTTAATACTTGGTGTAACTCTGTTTGCTGCATAACATTTGGTGTAATTCTGTTTGCTGCTGCAGGGAGCTTTGGATGGTGGTCTTGATATTCCGCACAGTGACAAGAGATTTGCTGGCTTCAAGAAGGATGAGAAGCAGCTGGATGCAGAGATTCACCGCAAGTACATCTATGGAGGGCATGTTGCTGACTACATGAGGGTGAGTTGAAACCATTGCTCTCATGATACTATAATGTCATTTCTTGATTCTCTAGTGTTCTTGTTGTCGTACCTGCTCAATTTCTTTCAGAAAGATAGATGGTCCAGATCTTGTGTGTATCAAGTGACCCAAAGCAATGTTCTTTGTTTCACACTTGTAGTCATTTTTGACCCATGTGCGATGTAGGCAATCATTTTTCATGGGGAGTGGACCAAAATATCCCCCAATAATATCTCAAGCACGCAAGATGAAGTAGTAAAGTAGGGGACACTGGTAGGTTTCATAGGGGCAATTTGGTAAAGTTTGCCTAGGGATTTGAAAAGTGCCAAGTATTTTGGGAAGAATATTTTGATAAAAGATGCGATGTGTTGTTAAACGGAGCTCATACTTTGTTGACATTTTTGAAGGAGCTTACTGATTCTCGTTTTGACTCTTGCCCTGCCCTTATTAGTCACTAGCTGATGAGGAACCTGAGAAGTACCAATCCCACTTCAGTGAGTACATCAAGAAGGGAATTGGGGCTGATGACATCGAAGCACTGTACAAGAAGGTTCATGCTGCCATTCGTGCTGATCCTACCATGGCCAAATCAACCAAGGAACCTCCAAAGATGCACAAGAGGTATATATAGCTAGCTGTTTATTGAAGTCGCTTGAATGATTTGGCCACCGTGATTAGATTACAATTTAGCTCGATTCTTTGTTGCAGGTACAACCTTAAGAAGCTGACTTACGAGCAGAGGAAGGCCAGTCTCGTGGAACGGCTCAACGCCCTCAACTCTGCTGGTGCTGGTGACGATGAGGACGAGGACAACGAATGAAGAGTGTGCTCGACCGTAGTAGTGCTATCTTTATGCTTCCAACCGAACTTCCGACCGTTAGTCTTGCAAGAGGCATTTTTGCTCTAGTTTGGCACTCTGCACAGTGAACCTGTTTCTTTCAGTTTTGAGTATCATGCTGGAGCCATGGATTATCTTAAATTATGTGCTGGCATTTTGATATTGCCTTGAGTTCGTTGATCTGGCACTTTGTTGGGTGTCCTCGTTCTTATAGTCTGTCTGGATTACAAGGTCTTCTGTGCTGTGCTGTTGTGCTGAATGGTGCTGCACTCACAACGACCACACACCACTGGGTGTATGCTATTTTCCTCCGCCAGAACAGAAAGTGACGAGCCCGGGTTTGCTCGTTCTTCTAATCGAATGCTGACTGCAGAATGTATGGCTTGATGCAAATTCGAAGTCTTCTCCATCGATCAAACCTTAGCTGAGGGCTGCTGCTGTGAAACTGCATTTCTCCTAGAGCTGTTTATTCATTCACCATGGCTATTCTGAGTTCTGAATGCCTTCTCTGCAGAATGTGCAAATTGGAGTGTGGTGTTCTGCAGGTTCTTCACCATAGATCATCTCCAGCGGCCTCCCTATTCCTCTCCCTATCGCTATTATTTGGTGACAAAGACGAAAACCTCCCTCCAACGGCCTCCCCATCCCCTGCCTATCCTATCTAGCTCTCCAAACCTCCTGTGTTGTTTGCCATCTGTGGTGAGGCTTCTTCTCTCTCCATCGTGTTCAACTGCCACGCATGGAGGATTCCTTCGCGCCACCATGGCCTAAATCGTCTGCCTCGTCGTCGGGCACTAGGAGCAACAGGAGCTCGTCATCGGTCGGATCCTTGTTGCTTTCGTCCCCAGCATCGCCCTTCACCAGATTGACCCCGCGCCCGTTCCCTCTAATGGGATCCTCATCGTGCTTGTCCCCAGGCACCGGATCGACTGGTATGTCCCTCTGCTCCCGCTTCGTATCTCGTTGCTTGCACTTGCCCGGATCCTCATCCCCTTGCTCCCACTCTGTCACGCGCCCCCCTTCCTCTATCCTTGTCCTTGAAGAAGTGCTTGGCTTGAAGGGCGGAGACGTCATCACGAAAGTCACGCCAGACGAGGACGCGACCCTTGATGTTTAGCAGGAACAGCATCAACACCGCGCCTGCCATCAGGCCGTAGTGCGATAGGATCTCGTTTGCTTCGTGGATCTGCATCGTCCTTCCTACCGGCAAACCCGTGGCCATGAGGGGTGGTCGCTGTAGGTGGGCGAGGGGGGCTAGGCTAGCCGGATCTCGCCTGCAGCGCCGTACATCGGGGGAGGGGCGGAGGTGATGAGGACATCTCTAACACTGATACAATCATATCTCCACAATTACAGGGTTCAGTGACATAAGCTCGAGCACGCCAACTTAATTGTCAGGTAAATTCGTTTCTTGGAGCTCCATCATTTTCTATGTACTCCATGATGCTGCCTAAGGAGATGATGTTATATTATTCAGAAACATGGGCACAAGTGAGAAGAAGGATGGCAACGCTACAAGGTACAAGAAGGGAGATGTTGAGTCGTTGTCAAAGCTATTTCAAGACTTTGTAGCCCATAATGGAGTATCAAGATTTGGACGAAATATACAAGTTTCCACTTTGTATTTTCATCCATAATTAGCACATGGTGCTGTGCCACCTCAAATTTGGAGTAGACCCATGTAATTTCGGATTTAGGTAAAATAGGCAAGTTTTAGAATCCGTATTCAAGGGGAATTATGTTTTAGAGGTTGTTTCGGATCCCTACCTTAGGAGGCACAAAAATCCTCTCAACTCCTCTTTAAATATACCCGAACTGCCTCCTCTAGGATTCGGATTTCATTGAGTTGTTTAGCTACTGCTACAATTTCGCATTTACAAATTGTGTAGGACTACCGCATTGTTCAGATCGCCAGTGGAATCTCAAATTCGTTCTTCTAGCTCTTGTGCCAATTTAATACTCACAATTTTAGATTATAAATTATCACACTTCTTGCTGGTTGTTCGGTTGCTTGTAGTAACTCGAACCTCGTTGTTCAGGTTGATCGTGCCTATGGCAAGATCAATAACCATTGGAGATTGGTTTAGTGATTCTAAGACGTATTGTCGCGTACGGTATTATTGGATCGTGAAGGTCAACCTCCACCAAATCGAAGCTATCATCATCTCATCGAAAGGTTGGGCCACCGTATCATCAGGAGGAGGAGGGTTGTGGGGGTGTGATCGGGATTACGATGGGCCTCGGTTTGGCATTTGTGCGACGTGCTGTTTTGAGTCGCTAGACATGATGATTGTGATCACTGTAGATATATAATCTTATCAATTTGTAGTAGGTAGTGCTATGTTCTTATAATAAACCTGTACCATGTAGGGAGGTTAATATACTGTGTATGAACTGAATCCAACTGCTGGTTATTGTTGTTGATCTAAGTAATTTGTTATCTAGCACGATAGTTGCTCACGCATGCTACTTAAAAGATGTTATAGCTTAACACAGAACATTAGAATTGAAGCTGGTCTCATAGAAGCTATTCTGTGACGACATGGTTTATTTTTTATTAGTATGATCCCCGTATTACTATATAACTTAAAGCGATGTGCACCACGGTGCTAGTTAAAACTAATCTCCATGAGATGTTCTGATTGATGCATATTTTGTGAATGAGAACCTCGCTTCAACAACATCAACTGTTGGCACGAGTGTAGTCATTGCTGGATGTGTTTTCATGAACTCCCATTTTGCACCTGTTAATGCCCTCTTATTGTGTTGAAAAATTGAATTAAAAATTATGTCATGACTAGACTGATTCTTTGGTCAACATTGGACAAAATAGAGTCCTTGTCTTCATGATGAATAAAGAAATGCTTAACTTTATCGTTTTGGTCATTCATACGATTTGTTATTCTGGTGTACTATTAAATATGGCAGGCACAACGGATATGTTTTAAGTGTCATGTCTAGTGTAACTTGATTATACACAAACTCTTGATTCATGGAACACTTTGTTTCCATAATTTGCACATTCGATTCATTATAAGTTTCTTAAATGGTTGCTAGGTTTTAGTTCAGAGGGGACATGCATGATTTGTTGCAACAATAAAACCATGGGATGAACAAGGATCCAAAGAAAATTCATGAATGATAAGCCTGAACAATTAAAGAAATAGAGGGGATAGCATGTGCTTTTAAAAATTAGCCATAGATAATTTATCTTCTATGCCATGTTCTTGCGCAAACGATATGAACCAAGTCCTACTTTAAATCGAAGAACTTGCTCACAGCATCGATCAAGTTATGATGCAGTCAACAGACTTGCTTGGAAAAGATGCGATAGATCCTGACCAAGAGGACAACCATTACGACGTCAACTGTGATGATTGTCTCCCTTACTACTACGAGAGTGATGAAAGTGGTAGATGTGATTATTGACAGTATTGTGAAAGCGAGGGTATTGATCCCGATAGTGACGGTTTGGGTAACGATAATTTGTATGCATAATGGTTAATATTGGAGTTGTATTAGTGTTGAACTATTTTGAACATGGAACTAATGTGGTATAATGATGTCTTCTAAAATTTATGTATTGATGTTGTATTATTCAGAATATGAAAGTAATGTGATATATTAGTGTCTTGTATTAATTATATGCCATACGGATGTCTACTTCGTCATTAACTTGTTTACAATTGATGTTCACACAATAAAGAGTATAGATCCTTTTATATTAGCTTGTTGAATGAGGGAAATGATGATGCCTCTTGGGATGACAACCAACATTGTATCCCCGTTGAGGAGCAACAGTTGCCAATTGAACAAGTTACTTTCTCCACTAGACCTAGCAGCAAAAGATCAAATAATTCTCTTTTATATTAACTGCATTTCTTACTAAAACAGTGCTGAACTACACCCCTCCATGAAGTTGCCTGTGACGTACCCGGTTTTAGGGCCGGATACGCCTCCCGTGATTACTGTACTGGTCCCTGGATCAGTAGCCAGTACACACAAGAACTTGATAACATTCACATACGATACCGAGTATTTTACACAGATAGACCCTTATGGTCATTATTCAACATCATAGCCGATTGGCTGAATAAAAGTAGCAGCGGAATAACAACAAAGCGTAGACAATAACCCATCAATATGCCCAACCCAACAGGCAACTGACTGGAGAGAACGTTTCTAGCCCTCGGGGTCGCTGACATTGTCCTCAGAGCACCACTCTTCTTCTTCGTCTGGCCAAATCAACAAGCCAGGTGAGTACTTTGAATGTACTCGCAAGCATTTCCCACAGGAGAATTATACGGCAATAATTCATGCAAGGTTCATAACAAAGGGGAGCTCTATCCTATATTGCAGATTGTGCGGAAATGTAAGTCTTCAATCTTAAATATGATAATAGATGTCAAAGCTATTTTGAAAACAATCACAGCCACAATTCTTAATTAACGGACGAGGTAGTCTCTGCTACCTCCCTTTTTCTTTTTCCTCAGCATGATAGCTCAACCTATCCATGCCTACCCTTTTTGACTTTCGCTCGTACTACCCCAGGCAGTGCAGCTAGCCTCCTCTTCAGCAATTCCTAGCTACCGACCGGGTAGCGTAAATTGCCCTCTGTGGATACATCATGCCCACGTCCTTAATCCCTTTCCCCATCTTTCGCAAACAAAACTTAGTCTAACCAATGTGTGGCCTTGTCAGTTCATGTCCATAACCGAGGACGCGGCTATTCGAATAGTTTTTAACACTCTACAGAGGTTGTACGGCTTTACCCACAAGATGTAAATCACCCTTAATGCCAAGCGCTAACGGGTACACTTTCACGAGGTGTACTGGCAGGGTTATTACAACGAGACCCTTCGCCCGTGTTCACACTAGAGCCGGACCCGCTAGGTGGGTAACCCAACTTTCGCATCCCGGATGTCGAAAATGGGACTCTCCACCTTTATGTCGAACCATAATTTCACGTACTCGTGAGACCCACCGAGAGCTTTACCTCCACCGCGTGGAACTTATCGAGGGCTTTACCCCCACGTAGTCCTGTGAAGATCCTCTAGGGATCCCGGATCCACCTAGCACATCACCCTAACTTCCCACGGTTCCGAGCTCCAGCATTAGACGAGGTACCGAGTCAAGTCTTCCCATAAAGGACATGTGGACGTACGGTAGGGGAACTGATTCAGCGGCACTTAGGTTCGGTCCTTAACTGATTCGAGCAGGACTCCATAACCAACCAACTCCTCAGGTAGCGACCGGCTACCCTCCCATTCTTTTCCTCAAGTAGCAACCAGCTACTCTACCACCTCATAACACCCTAGCATTCATGCCCGAATCCAAATCCTCCAGCATTTCATGTGAGATTTTGACAAAGATTTCATTTGAAAAGATATTCCCTGGACTGTATAACCAATCCGAGGGTTTGATCCCAACCCATCGTAACCGATAAAAAAAAGATTGGTTTTGACTATAGCAGGTCTAAGCTGGCTAAAACCCATATTCCTATTTAGATTGTCGGTCGAACAATAACCGGCTAAGTATTCCTAGGGCTACAAGGATTGGATCTCAACCCTACCTCACATGCATCCACTCAGCATATCTATACTAACATAAACATCAGTGATATTAACATAGCATGCAATATTTGCAAACAAGATAACTAGGTTTTGCAAATATGGGATTTCAACATGATCAAGGTGGAATGCTTGCCTGGCAGTTCCGGTTCCTGTTCTTGCTCTGGCTGTGGAGGTGACTCTGGATTCTCCCAGGGTACGTACGGCACTCCGTTCACTACACGTTGAAAGAGATCGGCAAATAAGAAGCAAGCGACGGAACTTCAAATAAAATCCAAGAACATGCATGAAAATCACATGAAATGACGATGTTTTTAATCGGGTAGAAGAAATCGTGTTATTATGGTTATGTGTTCAAACTCCTACTCTTACGAATTCATAGATGCTAGTGATATTCTAACATGCTGGTGATGAAGAATATTTATTTTGACTATCTGGAAATTACATATATAGCGTATACGTGGTTCTAAAGAAAATGGAAATAATACCTAAACTCTATTCCTACTGTTTGAATTCAAAATAATTTAAGTTTTGAAAATGTAATTGAACCAAAAGTTTCTAAATGCTTTTAACTTTCTGGAACCGAAAGAATTTCTCATAAAACCGGTCATTAGCACTCTGAACCGGTCGAACCGGTGGCACTGGACTCTAAACCGGGTTACTGGGTTAAATGCGCTTTCAGACAGCTTCAATGCGCTTTCATTGCGCTGGACACGGTTATGGTTTGGGGTGCTTTCCACTACTGGACACGGGGATAGATTAATTGCGCTATTAAATGGGGGAGGCGGGAACTTGTTCGGGTGGCGGCTTACTCGTTCGTGGACCTTACCCAAGGGACGGGCCCACGCGTCAGCTGCCTGGTAGCTTACCCATTTGGGTGGCCGCTGTACGGTTCTCTTGCCGCTCGGTATTAGGACAAGGCGGCGGCGGCATCTCGGGTAGAAGAGCTACTGGCGGCGATGAGGTTCTCTGGGTTGGCTTCTGGTTGCGAAGGGAGCTAGATGGATCGGAGCTAGGTCAGGAGGACGACGAAGAGCGTGTCGGGGTGGATTGGTTGGCTCAGATTGGTGTAGACCAAAGAAGGAAGTGCGAGCTCAGGTTGGGGAAGGGATCCGGTGGTGACTAGAGTTCGACTACAGCCATTGGGGCGAGAGTAGGTGTATAGGGCTTGAAGGGGAAGGCTTGGTGATGGCTTGGGTTGGGGAGGAGCTCGAGATTGCCTATTTATGGCCGAGCGGCGAGGTCTAGCTGGCAGCGGCGCTGTTGCTGGCGATGGGACGAGCCTGGCGCTCGGCTGCAGCTACAGAGGATCAAGGACAGGCGTGGTGCGCGGAGGCCGCTCGGGCGGTGCTCATCCGTCGTGCGGCGCGCCTGTCCGGCATTCGGCGTGGCCTTGAGCGGATGAGTGCGGTGGCGTATCAACGGGAGGCGCGGCGAGAAGCTCTCTCGAGGTTCTACTGAGGCGGTGAGCTGGACGTCGATGAGGTGACGGTTCAAGGAGTGAGGTGGCGCGTCGGCCGGAGTTCCCGGCGACGGAGGAGGCGGCTTGGCATGTGAGGACTGCACGGTGCTCGCCGGTGCACAGCCTGGATGCGCACCGAATGGCTTTCAGCGTGTCCGAGCTCGCCAGAGTGCATGTGGGCGAGCTGAGGTGTCAAGGGCTTCCGTCGATGTGTCTTAGTGCTCCAGTAACGTTTTGGCATCACGTCCATTAGTGGTTGACTCAGGGAATCGCATGCCGAGGAATGCCATACACTAAGTTCCAAATGGAAAGGATGCTTCATGAGCTGGCCAGAGGAGTTGGGGACTCTTGGGCAGATGGGAAGATCAAGAAAAAGCTCCACCATTAGTTTGGTACAGCCTACTTTAGGTTTGAACTTTATTTCATGCGGTAATGCTGATTCGGCCTAGGTGTTCGATATCTGCCGTTTGAGATTTTTGTACTGGACATGTTCATGTTTTTGCATATTCGAGGTCCTAGAGATGATGGGATCATGGTGTAATTTTATCGGAATTTTCCGAAACATAATTATAGTGGATGCAGTTCAATGCGTGATTTTGCCCTAGTGTTAATTATTTTTATTTCTTAATATTTTCAAACTGGGTATTATTATTTTATGTTGTAATTGAGTTGAACAGGATATTATGTAGTTCCCTAAATTTTATCCGTGATTTTTAGAGATGTCGAGGAGGGTTGGATTTCATGATGAGGGTTTCGGTGGCAATAGGGATTAAATAGGAAGGAATGGTCGTGTCGAGGGGTTAGGGTTTTACGGGTGCGGCAAGGTGACGGGGATGCATGGGAACTCTCATGTATTCTCTCACCTATGCTTAGGTACATTCGGTGGTGAGGTGCCGTAAGCGGTTTAGTGTATACTGCGCGTGTGTGATGTTAGGGTTTAACTCGGGTTAGGGTTTAGTCGGGAGAGGTGCGTGTGTGGCGGCGTTAAGTATTTTGAGTGCATATCAAGCTCAAGATGTTCTTAGTAGGTGTGCGGTTATGATGACACGCGAGATTTTGAAAAACGGGGGTGTGACATTGCCATAGGTGCTCGATTAGATCAGTTTGAAGCCCAGAGTGAGCTTGTCTGTTTCTAATAGAATGATAAGTTTAAATAAACTCAAATAGTTCAGATATATGCTCATGAGAAATTATCACAGTTTCTCCCACTCCATCATAATGAGAGTCATGTCATGTGGGTCTTCATCTCGTTCGTCTTTTATTATCATATGCATGATGACACAAGCTGTCATGATTTCTCGGAGTGTGTCTTGATCCCAAAAATGAGTTGGTCCACGAATAATGGCAAAATGAGCCTGTTGAACTCCAAAGGCTCGTTCGACGTCCTTTTTAGTTGCTCCTTGAGTTTGGGTGAATTGTTTTGTCTTATTATCTTGTGGAGATGGTATTGTCTTCACAAATATCGCCCATGTAGGATATATGATATCTGCAAGGTGATATCTTGTTGTATAGTTGTGATCATTGATGGTATAATTAACTCCTGGAGCTTACTTTCAGCTAACTTTACAAAAAGAGGGGAACGATGAAGAATATTAATATCATTGTGAGACCTTAGTAAATAAAAAACTTATGCCAAATCTAATTTTTTTTGTAAAGCAACGGCTTCTAGAATGATTGTGGGCTCGTGCACATAGTCGGTATACATACCTTGCCATGTTGCCGTGTAATTTTTCACTTCCAATGCGTACAATCTATGCTCCCTAGCATTCCGGGAAATCTCTTTCCTCTTCAATTGCAAGTAATCTAGCAATATCGTGCTTATTTGGATATCTCAAATAATCATATCCGAAGACTTGATCAATAGCTTTTAGAAACCTTTTTAGCCTCGCTATAGCAGTGCTTTCTCTAATCCAAATATAATCATTTGTAGCATCTATTACTACTTTGTAAGCTAACATTCGAAATGTTACGGTAATCTTCTGCAAAGAAGATAACCCAAGAACTTCAACGCTATATCGTTTCTGCACAAAATAGTCATCATTGTCTTCTACAGCTTGCAATCTGTAGAAGAAAAAATAGAGAACGACTCATTCTAAATCCGCGCGGAAAAGAATAGTGAGTCGTGGACAGGAGGATCAACAAATAGGACGAGAAAATCGACAAATTGCAAATCTGCACCGAAAGATTGTTGGCCCGTAGGTAGGGGCATCTGAAACATAGTCTTGGCTCAAATGCCATGATTCTCTATTGTGTGAATTACCTGACATCCAGGCACAGAACCGTTATGACGTGGAGCATTCAAAAGATGATATTAATTATGTGATAGGTAAGTGATAGTAAGAATAAGTTTGTTGTCATCATCCGACGATGATGAATCTAAGAAATATTACACAAATAAGTTGTGACAACTCATTGTGATGTGGTACAGGAGAAATAGCTAGGAAGAGCAAATGGCTTTGCATATCTAGTCCAGAAAAATGTAGCCGTTACAAATATAGCCATTAGAAACATAAACAATGAAAAAGTAGCCACTATAAATAGAGTCATTACAAATAGAGCTATTAGAAACATAATATAGTCATTAAAATTATTATCGTAAAAAATATATAATTATTTATAGGACATCGAGAAAATATAAAAGATAAAAATACTCTCCACGTGAAGAACGGGACACGAGGAGGCCTCTGGATATGCTATTAGAACTCTCATCCGATAGGCAAAACTTGCAAAAGCGTAGCATGAGAAAATGCCACGTCCTTAACGATTTTCGTCCCATGTGCTATTTCGGCTCACGCCGCGACCTCAGCTCTGTCTTCTCCCAGTTCTCATAGACGAGAAGCGACGAACTGCCTGCTTCTCCCGTCCCCTCCGCCAACTATCTGCTCCAAGCGCGCCGTTTGCCCAAAGGAAAGAACGGCCATGGCCATGGCGGCTCTGCGTGAGGCCTCCCTCCGCCTAGCCTCCGCGAGGAACCCTGCCGCCGCCGCCGCCGCCACGCGCTCCCTGCTCCTCACGCACTCTCGCGGCATCACATACAAGCTCTTCATCGGAGGTTAAGTCTCCTCCCGCCTCCTCACTCGCGCACTCTCCCTAACGTTACATCTGCCATCACTTCAGTCCTTCCTTCCCGCTCGCGCGCGTAGCCATTAGAGGAAGGACGTTGATGCGCTCTGGGGCGTGCATGCCTAGTGTTCGACGAAATGCCCGTATAGGCAGAGCTACTTTATACGGTAACTAATACGATAGTGGAGTTGCCTGTGTTTACTTGTAGTAGATCATTAACAGATGTTCAAATTATTTGCGATTACTCATTTTGTTTTGCTGGCTTTAGTCGTATGGCAACCATATCAAGAAAATACTCCCTCTACGTCACAATAGATGATGTTTTAGCTTCTTCAAATTTTCTCAAAATGCATATCGTTCTATAATTTCAAAATAATTTTGTCAACTCTCTTCTATTTTATCCTCCTTTAATTTTCATTAATATAGATGCGTTAGAAATAGTTTTTTTTTGAAAGAAAATGGCAGGAGCGCTGCTTTTCTTATAGAGGAATGAAATCAAAGTTTACAGAAATAATATATACAAATGCATCTGCCAACAAACAGAGACCGGATTAGTAAATCAGAATTGGTCCTCCGATCTCGCTAACATCCTGCTGGAAAGCTCGACGCCTGGAATTGATGTTATCCATCGCGCGGGAAACGACTTCATCGACTGATCCAAACTGATGTTTGAAGATACGCCCCTTCCTTTCTTTCCACAGGCTCCAGAGCCCGTAAACTAGGATACCATAGAGTTTTCGCTTCTCCTTCCGGTCAGGATGTGTGCCGCAGGATTGCCACTAGGATTGTAAGGATTCATCCGTGCCATCCAGGAACCCGAGAGGTCCAAAGCCATTTAACGTCGCAAGCCTTCGCCAAACCTGCCTAGCGAAAACACATCTTAAGGATATGTGTAATGCAGTTTCTGCATGATTCCCACAGAGAGTGCATATGGTTCCATTTGGCCAGCCTCTGTCTTGCAGCCTATCTGCTGTCATAATCCTGTTTTGAAGAGTTAGTCAGGCATGTATTTTACATTTGTTCTCTGCGTGCGCCGTCCAAATATTGTCACTCTGAATCGAGGGAAAGGATCCCTCAAACTGAATGCTGTAAGCCGAGTTAGCGGAATACTGTTTCATGTTCGACCATCGCCAGGCAATTGTGTGTTCCTGCTGTATATTCCTCGGTGTTTGGGCAATTAGGTTCCATAGCTTGATAAATTGTCGCACTTGTTCTTGTGTGTTAATCCGTCGAAGTGGTATCAACCATCTGTTATCCTGAAGCTCGAACTCCACTGTTCTGTTCCTCTTCTTGATGATCGCAAAAAGGGCTGGCATCTCTTCCTTTGGTGTAATCCCACTGAGCCACTTGGAGGTCCAGAATATAGCTTTATCTCCTTTCCCAACAGTGATCGACGTTGAGGCCTCGAACAGGGATCTGTCATTTCTATCACAGGGGGTTAATTGTTCATGCCAGGGTCTTGGCTCGGAGCTGCATTCCAACCAAAGCCATCTTAGGCACAACACTGATCCAAATCTCTCGATGTCCTGTATCCCAAGTCCTCCCTTATTTTTTGGTCTGTATATCTGTTTTCAATTTACCAAACAGTGGCCACCCGAGCAGACCTCATCTCACTTCCAGGAAGGGCTCTCGTGATTTTTTCTACCTTCTTGATTGCCCATTTCTGGATCTTGAATGCTGAGAGAAGGTAGACTAAGCACGGTGAGAGGACCGTAGTAGTAATTATAAAAGTAAAGGGTATAAGTGATATTTTATCCACACTCTTAATTTTTATGCTCAATCTTAAACGTTATCTATTGTGACACGGAAGGAGTAAACATTCTTGGGTACTTAATAAGTCAATATGGAGCCCAACCTTCCCACCAGAAACGCGTGCTTAGAACGCAATATGGATATCTGCATGTTCTATATCCCTTCTTCTAGCTTTCCAAAGTGTGTGCGTTCAATAAATCTACAATGAGTAGGACCTGCTATCTAGGGGCCTCATGTTCTACTGATTCTATAACTAGCTTGCAAAAATATGGAATAATCAACTTTTTTTCAACATTGTAAATGTTATATCAGTAACCGCATTGCTTATGTAAATTTAATTGGTTGTATTGAAGTAAATTCAAACTCGTGTTGCTATACATTGCTAAGGTCAACTTAATTGATAGAACTGAAATAAATTCGACCCACTGTTCTTAGATTTTCTAGCAAGGTGTAGGATTTTGTTGAGTGCTCATGTACACTGAATTATGATGGTTATCACTTGTCATACTAATGTCAGTTGATTTTTGTGTTTCTTGCAAGTCATAAATTATTTCGTAATATTATTTGAACTTGAGTTTTACTGAGAATTGTCTTTGTTCCATCCAAGCTGAAATTCTTATTGGGTAGAAGAAACAAATAATATCTGCAAATTTGAGATATGCCCTTTAGAATTGGGTCCAGATTTGCTTTTATAACTTTGTCTGAGTTCTCAATCTTTTTTCAGGGTTGTCACAATTTGCAACGGAAGACAGCCTAGCAGAAGCTTTCGCGCGTTATGGCCAAGTATTAGAAGGTCTTTCCTCATCGCTTGCCAGAACACACTTTCATTAATAATTGTTTTGCCTGTTTTTATGACCGAAGTTGGAACTTCTTGTTTGAGCTCAGCAACTGTCGTCACGGATAAGATGACCAACCGGCCAAAAGGGTTCGGCTTTGTGAAATTTGCCTCCAAGGAAGAAGCCAATAAAGCACGGGACGAGATGAACGGCAAGGCAAGATTTTGTGGGAGTATATATTGCTTGGTTTAACTTAGTAGTATTCTGTATTTTTCATGCGCCATTTGGAAGAAGGAGCTGAGTAATGCAAGCTTGTAACAGGTACTGAACGGGCGAGTTATATATGTCGATATTGCAAAGGCCAAACAGGACCGTGCTGCAGACGTCCTTCCAATAGCAAGAGGTCCGCCTGAGCGAATTGGCAACAACTGATAAAATCCCGATGTGTCTACACTTTCTTTTGATCTGCTATATACTAGTAGTATTAGATTAGGAAGTCCGTCTCAGAACAGAAAAATAAATTGATCGGGGAGCTCTTAGAGAGAAGCTCATGGGTAATAACGTGCTGAATTTTTAGTTTGGCAAGAACAGCGAAAGAGTCCATTTAACAGCCTGAGTATATCAAAAGAACATCACATGTACGTGTTCTTTACCGTGTCATCAACAGGGTGCTGCTATAATCCTGTTCACTTGGAATGATGTTACATATTGCACATGCTAGCTGCGTATGTCCTTGAAGCTGTACTGGAAACAGTGTCTTCCCCACGGCTGCCCTGTAGGGAACCAATGCCTTGCCGTTCATATGTACTTCTTTTGTAGACTTCATTAATTTAATCGCTAGAAGTGGGGAACAGCACTCAACGGCAGATACTTTTTCTCCATTTCTGTGTCATTTTCACCTTCTTTTATTAGGAGAAAAAGGTTATCATTGGAGTGCCAGCTTTGATGTACACGTCCTAACTACCGGGCAAAAGACAGTACACAACAGTCTGTACAATTCATGTTTGGATGGAACGCATGAATTTCGTTGTAATTTTACACGGAACAGTTCATTTTCCGCAAGAACATGAAAATAATTCTTGCGTTCCAAAGGGCTAATGAATCTCTTGTGCACCTATATCTGAATTGATCGCTAAATTCGTCGGCGGCAAAATGAACTGGGTGTGTCAGCGGTCGCCGATTACCGGAGCGCGACGGTGGCGATGAACGTCAGCGCGACGGTGGCGACGACGGCGCTGGCGGCGGAGCAGCACAGGTCGACGAGTGCCTCGCGCCGCTCCTTGCTCTCCTTTCTCCCCTTCTTGCTCTTCACGAACACTTCGTACCTTGTCTTCACCCCCTCCTTCTCTCGTCCCCCTCCCTTCCTCTGCCCCTCCATTGCCGAGGCAAGAAGCCGGAGGCTGCCCTCGCCGCTAACCGCCGCGCCATCCGCGTCCTCAACGGCGAGGCTGACCTCGCTGACGTGCCCGGCCTCCTCAGAGCAGGCTACGGTGGTCTCGAAGTTGTACCCGCCCAGCACCACCGCGAACCGCACCAGCATCTCGCCGGTGTACCAGTGCCGGCCCACGGCCACCGCCCGCCTGCTCGACACGTTCACCGCCCGGCCGCGGGCGGGGTCGACGACCAACCAGCTCAGCTCCAGCTCCGCCGGGGAGAACGCCGCCACCTGCGCCGGCTTCTTGCAGCCCACGGCCTCGACGCGGAACGGCGAGCCGAGGAACCACGACGACGACGTGGGGCGTCTCCACCACGCGGGACAGCAGGTGCGCGCCCCTGCAATAGACGTCCACCGCGGAGACGAGCTCCCCGGGTAGGCCGCCTCCGTCTCCGCCGAGCTCCCCGGCGGCGTCCGCGCACGGGAAAGGGAACGCGTCGGCGAAGAGCCTGCGCGGCGGGAGCGCCGAGAGGAGCCTGTCCTGGCCTGCCAGGGACGGCCACTCGGCGAGGCAGAGCGCGCGCCACGTCTCCGGGTCCGCGGCGAGCGCGCGGAGCCCCGCCGTCGCGCAGCTCGCCGCGGCCAGCGACCGCCCGTCCAGCCGCCGCAGCGCGCAGGCCAGCACGTCCGCGTGCAGGTCCTCTATTGTGGTAGTCACCATATTTGCTTCGGTTCGGTTCGTCCTTTTCCCTCTTTAGGACGCCACCAACCCTGCTTTATATAGATTGCGAATAAACGCAGCAAACTCTCTGTTTTCGCGAGGTGCCTTCCTGCGAAAACGACGGGGTCCCAGCGTCCCCAGTATGGTTTCTCGATGCTACTGGTACTGATTTACGCGCGAGCGTGTCAGTGTGCGGTGGCAGGCAGCCAGGCACTGTCGTGGCGCCGGACACCGGCAGCCATGCAGGCGTGGCACGACGCGGCACGCGGCGGCGTTACTCGTCCGTCTCAGGGGCCGTGTCGGTCTGAGCACCTGGGTGGGGCTCGCGCACGGGGGGCACTCGGGGCTCTTCGAGCGTGATTGGTTTACTACCATGTCAATATTCTGATAAGCTAATTTTTGGTAATACAAAAATTTATTAACATTTAGCAACTTTGGCTAGTAATTGGTTGGCAGCTAACAAGACATATTTTATAACAATTGCTTGTGAGCATAGCCCAATATTGATGCCAAACCAATTGAGAGCCAACTTTATTAGCTTGCCCAAGTGTTGACAAGCCAAATTTTGGCTTCAAACCAATCACGCTCTTCGTCGCTCCATTAGAGCATCGGCAAATGTACAGCACCCACGACATAATAAGTTGGGAAGTATTTGGTTCAGTAAAAAATAATATAGTGTATGGTACCGGTTCTAACATATTTTACCTAATTAAATGCTCACTTTTCTCTCCTTTGTTTCCGACCATCGGCTGATTTCACGATAGGGGTGAGGATAAGGACGTAGCAGTGGGGCACGGTGCAAGACGACAATAAGGACAAGGTCGGAACGGTAGAGCGTGGCGTAGGATGGCAGTGAGAACGAGATCAAAGCGGTCGAGAGTGGTGTAGAACAATAACGAGTGGTGGGACGCGGCGCAGGACGGAACAAGAGATGAGGTCGGACGATTGGGCATAATGCAAGATGACAACAAAGATGAGATCGAAGTGGTGAGATGCAGAGAATGATATCGGTGAGGACGAGTTAAAGAAGGGAAAAAAGGAATATAATGATAGTGGGCCAACTCTTGGGTATAGAACTAGTCTTTGGTCTATGCCCCACTCTCGCATTAGCTACTCCTTCATAGTGTATAAGACCGATTCTATCACATTCTCTCTTCTCCTGATACCTCCGTTTGTGTATAGCGGATGCTCTTGCAGCGTCCATTGCCGTGCTGGTGCCGAGGGCGCAGCACTCTGCCATGCCTTTTATGAGCCCGGGCGCGGGCCGTGGTGCGGCCGGAGCGGGTTGCGTTGCCGCGCGCTCATTCTCACAAATCTCACCGTGCCGATGCAGTACTTTGCCACATTTTTCACATGCGCGCCGGTGCGGCCGCGATCAACGCGAGAGCGACGGGCGCGCGGGCGGGCCACCTCGGTTGGAATGGACCTATCCGACCATGGAGTGCAGTGCAAGCTCGACAGACGTGCTTTGCCTTAATTTCCACGTGAGCGGGACAGATTATAGGAGGATTTAATTATACGAACCACATATCCGGTACTTAACTGCGAATCCGGTACTTGGAAGTACAGCGTTACCAAATTCCCGATTATCTAGATTTTTTATAAATCATGATCACCTAAAATTTTACATTAGTTAGGCTAGAATTATAGTTTTAAAAAGTGTATAATTTTAATAAAACACTGCTCAATCTGTAAGTTATAATAAAGCGAGATGGTATATAGATGGTCAAATATTTCTAAAAGTTTAGAAATGTAACCGAGAATTTCAATCCCTTCGTCGATATATCTTCTTGAGGGGATCCGCAGTTCGGAGAGATTAATGTCATGTGAGATCATTCGTAGTGGCTACTGGCTTCTAGTACTTGCTCTACTACTGCTGGCCGTTTACGAGATCGAGACCATGAGTAGCGTGCTATAGCTTGCGGATGCCCGGTCAGCTATGAGATTTCTCGTCAAAAGGGGTGTTATTACCAAAATTTATGCTCTCATGCATAGGCCACACGATAAGCTTCTAGTGTTGGGGACCTGGGGGTGTCCGGTTCACACGTGAGACTTCCGCATCATACGGCTCCATCCCGAGCTTCCGTCGTCGGCCCTTGTCATTAGACCACTATGCTTGTCTTTTCCGCCTTGACTCTCGAATCTTTTGCTTCTCGGGTGGTGGCGAACAATGCTGCTTGCGTAGCGGGAGATGCCCGCCCATCGGGCCCAGCCTGCTTCATGCCCGAAAGAAGGCTAGCCGGACTAGTGGTAGGGGACCCGACCGTAAAAAACCCTACCCTATTCTCAAACTCTCTGCTGAGCTCTACCCTGCCCGCATTTATTTAGAAGGGGGCCAAAGAAATGTCTCCACCTGCTGCCAACAGTCTTTCTTTGGAATTCTACTGAACGGGTCGATCCTCTCCTCCGTTTGTTTTAGCAACTTATCCTAAGGTCTCTTCGCCAAGAACTCTCCGGCAACGATAGAGGAACTAACCTGTCTGCAGTGGTGGGGCTGCTTTTTAAAAAAAAATAATAAGACCTGGACGATTATAGGAACGTGGAGTTTCTCCTAGGTTCTGATCTCATTCAAGGCGGAGAGAAGGTGGGCGGGTCAGCGGGCAAGGGCCGGATCCCCCTACCTCTCCCAAGGATGAAAAAGGTGTTAATATTGGTATGTTCTATTATTTGGATAATAGTAGTTGGTCCAATAGTCCAGCCCAAGTGTTCGTACTTAAGTGCCGAGCCTAACAAAAACCAATTTTGTGTACCTCGCGTCTACCGGCACAAGGCTGCAAACGTACAATCTCTTATCTATCAATTTTCTCTTGCTCAACTAGATCGCTGCCGTGCTCTCCAGGCCCTAGCCAAGCTAGGGCACTGCTAGTGCTAGCATCCGGCACTTCATTGACTCGAGCATCGATCAATCCTGCCGGCGTTCTGTCACCGTCGTCCATTGTCCGCCGATCACCGCGACTGCTAGTTCTAATCAAGGACTCAAGTCTCAAGGCTACCGGGTGTATGGTATAATAAATTATACTATTAGTTAGTACTAGTCACTACCTACTAGTTATTACTTTTGTTAGATTGTATGCTGTATTTAAGATTCCATAGATTGTTGTGATATATTTATTGTCCGATTATTGTCCTCTTGATTTATTTTATGTCCAAATCCTGGCTCCACTTCTGATCTCATTGTCCATCTATTGTCTTTGTGAACTAAATGTAATGGGGGCAGAATTGAGTATGATCAGAGCCTCAGGTATTCGGAACCAAATGCATATCTATCATCTTCTTAAGTTTGAACTGCATTGTAGTACTACCATTACATGATTCTTCTTCATACGAGCACAATAAGAAAGAAGAAAACCAGAGCAAAGCACAGGCATATATCGGCTGCAGTTTATATCTTCACAGCTCATGCTGTCTGCATTTTTCCCCGACAAACCTCAAAATGATAGGGGGCTCCTAGAAGTCATTGAGAAGAAGAGAATTGATAAGGTTTACAAAAAATTTGGGCCAAAAACTTTACAAAACTTAGTTAACTAAAAAAATGGGCAAAAACCCAGATAACGGGGAAGCTACATAGATAAACTAGTTGTAGGGCACCGCAAGACAAAACAGATACACCGGCAAAGTCAACCATGCTTGGCGCACACAGATAGACGCACCCCTCACTGACGCTATCGGCTGCATTATTATCACCATCCATCGCATTCACGACCCGACAACTCCGACTTCACAGTAGCAAGCCTCCGAGAAGTACATCATCGCTCGTTGCTCTGAATAAAAATCCGTCATGACCAACTACCAGTTTTATTACCACTGAATAGAGAAGACATATTTAAGGGAAGGTGAATCTGGACCTCTCTAGCAATGAGAGAACAATAAATACATGGGTATGGCCGCAGTCCCTGTCAGGATTGACTGAGCAAAGAAGACCGAAGACTAAACAAATCCAATTTTAACGTCAGATTTAGATTGGTCTCGCAATAATACTTCCAGATTTGTTAGGAGTTGCTTATAATATTCTGGGTCCCCGAGACATCCTTATCTAGGTGTTATAATCCTAATTTCTTTATCATTTCTGATGCCTGGGACGACCAGCCCCGTCACGGGTTCCCTAACCTTGCATCAGTATTTAGGGCCCAAATTCTTCTAGAATCACTCAATTAAGAACATGTTCTCCCCAGCTATATAGAAATAGTTGCGACAAAGGTCACGATCAACATTCCCCTCCTTATCCACACATATCCAAGTGGAGCATCCCAATAGGCCGCTCCCCCGGCAGTGAATCTATTTCATCCACTGCAAGTGATCCACATCACGCGAGCCCCCACAACAATCTGCGAGCTTCCCTCTCCTCCTCTCAAGTCCACACCAG
Organism: Stipa capillata; assembly: GCA_019208055.1. Lineage (NCBI taxonomy): Eukaryota > Viridiplantae > Streptophyta > Magnoliopsida > Poales > Poaceae > Stipa > Stipa capillata. The sequence continues at coordinate 196,393 of JAGXJF010002323.1, read as the reverse complement.
CACGCGTCTCCATCCGCCCTCGTAGCACCCACCACGAAATAAGAGCTAGCCGGTGCACCACACACCAGAGACGTACGACCATCGCAGCCGCTCGCAGCACAATAGCTAGCTCGCCATGGCCGCCACCTCCACCGTCTCCGGCCTCGCCGGCGCCGCACTCACCCGCCGGCCAGCCTTCTCTACCAGTACGCGCGATGAACTCTTAACTTACCTAGTTTTCCGATCAGTCGTGTACCATCGATCATCAGACGTGGTTGACGATGTTGTTGTCTTGAAATGTTCGATCTGTGTAGGCTTCACGAGGGGTGGCCGAGTGTCGGCGAGGAACCCATTGATGACGAGGAACCTGGAGAGGAATGGCAGGATCACCTGCATGACGTGAGTAGCCAGCTAGGACGCCGGCCAAAAACGAGTCTTTTTTGTTTTGACGTCGGCGTATGAATCTGTGACTGACCGATGATGTTCTTTTTTGCGTTTGTTGATTAGGTTCCCGCGGGACTGGCTGCGGAGGGACCTGAATGTGATCGGGTTCGGCCTGATCGGGTGGCTGGCGCCGTCGAGCATCCCGTTGATCAACGGCAACAGCCTGACGGGGCTCTTCTTCTCCAGCATCGGCCAGGAGCTCTCCCACTTCCCCTCGCCCCCGGCGCTCGAGTCGCAGTTCTGGTCAGAATTCAACCGCTCACTAGCCATCATACGCATACCTTAGCAGTGTACTGGTGATGTTTTAACATGGGTTTCTTCTGGTTGAATATTGCAGGCTGTGGTTGGTGACTTGGCATCTTGGCCTGTTCATCGCGCTCACCTTTGGCCAGATCGGGTTCAAGGGCAGGACCGAGGACTACTTCCAGAAGTGAATTTAAGCAGCATAATTAGCCTGATTGCATGCATGCCTCGTCCTTCCTTGTATGAGGCTACTTTGTGCATGAGTCTTCAATGTAAATCTGTTCTTTGTAATGTACCCTATGGTCTGATGAGCGTAGATTTGATGCGGTGTGATTACTGATAAGCTCTCCCATGCTAAGCAACAAAACTAAGAGATGTTCAGAGGAATTCAGGTTTAACAAAAAGAAAAAAAAACTTTTGAAACATGGCAATTGTACGATAGCAAATAGCCACAAACTAAAAATTAATAGTCGTTCCAATTTTATCGGATGGTCTAACGGACAAGCAAACCTGACGTATACAAATATCGACAAGGTGTTATGCTCTACAGAATGGGACGCTGAGTTTGCCAACTCGCACCTACAGGCGATGTCGTCCATGATCTCAGACCACTGTCCGCTGCTGCTTCTAGGAGCAGTAAGGACACCGAAGCTTAAGACCTTTAGATTTGAAGACTGGTGGTGTCAGATCCCGGGCATTCATCAGGTCATTAGTGACTGCTGGCACAGGGCGGTAACACCAACAGACCACATCACCCGTCTACACGCAAAGCTCTCAAGGCTAGCAAAAACCCTACAGAAATGGAGTAAAAACCTTTTTGGTAACACAGCCTTGCAGTTCGCTCTAGCTTCCGAGATCATTTTGCAGCTGGACAGGGCGCAGGAACTTCGGAACCTTAATGATATAGAAACAGATTTGCGTAGGAACCTCAAAACCAGACTCCTGGGTTTGGCCGTCATTCAGAAGCTAAGATTTAAACAGCGATCTAGAACTCAATGGATCAAACAGGGAGATGCAAATACAAGATTCTTCCACCTCAAAATCAATTCGCGCAAGAAGAGAAACTTTATCACCTCCCTAGGAGCTAATGGCCAGGTCGCTCACAACCAAGCTGACAAGAGAATTATTATAGCCGAGCACTTCATCTCGGTCCTGGGAGCAAAGGAACAGAGACAGCACACACTAAACTGGGAGTTTCTACAGATACAGAGACACAACCTAGATCACCTTGAGGTAGACTTCACAGAAGAAGAAATCTCCCATGCGATTAAGCTTATGCCAAATGACAAGTCCCCAGGACCAGACGGTTTCTCAAATCGCTTCTTCAAAACCTTTTGGGGCATCATTAAGGAAGATCTAGTCAGCGCCATCAATCAGTTCTGCTGTCTCAGAACAAATAGACTCTCCCTCCTAAACAGCGCAGAGATTGTTCTAATTGCAAAAAAGCAACAGGCGACAACGATTACAGACTATCGCCTGATTAGTGTTATACATGCTTTTGGGAAGATTGTGACAAAGATGCTTGCTAACAGGCTTGGACCGGAGCTCGATTCAATTGTCTCGACATCACAGAGCGCCTACATTAAGAAGCGAGGTATACAGGACAACTTCATTTATACCCAAAACACTATCAAAGCGATGCACAGGAAAAATATCCCAGGACTCTTCCTCAAACTTGACATCCAGAAGGCGTTCGACTCTGTAAGTTGGGAGTACCTCCTCGAGCTATTACAGAATTTGGGTTTTGGACCAAGATGGAGAGAGTGGACGGCACGCATCCTAGCCTCGTCATCAAGCTGTGTCATAGTAAATGGAGAGCGCACAGAGCGTTTTTGGCACCGAAGAGGGCTCAGGCAGGGAGACCCATTATCACCTCTCCTATTCATCATCGCAATTGACCCCCTCTAGAAGCTTCTCCTCCGAGCCATACAGGCGAACCTAATCAAGCCAATCACAGGAATTGCTAACGACATGAGAATCTCGCTTTATGCGGACGACGCAGCAATTTTTGCAAACCCTGACACAAGTGAAATACAGGCCATTCAAACCTGTCTGCAGGTCTTCGGGGAGGCAACAGGTCTCCAAACTAATTTCCAGAAAAGTTGTATTTACCCCGATCAGATGCTCGCACATCAATATCCAACAAATCACGCAGAATTTTCAGGCGCCGCTAAAACAGTTCCCATGCACCTACTTGGGCCTTCCACTGCACACCTCCAGGCTACGCAAAGTTGACTTCCAACCAATGTTCGACAGGCTCTCCTCCAGACTTGCAGGTTGGAAAGGCGAACTCCTCTCTAGAGCGGGAAGGCTGACGCTCATAAACTCTGTGCTATCACCGTGCCTAGTGTACTTCCTATCTGCATTCAAACTCGATAAGTGGGCAATTAAAAGAATTGAGAAGACATTCAGATCCTTCCTCTGGAAAGGAGATGAAGTATGCTCAGCAGGTCATTGCCTAGTCAACTGGAAACAGGTCTGCAAGCCGAAATCCATGGGAGGTTTAGGTATTAAGGATATTCAAAGTTTTGGTGCATCGCTTCGCTTACGATGGCTGTGGGGCGAATGGAGTAACATCAGGAAACCTTGGTATGGCCAATCGATACCATGTGATGACACGGACAGGTCCGCATTCCAGGCCTCCACCACCATTCTCGTTGGCAACGGCCAAACAGCCAAATTCTGGACGTCCAGATGGATACAGAATATCTCACCGCGCGAGATCGCCCCAGAGCTTTTCACCCTCGCCAGAAGAAAACACAGGACAGTGGCCCAAGAGCTAGAGAACAACAAATGGCTCAAGTCCCTCCGAGCTATTCACACGACCACACAGATTCATCAGTTCCTATCACTTTGGAACCGAATTCAAGATGTACAGATCAATAGCCAAGTACCCGATCAAATCTCTTGGAGATGGACAGATAATGCTCAATACTCCGCCAGATCTGCATACAGGTTCCAGCACATAGGAACATACGCCACCTTCGACGCTTCCACCATATGGACGGCCGACACAGAACAAAAATGCAAAATCCATGTTTGGCTTCTTATCCAACAGCGAATCCTCACGGCAGATAAACTAGAGAAAAGAGGATGGGCGAACGGCGCTATATGCACCTTATGCGGAAATCAGACGGAGACAGCTCTTCACATTTCCATCGGTTGCCCCTTCGCCAGACAGGTGCTACGGAAAGTGGCCACTATGAACAGGATTGAGCCTGATACGCTTCTTCATACCAATCAAGAGAACCTTTCCAAATGGTGGCATTTTAGCTGCGCGGCGGGATCAAAGAAAGAGAAGAGGAAGCGATATGGGATCATTGCTTACGCGCTTTGGAATACTTGGAAAGAGAGAAACGCTCGTATCTTCAACAACGAGTACAGTGATGTGCATAGAGTGGCCGGGAAAGCTCAACAAGACATCATCGCTAGGAGGCTAGCTTTTGGTCGAACTTCAAACGATACTGGAGACCCCTTGGTCGCCGTGCCTTAGCCTGTAGTTTGCTTGCATGCTAGTTACCCTTCTGGAAGCTATGTACATATCAGACCTTTGAACTTTGTATTGTTTTTATCTCCTAATCTATGAGAGAGGCAGAGCTCCTGCCATACTTCTTCGAAAAAAAAATAATAGTCACAGAACATACTTTTAATAGCTTGTTTCTGGTTAAATTTCATTACAAAATCGTGTTCAGTCACACAAGTTAAAAGTATCTTCTGGTGGACGTCTATGAGCCTATAAATGGCGAGTTGCTTCGTACCATGACAAGATAATTCTAGTGTGTCCATTTATTTAACCATGTCTTCCATGACAGCCAATTATTGACAACCTAACACTTAACAGTCACAGAGCATACTTGTAATAGCTCCTTTTTTTGGGTAAAATCTCATCAAAAATTTGTTTTTTTTATAACCATCAAAAATTTGTGTTGGTCTAGCACAAAGGAGGCAGCCCGTGAACCAAATCCGAAGTGACGTGGGTTCAGAAGCGAAGACCCAAAAGGCCGAAACTGCAACGCCCAGGCCCCAAGGCAGCTCCGAATGCCACCACCCCCCTCCCCTCTCGCCGCCTCGCCGCATGACCCTCGCCGCCGGCCGCCCATCCCCTCCGGTCGCCACCCTCCTCGGTCGCTGCCGCACCACCCGCTGCCTCGCCCAGCTCCACGCCCGCATCGTCCGCCTTGGCCTTCACAACCACCACGCCCTCCTCGCCCGCTTCGCCGCCGCCTGCGACGCCCTCGCCTCCCCCACCGTCGCCGCATCCTTCCTCTCCGCCCTCCCCTCCCACGCCGCCGTCCCTCTCCGCCTCCGAAACTCCGTGCTCGCCTCCCTGGCCCGCCACGCCCCGCTCCACGCCGCGCTCGCGCACTTCAACCTCCTCCGCCGCGCCGTCCGCCCCGACGCATTCTCCTTCCCTTCCCTCCTCCGCGCGTGCGCTTGCCCCCCCACCGGCGCCGCATTACACGCCGCGGCGATCCGCCTCGGCCTCGACGCGGACCTCTTCGTCCGCACGGCGCTCATACAGTTCTACGGAAGGTGCAGCGCCACCGGTGCAGCCCGGGCGCTGTTCGACTCAATGACCATTCCCAGCGAGGTTTCCTGGACCGCCATTATCACGGTCTACGCCAACTCTGGTGACATCGTTGCCGCCCGGGAGTTTTTTGACCAAATGCCACACCGGAACTTGGTGCATTGGAACGCCATGGTTGATGGGTATGTGAAGTGCGGGGACATGGAGGGCGCAAGAAGGCTGTTTGAAGAAATGCCTGAGAGAACTGCAACAGCGTACACATCGTTGATTGGTGGGTATGCAAAGGCAGGAAATATGGTAGCTGCCAGATTGTTGTTTGATAAGTTAGAGGATAGGGATGTATTCGCATGGTCAGCGATAATATCAGGCTATGCGCAGAATGGTTACCCTGGAGAGGCTTTCAGGATCTTTTATGAGTTCCAAGAGCAAGACATATGCCCTGATGAGCTAGTTATTGTTGCTCTGATGGCAGCATGCTCCCAACTGGGTAACATCATGTTGGCCAGATGGATTGAAGGTTACATCACAAGGTATTCAATAGATATGAACAATGCCCATGTATTGGCTGGTCTCATAAACATGAACGCGAAGTGTGGGAACATGGAGAGGGCTACTGTTTTGTTTGAATCTGTGCCTGTTCGAGATGTGTTCTCGTACTGTTCGATGATGCAAGGTCATTGCCTCCATGGTTCAGCTAACAAGGCTGTGGAGCTTTTCTCTAGGATGCTCTTGGAGGGCCTCTCCCCAGATAATGCTGTGTTTACAGTTGTGCTGACAGCTTGCAGTCATGCTGGCCTAGTAGAAGAAGGGAAGAAGTTCTTTGCTATGATGAAGAATGAGTACTTGATTGTGCCATCTGGTGATCACTATGCTTGCCTTGTCAGTCTTCTTGGACGTTTTGGGATGCTGAGAGATGCATATGAGCTTATCAAGTCAATGCCTGGAGAACCTCATCCGGGATCATGGGGTGCATTGTTAGACGGATGCAAACTTCACTGTGATATTGAGCTTGGAAAAATTGCAGCAAAGAAGCTCTTTGAAATTGAACCGGATAATGCTGGGAATTATGTCTCCCTGTCAAATATTTATGCTAACATTGACCGATGGGCAGATGTTTCTGAAATTAGAGCTGAAATGACCGGAAAAGGGATAATGAAAATAACAGGCTGTACCCTTGTTTTACAGTGAAGAATTGTTGAAAGATTGATGTATTTATCTTGCCTTATGTTCACTGGGTCCTATTGGAAAGTTGATTAGATATCTGTTTTGAAAGAAAGAAAAAAGCGCATGGGCTTTACATTGTCGACTCATGATGGTAAGGAGATTAATGGAAAACAACAGTTTACATTCAAATTGAGGATGCTTAGAGTAGAAGATGGCTGCATTTTGACATAGATGACATGCTAGCTAACAAGCTGTCAGGGGTTTAATAGGAGGCAGGAACCATCTGAGGTAGACTGTTCTCTTCTGCATAGTGCTTCTCCTTGCTGCCATTGCCATATTGTCAGAAACAGAGGATTCTTTGATAGATGGTGCAATACTGAGATATCATTCACTGCTGCCATTGCTGCTGAGATGATGCCCTGTGAGTTCTCTCACCGCTGAGGCACCCTTAATCTTCTTTACTACCTACTCATTTATTGTGCTGTTAATCCTAGCTAATGTTCTGATATGATTACTACTGAACTCGTACTTCCAGCATACAAAATAGTGTGCTTATATAGGGAAAACGTTGCTGCCTTAGGTTTACTTCATTTGATGTTTGGACTCGTACAAGTTGTTAGTAATTAGTATTCCCTCATAGTGCTACTTTGAATGTAGTTCTGTATAGTGTTAACACTTGTATCCGATATGACATATGTTCTTGCAACATTATAGGATTGTTTCCTCGACTTATTTTAATGATTGGTAACCATTTGGATATGGAAATAATTGCAGAACTTCAGTGTCACAGTATGTTCCTCCCTATGCAATTTCATCTTTTTAGTTCCTCGTGAATGATGGATGTATTTTTCTAGAGGTATTGTAACGAAAACTTAGTCTGCTTAATATTTTTTCGGGTTAGAACATGTGTGTTTCGCCCTTGCTTTGCAGTACTTTGTACAATGATACACTTTCTCTATCGTTTGTGGTGAAACTTATACGTAGATAATGGGATCATTTTTGCTACTCTCCACTCGTCTGCAAACTGAAAGTCAAGAACTAGTATTCGAGTAATGTACCAATTGTATCATTAGAATTTGCCTTTTCTGCTCTTTTCTTTCTGATAACCTGTTGAAGTTCTGATCCCAAGAAGTTCTGATTCCACAACTTTGTACAGAGTATGCAAATACTTACTTATAAACATAACCACATGAACAGTGATGTGTTTAAAGAGCAATATCTGTTTTAATTCGTGGCTTCATTTTTATGTTTCTCTTAGTGCAGTATAATGGTGGTTTGGCTTGCAGTGCTTATTTCCCTATCGCAATAGTTGTGTCCGTAATCGTAATGTAGATGCAAGCTATGACCTTTTGATGAACTGAAATCATCCAAGCTTGTATCTAACAAGAAACATTTCATATACAAAAGAACTTGTCAATGCAAAGTGGAAAATATAACTTTCAATACAGAAGTTGCTAAGGCAAAATGTTGAACCACATTTAACTTTCAAGTAGAGAGGTGGCCAAGGAAAAATGGTGGTCCACCTTTTTTATGCTGGTGGTTTCTTGGGTGGCCTTCCATTGAAACTTTGTGTAAGCTGACGGTGTCTTTCAGTGAGAATTTTGTTAAGAGAATTCGCCCATGTCTGTTTCTTTTGAGTGTCCTAAGGTCTTATATGAACTGGATGCCTTATTTATTGAGGAAGGCTATCCTTTTTAGTTAATCTTAGATGTCAATATTGAATCGGAACTTTGAACTGCACTTTGTTAAATGCTACCTAGTTGTTCAAGCTCTGTTTTCCTTTTCTAAAGAAATCTTTTAGAGAGGATTGTCTGGCCGCACCTAATCAATTGACAAAGAAGCTCATGTTCTTTTTGCATAGGGATATCTGTGAGCTTTGTTACCATTGCTCATTTGAGGGTCCAGCTTCAATGTTCTCAGATCTGTCAAATGCATCGCTTCAGAATATTTTTGCATAGGGATATCTGTGAGCTTTGTTACCATTGCTCATTTGAGGGTCCAGCTTCAATGTTCTCAGATCTGTCAAATGCATCGCTTCAGAAGTTTGTGGAGTGTAAATTTTGGACCTTTTGAGCATCCGTGCCTCAGCTATATTTCCTGAAGGTGCTAATTGCTGAGTTAAATTAGACATGCTAAGTAAAAATTGCACTTAGACAATTACGTTCGTGAATGTGCCTGAGTGTGTTCTTTGCAGGTACTGTGAAGGACCCGGATGCTGTTTTACAGTAATGGCCCTGATTAAGATACAAAGTGTTGACATTTGATATGAAGGTAATTTCAAGCTTCACCCATTAAGAGCTAAGTAGAGACAGGATGCATGCCAAGTTGTTGATACTTTGATACTGTGTGGCACATGCTTCTATACTCATTGATTTGTGCATGGGGACATGCACATACACAATTTCTTTTCACGATTAATGTACATTAATTTGGAAATATGTATCTATTGTTCCAATAATTCTTGTGCACATGACATTTTTTTTACTGTAGAATACAAGTGTTACCAAGTAATTAGATATGTGTTGATACATAGCATTGCAGTTGTTGCAGCTATGCCTAATTTGAACAAATTTTGAGGGGAGGGAAGCATACATACATTTAATTGACAAAACCAAGGTAAGCAGCAATATACGGAGTGACCAAATTCATGTCCTATTGTTATATCACTATTGAATTTTAATCTAATAGTTTGTCTTATACCCGTCCACACTAAGTCCATGAGTATGTTCATGTCTGATACGTTAGCTGATTTTGAAGTCGTCATATAGTTGCCTTGTATAGTAAGGTATCTGAACTTTAATACCTGATGTCCATGTTAAACCCATGTGTGCCAAACAAGTGCTAAAGTAAACAACTGAGATATTGTCATTTGTCATGTTCAGGGTTGAACACTCATAGATCCTGTAATCACAGTGAGAAATTACTCTAGTATGATTAGCAATTATTTCGAATTCCAGTCATGTTTCAATATTTTTCTACAATTACACCCCCTTCTCATATTGTTGTCAACCCCTGAAGTGATTACATTAGTGGGTTTCAGGTTTCAGGTCTGGAGAAGGGTTTCGAAACCGTGGTCTCATTAGTGGATTGAGACTTGCGAAGGTTTAACTTGATGCCATGCTCATAGAAGTATACACGTGGAGAACTTAATTGCTTCTTATCACTAGATGAAATGCAGAAGGCCATGCTTTAGTCACCACACTAAAATTTCATGCAGTTTCCCACTTAATACCTAGAGGAAAGGGCTTTCGGATGCATCCATTTGGGATATCTCTGGTTAGAGTTGGTTGTAGAAGCAGTACAATAGAAACATGCCGTGCACCTGTTAAACTATGTGCCCCTTATCCTAGTCTTAAAGAAAGTGATTAGACTTGTTCCTGCATGGAATCAAGTGGTCCACCTTCTATAGGCACTCTTGCCATTTCATCTGCATATAAAGTTCCTATGCATGGTTTTGTGATCCAGCGTCATATGATTGAGAAATGTTGAAACTGGTAGTAAACTTTATAAGACCATGTCAATCATGGTATACTTGGAATTTAGCGTACAAAACTTGGATATACTTGTGCATAAAATCTGCAAGTAAATCAGTGGATTTGAGAGAGATGATTGCTTATAAAATGAGAAGGAGCTAATCCAGCTAGGAAGTGAGCACTTCTGTGAGGATTATTAGTTTAACACACACATCTATTAACTAGTCAGACCATGAATTTGCATTACGGTATTTGAGACGTGCCTGTTAGAAAATACGACGTTGATTGGTAGGTAAGAGCTTGCATAGGCACCATGTTGCACTATCATCGATCATTCCTGTATGTCCAATTCTCAATAATCAAATATTAGCTAGACTTAGCTAAGATCTGTGTATGACGATATAGTGGGATCATTGGCAAGTCATGATCTTTCGTCTTTTCTGATTATATAAAGGATATTAGTACATAAATAGATACATGGTACCTGTGCTCGAAGGTTAGTGCTTACATGTGCTCATCTATGTATATAGACCTCTAATCACCTACCCTGATGGAGCACCTCTACCGCAGGATCTATTAGGCTCCGTTTAGAGCAGACAAACTTTTCTCCGTGTCGACTCGACTTAGGTATGAATAATTTGCCCACATATGCTGCTGCACCAATAGCGCTATACCAGTCCAGTGAACTTGCTCTTAATTAAACCACGCTTTGATTCAAGTATTTTCCTTATGAGAATATTTATACTAGTAGCGCTACAAGAGTAAGGGCAATTTAGGGAATATATAAATAATGCCATTAAATTATCTGCCTATCTGATTGGTCCATGTTAGATTCTTAGCGAGATGCGTGCATTGCAGCACTCTGTCTCTCTGTGAGCGTGCGCACGAGTGTGCGTGTGTGTGCGCGCATGTTGTAGCACATGGCTACATTATCATGCACGAACTGAATCCTGGAATGATATCCTTTTAAAAGTATCGCACTTGGATAGGAGGGGAAACTAAATTTGTGCTACTTGATCTTTGTTAGGGAGAATAATATGGGGTTATCTGACTAAAAGCACTGCTGTGCAGAGGAAAATTGAATTCTTCAAGAAAATAAGATTACAAAGCGGGCTTTGTGCATAGGTTGGATTTTGAGGAGCTCACCTATTGAGGAATGCTCATACAGTTTAATTCATCTGATGTATGATCCATTTTTGTAAATTACAGTGATCCAACGTTCTACTTTGCTTAACATTAGATGTACTCTTTTACTGAGTGTGTATCGGTAACATATTGCACTAGCGCTTTTCAGTATATCTGCCAAAAAGGAGCTTCAACCCAGAAAGCAGAAGAGATGCATAGAGGTAAATGTTTATTAAGCATATATAAGATATTCCCTCCGTTCAAAATTATAAGTCATATATTTTGAAAGATCTTCTTCAATGTTACAAGTCTTTCTTGCGTATTTAATGAGATTTTCTCTATTTTGCCCTCATTTATCTCACATCTCACTTCAACATTTATGACTAAACACCAACATTAATTATTTAATGAGATTTCCTGTATTTTTCCCTCATTTATCTCACATCTCACTTCAATATTTATGACTAAATACCCACACTAATTTATCTCTTTCTTGTTTTCAAGACATTAATACCATGGATAGTATGGTAATTTTCCTTTAGTATTCTCTTGGTTTCATGCACTATGTAAGCCCCGTGTTAGATCAAAATACTGCGTACAAAAATGAACCGAGGGAGTAGTTATAAGCCTGAATAGGGGAGTCAATTAGAAATGAATAATACTCCCTCCGTTCACAAATGTAAGGCGTGCACGGAATTTTAGGTTTAACTTTGATCAATAATTAAGCCAATAATATTGAATTATATAATACAAAAGTGGTATCATTTGAAAATACGTTTGAATATGAATCCAATAATACCACTACTATATCATATAATTCAATAGCATTGATTTAATTGTTGACCAAAATTAGATCTTAAATTTTGTGCATGTCTTATATTTGTGGACGGAGGGAGTATGTAGACTACTCCTAAGGGGTTGACATTAGGACTAGACTTTTGAGTATACTTATGGCGGTATTCTGAGGTTCAAACCTAGTGGTTTTCTTTAGTGAAATTAGGCTATGAAGTTGATGGCAGTATCTTCAAGCCAATGGGTTAGTAGTTACGTTTCCTCTTACAACGTGTCAGTATCTTGCAGTAGTTTATTCCCAGGTTCGCACTAGCATTAAAAGGAGCACCCCTTCACATAGCGAAGTTTAATGCGATGCCTGCACTTTAAGTCCACTATCTTTGAACCAACGTTAAACAAATTCTATAACTTAATGCATAGTTAGTTGCACACGCTCGTGCGTGTAAGCAGACATTAGGTGTTTGACTCCTGCAGCGTTAATGTGCAGGTTCTTTTGAATTATGATTAGATTATGATATTTGGCCTTAACCAATATGAATCCGGGGTTTACGGAGAACTGCGGCACTGAAACCCCACGGCACTGCCTGGTTAAAATATTAAGGAGATGTTCACTTCGTGGGTGGGATGATCTATTGTCTATTCTTCCAATGCAAAAAGAGAAGGCATGGAAAAATAATTGCCAACGCCAATTGGGAAGTTTGTTTCTTCTGTACTTAATTTCTCTCTTTTGAGAAGCTAGATCCTTTGTGACCAAAATTCTCCTCCTTTTGCTCTCATTGGAGAGTTGAGTAGTTTCATTAGGTATCTACACTCTTTTTGGCACATTAACTGTCAGAATATGTGATTTTGTTACACCTTTATGGTCAGTAAATGTATCAGACAGGTTATTTGTAATGTGTTGTAAATTTATGATTCTCTGAATTTCAGATTCAGATTCTTTAGTACGTGGGTCTAATGATTGGATGCCGGTGACATTCTAATATATTTCTCGGCATTCTTTGTGGTACTTGTCTTTATCTCCCCCTAATGTGGGGAAATTATCTTCATCGAAGATGCAATCAGTATACCGGACTGTAAATAAGTCCCCTGTTAGGGGCTCGAGGTATTTAATTATCGACGGAGAATTACACTCTATATAGATCCCTAATTTTTTGTGAGGGCTTATTTGTGTACACTACGGTGGTGATATCGGCACATATACAGCGCAGCCGAATTGACGCAGATGGGAAATACTTGGTTGATTTCCACGTACTAACTGCAATGGGGAAGCCGTATGGTATGCAATTGGATGAATTTAAACTAATTCTGTGGCGTGTAAAACCGTAGGACCCCAACAAGATGTTGGTAGACTTGAATTTTGTAAAAGTGGTCGAGCGATTAATTTGACTCTTTTTATAAAGGATTCGGCCAAATCATTTTGAATATGTACGTAAGGTACAGAGTGCTCTAAATTTATGCCTAATGTTAGGCAATAATCGTTAAATGCTCACGAAGTGAATTCTGCGGCATTATCCATTGGAATGGTTTTTATCCTACGTTCAGGATAATTTACTCTTAATTTGATAATTTGATCGATTATTTTAGTGAAAGCATGGTTCCTTGTAGATAATAGACACACATGTGATTGTCTTGTAGATGCATCGATTAGAACCATGAAATATCTGAATGGTCTAGATAATGGCTGATTGGACCACATATATCTCCTTGAATGCGTTCAAGGAAATTAAGTGGTTCATTTCGTATCTTAAGATGAGAGGGTTTTAAGATTAATTTTCCCTAGCACATGCGGTGCATACAAAATCTGAGGATTTAAAATTTTTTACAATTTTTAAATTATGACCAATAGAATTTTTAATAATTTTTCTCATCATCCCTATGCCGGGATGACCAAGGCAATCATGCCAAACCTTGAACTTTTCAAGATTTTGAAAAATTACTTTATACGCAACATGTTTAATTGGTCTGATGTATGTGTAGTACAATCCAGTTTTTAAACAAGGAATTTTCTCAAGTATTTATTTTTCATATCCGTCATTTGTAATGATAAGGAGACTTTCATCATTGCTCTCAACACTAGTTTCAACGTGGAAACCATTCTTTCGGATATCTTTAAAGCTTAGTAAGGTGTGAGTTGAATCGGGATACATGAATGCATCCTCTATTGTTATTTTCGTACCCATAGGGAGAATACTTGTGGCTTGACCAAGGCCTATGATTATAGCATCGCGTCTAGCGATAGTCATAATATTCCCTTTACTCTTTTTCAGAGTTTGGAAATATTTCCTCCTCCATTGGATTCTCTTGAAAATTCTGGTTGTGATCCTTCTCTATGTTGCTTGCTTCTGCAAAGTTCACCGGAGTGCTCTTGGTAGAGGCTAACAGTGCTGATGACGTGTTAAGAACAATGATGGAGATTGAGATTCCACACAGTAATTGTGATTTCCTTGTATTCATTCTTGATGCTTGTTACACATATATACAATATGTTGAGATGGCAGTTGTATGATTAAGCGTTATTAGCAACCACTAATGACGGTTGTAATTTGATCAATTGTCGCGTCCTTCCAAAGGGATGTCGGTTCACAACAAAAAACTTGAGTTGTAGCACTAAGGATGAGCATGTTAATAAACAATGATGTACGCTCCAATTTTAGGTGGACATTCAAGTTTAATGCCGGAAAAGTATACAAAACAATACACTTATATATCCTTATTTCTACTAAAAATCCAGCCTAAACGATGGAATGGTTCGTCATCCTCCTTGTGTCCCTTCGCTCCTTTGCCTCCAAGCTGTCCGGCTATTTAAATCCCCTTGAACATAATACAGAGTGTAGAAGCATCAAGTAGCAGCCGATTATCATGAAGTGTAGGTGTTAACTCAAGTACGAGAAAATGTGCAATTGTTTGGCCCAAGCTCTTGTGAGTCTTTTAGATAGTGGAAAGGTCATCTTTCCGGTCTCTACATTACACGATGTACACAGTCAAATTATATTTACGCGATGTATAAAATGTTAATGTCGAAATCTGCTTACAAAATGACAACAAATGCCACTCTATTGCTAGCATCAGTGGAAAAATCCGCCTTTGCCAATACGACAGTATGCTACTCTTACAACACTAAAGCAGATACAGAACAATTATGCAACACGATAACGCCTTCATGAAGGGGACGACGCTTATGCATCGTCGTTGCCGGATTTTGCGAAGAAAGTTTTCACCATAAAGAACATGTGCCATCGCTTCAAAGACAACATCCCAAGAAGGAAAGGACGCTCATGTCACCGTTGTCAGATCCATTCAACGAAGGACAGACCGAGAGTTTTCATCCAAAGCTCTTGTGTTCGTCATTTGCACCAGTGCCGCTGACCGTCTTAGCCCTAACCAAATCTCCAACTCTGTCATTGCGGATTGTCACGGTTGCCACCCGTCCTCAAAAATGGAGTCTAGGACATCAGAGGGGAGGTCACGTCGAAATGGAACGCGTGTACACAGGGAGGCTGAAGTCTGACATGATCTCCTCGTCAGTCGGTCAAGCCGCTGCACTCCACCACCACTTGCTGAGCTAGAAATGGCCTCTAGAGAAGCCATGTTGTTCTACAGGAGCACAAGGGCACACTCGCTTGTTGTCGGCCGAGCATGGCACCCAAAGGTTGCCCTTATCCTAGGTTCGTAGTGTGAAGAGCTTTTTCAACCTGCCCTAGGAGAACTGAACTACTTTTAGAGTGGGCTTACGCCTTTTCCTGCCATCCAATCTGACTTCTCTTATTGAATTTCTAGTTTGTGCTGTGCCACCTCTACATCGGTTCTCGTTGGTCTCCCGTTTAGCACATAGCTTGCAGCTGCCATGCTATCTTAGCGCGCTGTCAGTCAACTGTTTCGATCCAATTTAGAGAACTCCATGCATGTAGTCTCCTCCGGATCAATAGAAACAGATGTGAGGAGAGATACCATGCCACCACAATCGCTCAAAAGGCGTCGCATCTGTTCAGAGCAGACGTGCAGGGACTAGCTTCGACGGTAGCAAGAGAAAAAAGAGATCAGAGTGGCAGCGACTAAAGTTTAATTGCTCCTGGTGTCACCCACGGGAGCGACGTGGGGGCACTCGTGGGTGAGATACCGGGAGGGTGTCCCCAAGCTCTTATGAGTGGATTAACTTGTGTGTTGTCAACCTTGTTTGGACTGATATCACTAGGGACGTCCTCATCAAAGTAGGTCACTTGACATCCAAACTGTATATCTAAGTCGGTGAAGTGGGTCACTAGCGTGCTAGCCCAGGTATTACCAATGACATGACACGTTGACTTGTGCCACTGTGGCGGGACGCACATCTGATCGCAAAGATCACCATCATAGATCAAAGGTGTCTCTCGTTGTATCCCTTGCAGCCTCCCCACCATCTGTGATATATTGTGCCCCTTATCACTGCCATTGACTTTGTACATCCTCGATTCCTTACTCCTAGCAACAATCATCATTGTATGATCTTCATATTGGCACGCCTTACAACTTTGTGATAGCCTTGCCTCAGTTGACGCGACTAATAGAGGTTTCACGGTGGCCGAGTGCGAACTATGATGTGCATACTTGTCGTCACATGGCTAACTTGTCTAGGTGATTATTTGGTCCTAATTAACTCTATTTTAAGAGGCATATTTATTTTTATGATGTTACTCTTTGAGCTATCTATAGGCGCGTAAATGGCTTGATTTCTACTGTTCTTAATCTTTTTTGGCAAAGCGATTTTTATAAACGGAAATGTAGGCTTATCAAGTGTGGTATCCTGTGGGAACTCAAGAATATTTGTCTATTGAGTAAGTGATTTTCTAAACTTTTAAATGAGGAGGTGATTTGGCAGGAGCTACTCGGAAATAAATGTTTACACACCAAACCTTTGTCACGTGTGCATGCTCAACCCGGCCCACTAATTCCCTTTTTTGGAAGGGAGAATTAGATATATGCCACTGCCGAAAGGTCGAAATCGAGATGTGCTATTACTATTTGAGGCCTCCTAGAAGTGCCATTAAAATTTGCCAATACTTAGAGATATGCCATTACGAGCGTTTTGGGGCATTTTCGGTGAAATACAGGCCAGTATATCACACCGTATGTACGCTTTGGACCAAAATGCCCCCGCTGGCAAACCAATCTCCTCTTCTTCCTCCTCAAATTCTCATCACAGCAGAAGCGGCAGCTCCAGATTCAAAAGCTCAAGCAAGAAGAAGAGGAGAAGGAGTAATTTGGCTCCAGATTCAAAAGCTCAAGCAAGAAGAAGAGGATAGATAATGGAGCTGGAAGAGCAGGCATTCTTGGAGGTGCTCTTCTCCCTGAGGAGGGACGCCTGGGAGTGCAATGCCATGGGGGATTTCTTCTCCCCGGCCTGCCGGTGCCGTCGCGGCCATGGACTGCTTCCAGGAGCGGCACCAGGCCACCATCAGCGTCCTCCCGACCTTCACGGCCTCCTACGAGCAGCCGCAGTCGGCGGCGGCCGGGTTCGACCGCCTCAGCGAGGTCTACGGCGGCGGTGTCCTGTTCGGGGGCCCCAATGCTGGCGGCGGTGGCGACTACAGCAGCGACATGGGGTTTCTTGATGTCATCGAGCCCAAGCCGGCGGCTATGGTGGACAGCAGCCTCGGAGCCTGCAAGATGGAGTCCGGGCTAATGGAGGGCGGCGCGTTTGGCTCCGGCGCCATGAACGCGGCGGCGGGGCCGGGGTCGAAGAAAAAGAGGGTGGAGTGCATGCCTTCCAAGAACTTGATGGCCGAGCGCCGCCGCCGCAAGCGCCTCAACGACCGCCTCTCCATGCTCCGCTCCGTTGTGCCCTTCTTCCCCATGGCCACCGTCGTCTACTTCCAGTGTGGTAGCGGAACTCGAAGATTTGCAGTGCATGGGTCGCGTCCGGGAAGAGCACGAGCGGGAGCAGGAACAGAGGGAGCTCCATGAGCCCGTCGTCAAGCTCGGATGGGTATTGGTTCGACGACGGCGAGGACGATGACCCGGACCCTGCGCTCGCCGGCGAGGAGAGGCGGCCTTCGTGATGGTGGCGGGCGGGGGCGTGGAGGGGAGGCGCTCGACGGAATGCGCGGGCAGGGGCGAAGGAGTGGTGGGAGGCGGTGGCGCGGTGGGGTGAGGGAGGATTTGGGGGAGGAGAGCCATTGGGGTGGGAGGGGATTGGGTGTTTAGAGGAGGAAGAAGAGGGCATTTTGGTCCCAAGCGTAGATACGGTGTGAGATACGGGGCTGTATTTCACCAAAATTGCCCCAAAACCCTCGTAATGGCATATGTCTAAGTATTCGCAAATTTTAATGGCATTTGTACGAGGCCTCAGATGGTAATGGCACATCTCGATTTCAACCTTTCGGCAGTGGCATATATCTAATTCTCCCTTTTTGGAAATGATTGATGAAAGTTGAGAATAGATTCTTTCGACTTGGTTCTTTTCAAGTGAACCGTGGTAAGCAAGTGCGATTCCGAGAGGATACTTGGTTAGATAGTATTATGCTGTGCACATTGTTCCCCTATTGGTATAACATTACCAAGAAAGAATATGCCACGGTAGCTGAGGTCATGAGTTCAGTTCCTTTGAACGGTTCACTTCGGAGATCTTTGATAGGCCGTCATTTAAGGGCCTGGAATGAGCTCATACAGAAAATAGCTGATGTCCCACTTAATTTGGAGCATGATGTTTTTATGTGGTGTTTACATTGCTCAGGTCAGTTTTCGGTCTATTCAATGTAGCAGAACTAATCAATTCTCCGATTCGGTCCAAGTGTAGGCATTTATGGAAGTTGAAATTACCCCTTAAAATCAAAATCTTTTTGTGGTACTTGTATAGGGATGGTTCTAGCTAAGCACAATTTGGTTAAACGGAATTGGCAAAAAGACGAGTAGTGTAGTTTTTACAATCAAGATGAGATAATCCAACACCTTTTCTTTGATTGTTCATTGGCATACGTCGCCTGGCTCTTAGTTCAATTAACTTTCTTGATTCCTCCTTCACGTAGTATTACTCGTATTTTTGGGGATTGGTTAAATGATGTGCATATGATATTACGATCGCTTATTTATATGTGTGTAGCGGCACTTTTTGATCCATTTCGCCATGCAGAAATTATCTGGTTTTTGACAAAAAGAAACTCTCTAATCCTCTATAGGTTGTATTCTTATGTATCAACGGGCTACGATCTTAGTCTGCTCTACAAAGTTTGCAAGACAAGGAATCGACGGAAGCTGAAACCAAGAGATGGGAATTAAAGTTTATGTCCCCGTTTGGATGGTGAGTATGGAATATGTTATGTGATAATTATTTTTTGCTTTACATGGCTTGTCATATTTTTATCATTTGCTACTCACTTATAATAATTTTATAATAAATTTTGCTATGCGTCACGTGATATAGAGATCGGGAGAACTTGCTCTTCCATTAAAAGAACATATATGCGCCCTACGACACGGTAGCGTGAATTAGCAGTGCCATGTCATCGGTCATAGACTCGGGCTGGCGTGCTAAAGTACCTAGAGAGACACACTTAAATCATATTGGTGACCTAGTTTGAAACTTTGCTAACATACTTAGGTGAGCCGGACAAATTTGATGGTCCGCGGTGCAATTTACTCTTTAGAATGTGCTAAATGCAAAAAAGCAGCAGCACTTCGTAAGGGCCAGTGCCACATCGAGATAAGAGTCTACATTAACAGCACTACTCGAGCAGACGAGCAGCAAAATCAGTTGTACCCTACGCATCACGGCAACCTCTAATTCAAATATGGAATCCAGAACACACCTCGTCTCCAGCACGAACGAGTGACATATATCAGCACCATGTGAGGCGTCTTTTAGCACCACAAATATATCGGTAGCAGAAATTCCGTTTGAAGATAAGATGTGCAAAAATGATTATTAAAACCTCACTATGTACTGCAGTTAAAAGGAAAAAATTCAAAATCTTCTGCGGAATCGCAACGATGTTGCACTCAATTGAATTGCTTGGCAAATGTATCAATCAACACAAAAACAGTAGGGTCACTGCCACAGATGAAACCACAATAACAACGAACACGAGAGATCATTCACTCAGGAGACTTTTTTCTTTTCTAACCTCTAATTAAGCTCCTTAGATCCCTCCATGAAATTAAAGAAGAGCACATGGGTTTCAACCCAACACCGACCAATCACAATTTTGTACGTGCAAGAAACATTTTAAACAATATCCTGTACTAAGTAACCTAGTGCCACAGTTATGAGCTCGCATTCAGGTCAAACCTCCTTGTCTCCGTAGTTGGGCTAGAGCTGCCTTCAACTCCGAACCTTTACCTGCAATGTTAAACACATCGACGATGAATCATGGCGAATGATGGCGAAATATTATACGCTTCGGTAAACTGAATTTAATCTTTGATCCCGAGGCCGATAGCATTGGCTCTGGATCCCAGAACCATCCATTACTGCTTTCATTTGCCCAAAAAAAAGGCACTAATGTTATAAGGCCAATTCCAATGTTTCACCGTGTACTATATTTCAAACATGTCACATGTTGACGTGGAGGCCTAATTAAGAAGGAAAGACAGAGATATCATATCTTAATCTTGATACAGCTTTTAGTGTAGAATCCAAGACAAGTTATAATTTTTTCCCCACAAAAGGTATTAAATGGCAGCTTATTTAGATACAGCACTAAGATACAAGCCCTTAGGGGAGTTGTATCTAAACATATATTTAATGCGTATGATATAACTTAAGATACAATGCACGGAGATTGCCCTAATTAGTCCTAACTAAGGCAAACAATAACAATTATCCAAATGGCTCTCTCTTAACCATGTAGAGAAGCAGCAGCATTGACCAAACCTCTTGCTACACACAAACCAAAACAACTTTAAGTGAGTTGTATGCCATCATCATTAACCAAGGTGGGATATGGAAGCAATCTTGGGGGGTTACCTTAGTAGGTTACCACTAGTTATGAGTTAAGAGAGTTTCAATCTTTTCTTAACTGCAAGGATTCAACATCTCTAGAATACTAACAAGTCAACCCTCAGAGTTAATATCTGTTGTCAGCATTTAAACATCGCAAGCTGGAACGAAGCAAAATCCCAACGGAGCTGAGATTTCAGAGTGGGCGATGACATTACAAGGAGGGGGCTGCTCTTATGTGCATGAAAAAAAGTGGCATTAATGTATGCTTATCTCTTCGCCATTGTATGAACATGCGCACCAGAGGCAACACGTGGGTACATAGGCCTTGCGTTTACACCATTTTAAGACCTAAAAATTGCATAGCAGCATATCTTTTCAAGGAACCCATTCATTCGATTAACAAAACTATGGCTCAACATTCAAGTCTATTCAGCAGTACTCTTTTATTTAGCTATGCCGTGCATTTGAGATACTGTGCCCAATAAATTCCATTCATGGTCACATTCAAGTTCTGAAATCAATTGGAGGTCAGGAAAATTTTTATAAGCTTTGGAAGCAATCTAAAGGACACGTAATTGATGAGTTTCAACTTTCAACTACACGCCTAATAATAATCGTGATAATTACCCATGAGTCTATCTAACTTGTCCACTGTCTAGTTGTAAAATATTTTGGAGTTAAGTCAGTTCCAAACTTTTGGAACAATTAAATTAGATATCTATGAGGTCTTTCGACTTTCAACCAAACATAGTGTAGAAAAAACAAACAATAAAAGTATAAAAGATGCAGCAAGAAGATTGTCGCGCTCTTATGACAGAAAAAATTGTGGTTTAAGAGCTATTACTATTAGTAGCAAGCTTAAACCACTGGCTAACAGGTTCGGCACCAGAATATAAGAAGATCCATCACTGATTGGGTGAAAGAAAAGCAAAACAAAACATGTCAAAAATTCGACCTATAACAACATATCCCAGCCTCCGTTTCTCCTTTTAGATTGTCTACCTTCCGTGCATGACTAACCCTCTCACCTCGCACTTCTCTTCCACCCAACACAGATTATTCAACCTTTCCCTTGCCACTCTCCAACCATGATATGTTGGGTAATAAAATGCCTCTGCGTGTAAATGAGAGAGAGAGAGAGAGAGGGGTACTCCTACTATGCCTCTTACTGTTGCATTAAAGAAAACCAATTGACCTCTCCCCATCCATCCATCTCCCCCTATAAATACTTGCCATCTCTTTTCCAACCACACCAAAGCAACACGCTCCAGCAACCCAACGCTCAGAGTTCTCTCCTTCCAGAGCATCATCCCCTCCCTGTCGCTCTCACTTTCATCTGCACGCCTCGAGGGTCTCGAAGACCCCACACAACAGTAAGCTCCCTCCTACATGCTTCTCTATCTCTAATCCCTTTGAGTTGCGGTGCTCAATCAATAATCCCTTCTAGAGTGTATGCTAATCAACCAGTTCAACATTTTGATGTGTGCAGACAGGGAATACCTCTCAGGATGAGCCGTAGCAACAAGAAGAGCTCATCAAGGGGCATTGACCTTAAGCTGAACCTCTCGCTGCCGGCACGAGGGGACTCCTCTAGCAGCGCGATGGCCGACGAGGAGTCGTCCCCGAGCTCGTGCCTGTCGTCGGAGAATGAGCACGGCCTGCAGTGGTCCAACAGCCCCGAGGCAACATCTATGGTGCTTGCCGCCTGCCCTCGCTGCTTCATCTACGTCATGCTCTCCCAGGATGACCCTCGGTGCCCCCAGTGCAAGAGCCCCGTGCTCCTCGACTTCCTTCAGGACAATAACAATACCAACAACAACAGCAACAACAGCAACAACAACAGGACGAACAAGAGGGCATGAAAGAAGAGGCTCCATTTGGCAGCACAACAACATCAAGAAAATCGTTTATATGAAGTCCTAGATCTGGTAGTTCTCCTTGTTCGCTCATTTCTTCAGTGTAACCATGATATGTCCGTACAAAAATTGTGAGACTAGCATATATCCATGCGTTAGCGTCACAATTTTGATATATCATGGATACACTGGGGGCTATATCCCCTCTCCTGGCTTTCTTTGCCAGTGGTTCTAAACGAACCAGTTTTATTTAGACATAGGACCAGACTTCTCTTCTTCTTTTTCATTTTTAAGATAACGAGAAAATTTTACCCGTGAGAATCTCATACTGAAGCTCAACAAAGTTTTTCATGCTGATACCATGTCTGTTTTATTAGAGAAAAAGATGAGAAGAGGCAGGATATGGATTACTGAAGTTATATTCAGTAGACTTCTCTTCTGCGACTGAGAACCATGAACACTCATCTGTTAGTTATTTTGTGTTACGACAAGGTATGCAAATCCAACATAGAAAATGGGAAAAACACAGGAAGAACAGTCAGCCCTAGAAATAGGGTGTTAGGAATTTGTCACCACAGATTAGTTGAACTAATCAATTGGCATTACAACTCCCACGTTGCAAAATAATGAGGTGCTCCTTGGACTCTATCTGCTATCCTTGAAAAAGACATTATGTAATTGAAAAGGTGATGAAATTTCAAATCAGAAAGAGATAGTATTTGAAACAGTTGAAAAAACATAGTATTTGAAACAGTTGAAAAAACAAAGGTGCGACGCCATGCAATGAATACCGATTAATTTCAGCATCCGTCACTCTATCTCATGCCATCTGGATACGTGCATTGTGACGCAGCAAGCCAGCAACCTAACTTAATGCTGCTTTGGTCAAATTTTGCAAGCTGATAGATTTATGTTCACTTGATAAAGACGTCTCAGATTAAGTCCACATCATCATAATCAGATATGGAGAGCAGCCATACTACAAGTTGGCTTGAATCACATTGTAAGGGGAAAAGAAGAGCGGATGGAAAAATAAAAAGCATGTGCTTCTAAAATGTTTATACCTTAATTTGTCTTGACTGGAAGTCTGGAATAGCAAGCCTGTCATTTTCATATCATCTATCAAAGAAAGCAACAGGGTCTCAGGATGTGTTCTAGTATAGTTCAACGACAAGGCAACAGAAAAGGAAATAACCCTGCTATTAAAAAAGGGAAGTAAGTGGCAAACAACATAAGATATGAATAAGGAAAAAAAATTCTATTAACTACTAACACATATGAGGCTGCTATAGTTGATGGATGTGTAAGATTATCTGTTCTTGCCTAGTTGCCTTGTCCAGGAGACCAGGATATTTAGCAAACACATCAGCTGAACAAAGTCGACAATCCTGCAACGTAGGCAAATAGCTAAGTGCAAACACATTCAGTTTCTGGAAAGAAAACCGAAAATTGTAGAACCACTTAATGTACATATTGTAAGAACCCAGTAACATGAAACAGATTTAAAAAAATGACACGGTACATACTAATGTGTATGTTCCGAATGTAGGCAGAAAGAACTATGTTGGTTTCATTCAAAATTACAACTGCAAAAGAATTAATAAAACAAATGCTGAATCTCAGGCCTGAAGGGATCCCTGAAAATAAGGGAACTTAACAAACAAGATGAAAAAGTATCTGAAATGAAAACCCAATCGCATACCTTCCACAGTTGGGTTCAGGGATCTTCTTCACTCCACAGAACAATCAGCATTCAGGATGCAGAAAAGGCAAACACAAGTATATTTATCCAAAAGTACATGATGTTGAGAGTCAGGGCACATACTGAAGCTCAACAGAGTTTTTCATCCTGATACCATATGTCTGTTCTATTAGAGAAAACGATGTGAAGAGGCAGGATATGGATTACTGCCTGACTAGCAGTAATAGGGAGGAGAATGGCTGCTGTAGAACTGAGCGATGGGAATGACTACTGCAGAACTTCATCGGAAAAGATCAGAAATAAGCCATGGAGCACTCCTTGTGTTCTTAACAATCTCAATAACTTTCTTTTGTGGTGCATCATTGGGACAACATATTTGACAACAATTAACTTGACAGGTAATTATTCTGAGCCATATACCTCTTGAATGTAAAAACATTATCATCTCCCCTCAAGATCTTTCAATAAATGGTAAAAACTAAAAGTAACACTGAACATGTTCTGAGATCTTTTTTTATCTATTTTCAACCTATTAATAGGTTAAATACGTTCTGCAGTAGCAAATTTCCCTTGTAATGACCGCATGGCTTGAGCTGGATGCATTAGCTGAATACACTGGAAACCCATACCAATCTTAT
Source organism: Stipa capillata (assembly GCA_019208055.1). NCBI lineage: Eukaryota > Viridiplantae > Streptophyta > Magnoliopsida > Poales > Poaceae > Stipa > Stipa capillata. The sequence continues at coordinate 171,535 of JAGXJF010002323.1, read as the reverse complement.
TGGATACTGCTGTGCCCAACTTCATAGTTGTTCAAGGTCATTTTGCTGCATTTGTGGGGAAGCTGTCCAGTATGCAACAGAGTCTACATTTGCAATATATCTCACTGCTGCAGCATAATACATAATGCAGTCTTAACTACAGGTACTATATCCAAAAAACAAGAAAGTTAGCAAACTAAACATATCATTTGAATTTATTGTTCATATAAAATACATCACTGAAATACAACTTTGCAACTCTTTGCATTACTTTAAACATCAACAAGTTTGATCTCAAGTTACAACCCAGTATTCCAAGCCAATCGCAAAGGCGATAAATATCAAGTGGTCATGTTCCGGAATTTTCCACAAAGAAAATTCACTAAGATCAGAACTACCTGAAGCACACTATCATTGATAGTCTGTAACGTAAAACTAAGATACCAAACTGCAGGTTTGCAACTCAACAAGAAAGGAAATGAACCATGTGAACATGCACCTCAAAATAAGTATAATTTAATGCATATGCTTGTTGAATGATTCTAATTATCTGATTTCTTGTTTGCTTAATATAAACTAGGGATACATATTCCCTTGTCATAAAAATCATTGTTATCTAATACCTGACATTATGGGGGTAAATGTGTAACCCCTCCTCTTGCACGCTTTGAGGCTATAAACTGAACTTTACCTTGCCAAGTAATGAAGAAGAAAATGAGAGATCTAATCACCTTTTTTTCTTTTATTCTCTGAACATGTTTACAGTTTCCCCTTTTCATTTGTGTTCAACCTATGCAATATACAGTACAAAAAAGAAAGGGAAAATCTTATCAATGCTCATGAATGACCTGATAATTCAAAGCGCACATGCATTTAATTGGATAAAATTCAGCGCTAATGTGAAGTGGATGTGGGTGGCGTCAAATTTCTCTGACATTAACTATGCTGACACATTCAGTGGAGCATCTAAAAATCGTAGTGTAAAGATTCACCTTATGATGATACATTGGTCCACCAAAGCTCCCAACCTGCAAAGAAAAATCAAGTTTCACGGGTTACGGTTGGGTAGTGGATATGAATAAGTCATTCGGGTGCTGGCGAAACAAGTTACAGTCCATCATACTGCACAATACACAGCATTAAACGAAATCGAGCGCATGTTAAGGTTTAATCCAACACAAAACCCCAGATGTTGCGAACATTTTGCCTAATGCCCTTTGTTCTATAATGATTTTGCCTATTGCCTTTGTTTCATCCAATCTCCATGAGCGGCACAAAGAACAGGGGAATGAGGGATCGAAGTCCCAAACTAGGGTTGCAGTGCATTAAAACAAAAAAACACGAAATGCAGCTCGAAATTCCCCCCAAAAAAATTAAGGGGAAATGAACTTGACCTAAACCACCTCCTCGGATCGAGACCAAGAACATGGCGCTAATTAGAAACTAGTTGGTGATTGGCGGAAGTGGAAGTGAGGCATCTATCTATAGAACAATGGCAGATTGCATACTTCGGTTCAGAAAAGGGGAGGCGCGACGAGAACGAGAAGAAGCACCACGCGAGCGCAGCCGCTTCCGCTCATCTTTCGAAAATGAAGGTCCATTTGACCCCTTGGCTTTACCGGATTTTGTAGGACGACTTATATGTCTGCTAATCTACTCGCTCTGTCAACGTAGATAAGTATCTTAATGGTTAACTTAAGACTTTAAATAAAAATTATTTTATTAATATATAGTTTATGTGATATAAAATTAAAATAAATAATTTTGAATATAAATCTAATAACATCACTATTATGTCACATGAATTACATATTAATAAGGTAATTATTGATTAAAATTTTATTCTAACAAATTAAAATACATATTTTATACCCGAACGGAGGGAGTATCTATTTTTTCTTCTCCTTAAGGGTAAAAATAAATAAACACCACAGTCACAACGCCATCTCCGGAGACACTTGCACGCCTATTATACATGTTAGAAATATTAAAGGACAAATAAAAAATTTGCTCTTCTTTGACCCACGTGTCACAGGCATTGACAAGGATTTTCAATTTTGCCAAGAAAACTAAAGACTTGAGCTCAAATATTAACACGGTCACATGATTTATCAATGAATACTCGTACATGTGTATTCTGAATAAGTACACCACATGATATTGAGGGATTGACTTTTTCGTGTGGAAATAACCCTGTTTTGTATAAGCTCAAGGTGAGGCACGGTCCAGTTACACTTGTAGTACATGCAACAAAAGAATATAAAACAAAAACAACTTACATCCAAGTCCTCTGTGGACACGCCTACCAAAATGAAGTCTTGCTCCCACCACGTGTACCACCTAGTTGCCATGCACCCGTTGACATGTCCCTCTGCCTGAACCTTCACCGACCAACAGGACACTCGTCGTTGCTGACAAGACGCAATCACCTACTGCCACCAGCGAGGAGGTCGAGCAACAGGACAAGCTGCCTCCAATGAATCCCCAGGATATGGGACATGAGGAAGATCGATCAGACGGCATCGAAAATGTTGGGAAATCACCTAGACCACTAGACAAGAGCTCCGCCACCACCTATCCATCGAAAGAAGCTTCATGAGCGATGGAGTAACCCCTGGAGAGAGCAGTAGCAACCAAGAAGGACCCAAAGAAATCTTGTGGAGCTCACCGCTCTACCACTAGATATAGCAAGAACCACCATGTGGGCCTTCAGTGAAGGAGATCGAAGCGGATTCTGATGGTGCCGCAGCAAGAGCCTCGCCGAAGATCAGTTTAGCACCCACGCATAAGGAAAAGGAGACACAAATCACCAACACAGACAGGCAACACCATAAGAAAGACAAAGATGCATGTGCATACCTCAAACTGACCCACGGCGGAACTTTGGTAACCAGGAAATTACCAAAAAAAACAAAGATGCTAGCCAAATTGAAGGATGAGCACCACCGGCGACTTCAAAGAGCTTAAAAAAACGAGGGATGTTGTTACCTGTGAAGAAGAAGAGGGTTAGGAGAAGGGAGCAATGTAGGACAAATCGACACGATGCCATAGGTTGAAGCTCAGATCCGCCGCCACCGGCCTGCTTGCCTTCTTCAAGCTCCCGCCCTCCATGGGATAGGACCAGATCTAAGGGAGTCAACCAGAGACACACCACATCTGAGTAGGAGCTTTTATTGGGGGTCTGCTCGAAGCCACCACTGGTCATCGCCTTTTGCGCTGGCGACACCAATGACAGGAGGACAACGGCGCTACACCCTCAAGAAGCTCCGGTGAGTGCTCCTGCACGTAGGAGACCAGACCCTAAACGACATCACGCCAAGCTGCTAAACGCCATCAAGGTACCTACTGCACTAGTACTAACACATACATGGTGGGAGGAGAGACCATGCCTCTCTCCCCTTCCTCTCCAGCTGGTGAAGGGGAGGAAGCAAAGAAAGCAACGAGTTTACATGAGAGGGGAAGGAAGAGAGCAAGAGGAAGGAAGAAACTATACTAAAACAGGCTATTGAGGATTAACTTAGGTGGATGACGTTGAAATATATTGCCCTCCGTTCCCCACTAGTTTAGGCTTTTGGGTGAACTATTCGGTGCATGTAATTTAGAGGTTTTGATTTCAAGACCTGGCCAACACAGTATTTATAAAAATATTTGCGGTATATATCGATCCCACGTTTAGGGTCTGAATAAGTCTAAACGTGAGGGAGAGTGTTAAAATATATTACCCCCTGTTCTTCATCAGTTTGAATTTTTGGGTGAAGTAAAATATATTATCATTTTTTATTTATTAGTACTAATAACTAAAGATACATACAATTTAATATACAGAAAAGAAACACTATCGCTTTCGGTACCAAGGCACATGTTCACCTGTGATTGCTACTCACCTAGCAGTATTTACAGGAAGAACTCCAACGATTAAAAAAGGTAATATGTTATCCGGCGGGGTCACGCAGTCAGAGCCTAGGTTCACATTAGGACGGACTACTTTTATGTTAGCATAGACAACGATTTATCTTTTCATGCTAAAAATAGCGTACAAGTCCAACATCGATTAGGCCGGGCCTGAGACTTGGGTAATATTGGTTTCAAAACGATTCATTGGCCCAACCAGAGTCTGGGTTCAGTGCAATGGTCTAATTCAAAGTCCGTATTTTTTTCTCCTTCTTATAATAACTTTAGAAATTCTAATACCCGCTCATTGTTGAAGCTAAGCATCCTCCTCATACCTCTGTTCTTGGACCGGCCCATTTTCTTTTTCGTTTTCTCTTTATTTTTTCTGTTTTACCTTTCAAATTTAAATTTTAAATTTTATTTCCTTGTTTTATAATTTTTTATAGTTTTTCATATGTATCACCAATAAATATTTGATCGATTCAATTTTAAAAAATGTTTAGATAATCTTTTTTTTGTTTACTAGCACATATGATTTATTTGAGAGTAAAATTTTTGGTTCCGATATGAAAAGAAAATTTTAACACAAGTAAATTTATCATGTTTCTCTTTGTAACATGGAACATTTTTAGCTGAGTTAGATAAAAAAAATTCGAAATACATGAACAATTTTCATGGAGGGTGGAACATATTTATTTTTATACAAAACATTTTTATCTATCAGAAAAATTTGCACATGTTGCCTGAACATTCTATTTAATGTACATAAACATTTTTCATAGATGGTCGAACATATTTTGAAACAATGTTTTTATACAAAATATCTTCTAAAAATTCTATTATAAAATTTTCATTTTTGTCGAGATCCGAAATTTACAATATAAAACCTTAAATGGAATCATCACGTAAGTTGAGGCATCAACCCTGACCTCAAGCATTGAGATATAAATATCTCAATAGGAATAGAGCGATATGGCCTCGAATAGCCCGAAATATTATCCTCAAACCTCAGCCAGCAATTGCATGCATCAGTTCAGTAGAGTGATATTCATATAGCTCTAACCCTGTAGTAGTGCACATCTTTACCTGCACATATCGATCGACTCCTAATGCCATGCAATTAGTACACTTCACTAGGTATACCGACGAAAGGTGATCGAATATGACCATTATAATGTTTTTGACTTAGCTATGAGTCACCCCTATGAGCTAACCCGTGTACACTAGTTTGGCTATTAACTCCGACACGGTTCTATAAGTTGTTGGTGGCGGGACATCCTCAACCCTTGATTTTATAGCATATCTCTTAGCATTCGTTTCGTGATGGGAAGGCAAATTTCTCTACTCTCTTTTCTTCAAGTTAGTAAAAATCCCTATTACATCCCTAACGAGAGAATGATATTAGCCAATTGCACATGCCCATGTGTTCCTGCGTCCGTTGCTCATGCTGACCATACTAATTTTGTATTACTAGCTCTCTAAGGGAAGAAATGAACTTTTTTGGTGATTAGAAGCACTTTCTACACGTGGCACTACCATTTTCTCTCTCGTACCTGCTAGCTCCTTATCCTTCTCCCATTATCTCCACCATGAACTGCTACAACATCGATACTCTCCACTACAACTCTTCTCTGGCCGACGAAGGGTTTGTCCCCCCGTTGCATGGCGGGAGGAGGGGGAGAGGGAGGAAGAGGCGGTGGCCTGGCGAGTAGGCAGCAACACTGACCGTGGATCCGGAGGAGGATAGCGAGGCGCTACACACTACCGGAAAAAGATTATATACCGAGTGCCTATGGCTTTGCCGAGTGTCTTTTCACGGGCACTCGGCAAACACGTCCTTTGCCGAGTGCGTCAAAGAAAACACTCGGCAAAAGTATGACACTCAGCAAACATAACTATTTGCTGAGTACCTGACAGGCAGCACTCGGCAAACATTTTTTCTTTTCTTTATTTTCTTTTCTTTTCTTTCTTTTCTTTGCCTTGCTTTCTTCTCTTTTATTTTCTTTCTTTCTTCTCTTTTCTTTTCTTTATTTCTTTCTTTTCTTTCTCCTCTTTCTTCTCTTTGCTTTGCTTTTGCTATATGTGAAGTGTACCCAACAGGTTTGCATGCGAAGTATCGGGTCGCTTCGTCTGTTGGCCTTGAAACTTTTTATACACTCCACATACACCATTACATGTAACATGTCAAAATTTGGCATTTTTCCGGGTCCGTTTGCTATATTCTGGCCATTAAGTGCATTTCTAGGCATTTAATTGATATAATTCAATTTGAACTGCAGGTGCATAAAATAATCACAAGGAATGAGTTTAAAAATCCTATTTGTGGTCTTTAGTATATGTTCAGGCCTTATACAACAAAAGAAGAGGAGTGCCAAACACCAGGGTGCCAAGACTCAGCCACTAACATGGCGCTTATTGGTTTTTTAATTCTAAAAAATACAAACGAAGTCAGAAAAACACGAAACTTAGCATGGTTTCATGATATGGCACCTAGAGGCTGTGGTAAAAATTTAAGAAGGTTTCATAAAAGTTGTCACGTAGACTGCTTAGAAACCGGACAATCCCCGAGGAAGAAACTAGGTTTCAAAAAGGAACGGATAAGGTTTGTATGCGAAGCTACCCCTGCTTCATCCGTTGGCCTTGAAACTTTTTTCACACTCAACATACACCATTACATGTATCATTTCAAATTTTGGCATTTTTTGGGTCCGTTCGCTATATATAAGCCATTAAGTGCATTTTTAGGCATTTAATGGATATAATTCAAATTTGAACTGCAGGTACATGAAATTATGGCCAGAAGTGGGTTGAAAAATCTTATTGGTGGTCTTTAATCTATGTTTAGCCCTTATACCACAAAAGAAAATGAGTGCCAAACACCAGGGGGCCTGTGCTCGGACACCAACGTGGAGCTTAGTGGTTATTTAATTCTAAAAAATTCAAACGAAGCCAGAAAAACACAAAACTTGGCATGGTGTCATGATATGACCCCTAGAGGCGGTGGTAAAAATTTGAGAATATTTCACAAAAGTATTGGTTATACAAGTATTATTTTTTTGTAAGTCATATAAACAGAGTTTGCCGAGTGCAACACTCGGCAAAGCTGTTCCTACGTTCTGATTGGTCAGCGCCAGACTCCCACGGATCGCGCCTCGTAGCCGTTCGATTGTCTCAGATCCAACGGCAGGGAACCCTCCCTCTCTCTCTTCCCTTCTCATCCCCTTATCCCCAGTGTCCTCGCCACCTTCTCCTCGCCTCCTCGCACATCGCCGCCTCCAGCCACCGCCGCCTCCTCGCCTCTCCTCGGCAGGGACCAACGCCATCCGGGGAGCCGCGCCTCCGCCGTCCCCGCCTCCACGTCGCCAGCCGCCCGTGGACCCGAGCGCTGGACCTCCTCCGCGTCCTCCCCAACGAGCTCCTCCTCCCCGACCATGGCCAGATCCGGGCTCCGACGAGCTCGTCGTCCCGTCGAGCTCCCACGGCCGCGTCTTGCCGTCCACGGTGCTCCCCGTTCCCGACGTCGCGACCCACGGCCAGGGCGTCCGCGGTGCTCCACCGCCCCGTCATCGCCTCCGCCACCGCACCGTCGTCCCCGGCGGCGCAGACCGGAGCCACGGACGGCCAGCTCCAGCCCACAACCACACCACGCACCTCCTCTCGGCGACCCCCCCACCTCGCAGACGTTTCGACGCCGCGCGAGGCTGCCGCGACCACGGCCCAACCGCGGCGCCAGGCGGCGTCTTTTTTTTAATTCTGCTAAAATGATTTGCCGAGTACCAGCCTTTTGACACTCGGCAAAGGCCTTTGCCTAGTGCGCGACGAAAAGCACTCGACAAAGAGCGTTTTGCCAGCAGGGTTTATGCCGAGTGTGGTTTGCCGAGAATAACACTCGGTGAAGTCTTTGCCGAGTGTTTTTTGGCCTTCGCCGAGTGTTTGTGGCACTCGGCATACGAGCCGATTTCGGTAGTGACAGGTCGATAAGGATAAGTGACATGCTCTAATCAGGAGTAGAGGAGATGGTCGAGGTGGAGCACCTCTTGAGAGGAAGATGAGCATCGGTGAGGAAGAAGAAGTGCATGATCACGTTAGCTGTGTCTGGAAGAGAAAAAAATACTTGTCATTCCTCGGTTATACTTTTAGGCAGAACCGTCCAAATCCACGTGGCAGATGAAATGATTAATTCTCGACAGATAAAATCACAAAATGATCTATCAACTCCATGGCGTACCTTTCATCCGGAAAAGAACAAACATTAAGCATCGACATCACCTCACTGAGAAATGATTCTCGACAAGATAAGCTATAGCTACAGCCAATCGGGTCACTTCACTCTCAGCGCAACGTGTGATTTTTGAACAAAAAGACACCCACGCAACTGGACCTATCATTGGCATGCCATGCCACAAAACTTAGCTAGCTACTACCACCATCCTTGATTTCTCTAAGCCACACCTGTCAGGTCAAATTTTTGTCTCGTGTTAATGAATCCTCATGCAGTTCCCTATGGTCTTGTCTCTCGTTTTGATCATGCATGGATCGGCTCTAAATTGATCCGGTCACTGTCTTATAAGGGAATTAAACATGCTTGGAGCTGATGATTCATGGGAATCCTAGGGTGATACTACAGTTCTATATAATTGTGCAAGAAAACAAGAAAGAAGTCAACTTTGCATGTGCAGAGATGGGGAATTTGTTGCTAACTCCATTCCCCCATTTAGAAATGCTACTGTGGAGAACTGTTAAAATACCAAATTAATATTGTTATGTCAGACAAGGAACTTCTGCTCCCATGCTCCAAATCCGCTTCCCATGACTCAGCACCATCAAAGGAACTACCTCTTCAACATCACTGTGTGCACAGAGACTACGGTACTCTCAGTTATTATCCAAGTTTTTTTTACTAAATTTTAAATGGCCTCGACAACACAAATACCATATGGCTTTTGATCCATTCCCCAAACCATAACATGAATAAGGACTACACAATCAGCAAGAAGAGGAGCAATATATAGAAACAAGAAGATGGCATCCAACCACAACCAAAAACCTGGAAGAAAGTTCTAAAGTAAATTTGGCCATGTACCTATTTTGTCTGTTTATAATCGCCACAGCCTCTCTTATCCTTTTGCCAAGTGAACCGACCAGGTCATTAGACCCCGAAAAGAGCAAGCAAAGCCCCTTTAAGTGCTAACACTGTTTCAACCTTAGCATTAGGAACCACTTTTCTGTGGAACCAGGTTGTTGTATATATTCCAAACCATTTCTTGTCCTAAGGAACAGGGCGAGCCTCGCAGGAGACATCTCTTGGCACATTGCCAGGATTTTCATGCATGGCCACTGGCCCCTCCATTTTGATTCTTTTGGGCGTTAATTTATCCCCTGTGTGGGAACTCTTCATAGTGCCATGGTGGAAGCACAAAGTTGTGAACCAAGCCATCCGAGGTGAGGTTCGAGCCTCGCGTGTACCTTAACACGAATTGCGTGGAGGGAATAAGTCTTATCTCTTTGTCGGAAGAACAGAACATGCCCACTTTTTTAATCCAACTCACTATCCAGACCATCGATCGCGCGATCGGACGACCCAAACACGCTTGCAGCCTCTCCACGCGCAGCTCCCACTTGAGATGAACTTACATAACGCTTGCTCCACAGTGGAATTTTTAACCATGGCACGAACAGAAGACAAGCTTTCCTCCTCAAAGCTCCAAACGCCGATGCTTAATTAAGCAATCAAAGATGGCGGGTGTTTGATCTTTTGAGAACGATGACACGCTCGCGCGCATGGAGATTAAGCTCGTCTCGAGGGTAGCTAACTAACAAAAGAGGACTGCAGCCCAAGAACCGCTTGGTTATTGGCGATGGTGCAGGACAAGAACAGCAGTAAGGTGTATATTAGTTAAATAATCAGCTTGTAGATGTTGGGAGTGAGAATTTTCTCTGATGAGATGTTTCAAATTTGTCACGATGCCCAACCTATATATGATTGCGCTGCCTGGGATCTCTTCTCAGTTTTCTCACCCAGATGATCAGCCCCTTCCATTTCAATCTTGAGAGACATACATGCATCACATGTTTGTGATATAAATGCCCCTGAACTTCATGTCAATTTTCTTCAGATGAATATCTGGTCGCAAGTTTTTGCCATACCACCATTCTTGCAGAAGCAGAGCAGAAAACCGTAAGTGTGAGATGTGACATCTTACACCTGCCACCTTGCATTCAATAGCTTGCAGATTGTGCCAGCCTGACCAGGCACACAAAGTATAGATTTCTGCATCTCTATTTCTTTTAAATCCTACAGGGGATGGGACAGCAACTATTCAGGTAGTAATGAAAGTGAGATTCAGAAAGTGATGGTGCAAGCAGAGTAGAAATCCACAGGATGCATACGCAAGTTCCTAAACAAGAAATGAACTGCAATACACAGGTCAAAATATGGCCAATTCCCATAACATTTGTGGACAACAGAACACTTCATCATCACAGCTATTAGATCTTGTGTTGGTTTGTAATATATTTCCTTCGAGCAGAAAGCCAGAAACAGCTATGGGATACAATTATTTAGCAAAGCAGCTTTCCAACACATTAGAAATAGAGATTTAAAATGAACAAAGAAAGCTGTTGATCAGTGGTCACAGCCAGAGGGCAAGGAACATGATGAGCATGCCCCAATCTTCGGCACAAACATGTCCATCTTAAAAAAGTACTAGTTGTTAATAGAAACTTTCACCAAGAATTTCTAAATTCCGAGATGTCTAACTATTCGTTAAAGTTAAAGGCGCAGTATTAAACACATGAAGAGGTTTTCTTCGAAGATTCCCGTCAGCATATATCCAGGACGAAATTCAGCAGGCTATTCATCAAGACCCGTTCCGAATGCACCATTTTCCGTAACATCGTAGGAATGAGCTGTTTCATATGAAACAATTGTAAAACACACCTAGGGACAAAAATTATTTTTCAGAAATCCAATCAGTAAATAATTTTTTAAAAAGGTTAACTCTCAAGCTTTATCTATGGTATGAGAAACTAGAACTACAAAACCATCCAAAATGCAACATTAGAGTATCAAAATAGCTGCTCGACCCATTCCAAAACGGTTTTGACTGACGTAGATACTATGTGTTTGCCGTTTTATGGTCATGTGTCTACCACATCACCAAACATATTATATATATAATAAATCAATAAATAATAATAATAATAATAAAAGAAAGATCATTGGCATCCTCTCAATATATTTTTGATCGGGCTTTCCCAATCTTCATCTTTCTTTCTCCTTCTTCGTCTTCTTCAGCAGCGTCCATGTTCATTGTTGCGATGAGTTCGTGACCGTCGATCCAACAATAATGAACCAATGCATGTTGCCCAGCACACATATGTTGGCACATGAAACAACCACAATGTCATATGAGAACACGGTTGATCCATGTCAGGGGTATAACTATATTGTCCACATTTTTTTATCAACTTAAGTTTTAAGTGAACCAGTTGGTGCATAAAATTCAAAATCTGGCAAACGATACTAAAAGGCATTTGTAACCCATGTCGAGGCCATGACTAAGGCTTGCATAGATGCGAGCGGAGGGTTTAAGTATGTGGTCCACCATCTTGAGCTTATGGATGAACTGGCTCGTGCGTGGTTAAAGTTATGGTTTTGAAATTATAGCTCGAAAAGCAGGCAACTCCGTGCTATAGTTTCCTATAAATAAACTATCTTGCCACATGGATGACATAGTTTTAACCATGAAAATGAAAGGTTAAACCATGAGTCAAATTAAAATCCAATTGTTACTAACTTAAATTTAAGAAAATCAGGATCTTACAAAATAATCAAACCATAAAGGCAAATTTAAAACGGTGATAAAAGGGGAGGAAAAGAGAGGGAGATGTGAGCGAGAGTGAGGCAGCACATCACACCAAATCCTGTGCTTGCGATTGGCCAATAGACCATTCAATGGCAGTATTCAATTCCTTACTGAAACCTCTCCAACCCTGTAGTAAATGAGCACGAAGTCACTCGCTTACCAGCCGGCCTCCTCTTCTTCTCTATAAAACAAGCGAAATAAAGAGAGCAGAGCAGAGCAGCAAGACCACGACCTTTACCACCCACCCCGTCCTTCAAACGCTGCGGCGCGCGCAATGCCTGCCCTGCACCCTCCTCATCTCCACTTCCACAAGCTCAAGAAGCGCGCGCGCGCCGTCACCGGCACTGGCAGCAGCAGCCACCCCGCCGCCATGGCCAGGAAGGGCCTCGCCGCCATCCTCTACAAGCTCCGCGACGTGCACCGCCCGCCGTCGTCGCCGCCCTCGCCGTCTCCGTCTCCGTCGCCGTCACCGTCGCCGTCGAACCCGCACTATCGGCAGCTCTGCTACCCGCCGCCCCCGTCCGCGTGGCCGTGGCCGTCGTGCCGGCACCCACGGACTAGCTCGTTCCGCGCGCGGCCGGAGGATGCCGTGGCCGCCGTGTACCGGACCGTGAACACGGTGTACGACACGTCGTCGGAGCACTTCATGCGGCGCTCCTCCCTCGACGAAGCGTGGTGCAGTGACCGGAGCTCCGTCGCCGTACCTGGGAAGGCCGCCGTGGATCAGGGGCCAGCGGAGGAAGAGGAGGAGGAGACGAAGGAACTGCAGCTGCGTGAAACGGCTGTCGTGTGTGGCATGAGGTCGGAGCGGCTCTTCTTCGAGCCGGCCGGCGCAGAGTTCTTCTTGCCCACGCAGGTAATGCAATGCATGCCATGTACTATCTCCGACCAAACGGCGCCAGTAGAAGCAGTCTTAACACGAGAGAGAGGTTTCAGGCGGAGGAGCAAGGAGAGACCGAGGCGACCACCACGGACGCTGCCGCCAAGAACGTCGACGAAGCGACCACCGCGCCGGCCGGCAAGGACGAGACAGCGGCGGATGCCGCCGTGCTGAAGGGCGGCGCGGTGGTGGTGACGGTGGAGTCGGAGGACCCGTACGGCGACTTCCTGGCGTCGATGGCGGAGATGGTGGCGGCGCACGGGCTGCGGGACTGGGAGGGCCTGGAGGAGCTCCTGGCATGGTACCTCAAGCTCAACGCCAAGGGCGTGCACGGCGTCATCGTGGGCGCCTTCGTGGACCTGCTCGTGAGCCTGGCGTCGTCCTCGCCGAGCCCGTCTCTGCCCTCGCCGTCGCCGTCGTCGTCGTGCATCACCTTCGAGGACTACTCCTCGGCGACCTTCGATGAGGAAGAGAAGAGCTGAGCTGAGGTGGAGTTCGTTTTGCATTTTTTAAGTCTCATCCAGAGTCAGATGGGAGTTTTTGTTAATTCTTTGTGAGCTGGTGAGAGGTATGGAATGAATGTACAGTTGCTAAAACTAATTGATGCTGATCATTAGTGAATACTAGTGCTGAGATGAGTGGCTGACCATATTTGCATGTTCTGTCTTCTTCATTTGCTCCCTGTCTCTTATGTGATTATAAAGTGAACCAACTCTGTTTTCATTCCATCTAGATCTTTCCTATTCCTTATTTCTTTTTATTCCTACGTTTTGCATTCATGCGTTCCTGATTCTTGCACATATTTATGACCGTCAAGTAGCTTGGTTGCTTCAAAATTTTCTTGGCATTGAGAGCTACAAATTACTTGTCCAAAATTTTCTTGTGAAGATCCAGACGAATGATGAGTCGAACCTTGCCCCTTGTCATCCAATGCACACCATAGGATTCGAGGGTTGGATACCGGTTTCCTATTAATTCCTCACCAGCAGCTCATAAATATGTGATGTTTGTGTCCTTTAAATGCAGCAGCAGAGGACACTTAATCTGAGCGTTGTATACTTATCCAGTTGCAAATATCGGTCCTTTCGGATATTTACATGGTCTTCGCAGTACACTTTGACCACTAATAGTTTCGACCATATAAGTAGCACGTTGTTGCAAATCATGAAACAAGTATCTCTTTCTCTCCTCTCTCGCTGACACGCGCATATCTCTCTTGTTCTGCTAATGTGGACCCACAAGTAATCCCCTCTCGATGACGTGTGGGTTCCATGTGACAGTGGTAGAAGAGAGACAATCTTAATCCATGTCATCGCCACATATTGTGCAGATAAAAAACTGTCCTCCAATAAGAGGTTAAGAGATTGATGATTTAGGAGTTTCGGCTCCATGGCTCCTTTAACATTATTGAATGCACATTGTTTTACATGGTGATACGTGCTACATTGTGAGACTTTTGATTGTATAATTGGGTTTTTAACAGTGTTCTATCTAGATTTTCGGGTCCATGCATAAAATGATTTATTTACTAGCTAGACACACTTTCTCTAAACAATTTTGTAGTGTGTACAGTGTCAATGATTAGTATCCTCTATCTCCAAATAAATTTTAAAGTGTATACAATACATAAATACCAATAAAGCATCCAACGGCAATAGGGCGTGGAGCTATGGCTCCATAGAGCTGAACAACATTATCATTTAAGATTGTGTTTAGCAATGCGGTGGATTACAAGTACTCGAGTGTTTTTGTTACTTGCGCTTTCGTCCATATGATCTTTTAAGTTTAGAAGTACGGAGATCCATTGGATGGATATCTGAGGGGTGAAAATTTAAGTACTCTATAACAAAGAAAACACTCGAGTACTTTCTAGACACTTCCTCGTGGTGTAATAATTTTTATATTTTTTATCACTTGTTAGGTTAGCTATTTTTGGTATAATCCGCATAAATGGAGTTTTAAATTATTTACTGGATAACAGAAAAACGGGAGAGATATATACATTCTTGTGGTAAGTTTAGTGTGTTATTTTAGTATATTTTAGGAGTTAGTTAGATTATAGTCTGGTTCGTTAGAGGGGGTACTAACTTTTCGCGGATATTTTTGCACAACAACTTTTAAAATAAGTTTAGCACATCACAGTTCAGTAACTACAAACTAAGCCTTGATATTCAAGGATGTTATCGGGGCATCAAAGTTCAGGCTTTCCCATTTCACAGTGAAATTCTAAGTTTACATCAAAAAGTTTGGTCTCGGAGAGTCATATCTTGGTGAGATGGTAGAATCGTGGGTGCACCACTCTTGTTGACGAGTACTCCCTCTGACAGTAAACTTGTAGCACCCCCATTCAGATACTTGACCGACATGGGTGCACAAGGAACGAAACAAACCACTTACCACAACACATGAACATGAGAGTGAGAGGCGGGTTTGAAGGCGAGTGTATTGAACTTGTTCTCCTCCTGAATCCCCCTGAATTGGAGGGGGTGCCTCCCTATTTATAGGGGAGGATGAGAGAGGTGTACTATTACATTTATGTCCCTAGGCAGTTTACGATGCTATACTCGGGTTCATAACAACACCTAGGATTTTCTGGTCATTTCCACAATACCTCTAGCGGAATATCCAATAGCATATTAGCGGTTCCTATCCAGCAGCTCTTCTATGTGTCCGACTCGCCACTCCGGAATTCTCCCTCAGGTGCCGTCTTCGGGTCCTCTCTCGAGTGCCGCCTTTGGGACATCCTCGAGTGCTTGTCTTCGGGTCATCCCTCAGGTTCCTATCTCTGGGTCCTCCCTTCGCCTTTGGATCCTCCCTCGAGTGCTTGCCTTCGGATCCTCCCTCGAGCGCTTGTCTTTGAGTCCTCCCTCTGGGGCTGTCTTCTTGAGGGAAGGAGCCGCGACATGAAGAGCTGAGTTGCGCATGTCAACCTGTTACCAACACTAGACAAATATCACTGTCGGAGGAATTGGCAAGTGGCTTACCCTTTAGTTGGGCATTCGTGTCAATATCGGGTGGTGCGGGAGACCCCCCTACAACAACTCTATTGACCCGAGTTTAAATCATAGTGCTCACATTTACTCACATACGAATATACCTCAATAAAAAAAAATTATGAGATTGGCTGATTTACTCCGATCTATAGGTCTTTCTAGTAATAACATATCCTTGGAATCATAGATAATACTTCCTCCCTTCAAAATTATAAGGCCTATATTTTGGAAGATCTTGTTCAGCAATATAAGGCTTTTGCATGCGTGTTTGATGAAATTTTCTCTATTTTGTTCTCATTATCTCCGCCCACTCTTCAACATCTATTATATATTAAAAGTACATGACCGTTCAACTAAAAAAAAGACATGTTAGAAAATCTCACGAAAAAGCAAAACATCCGACCATTAATACGATGGTTCATCTTTTTATAAGTGAATCATAACCAATAGATCTTCATAATCAAGCTTAAACAGATCACAACCGATAGATCTTCATGATTGTACCTAAACTTATTATAGTCAGTAGATCTTCATAATTGTACCTAAGTAGATCACAACCATTAAATTTCATAATTACACTTAAACGGCATTCGGCCATTATCAAGTGTACTTTTATTGTTAATAGACCACAATTGATGGATCATCATAATTGTACCTAAACATTGTTCGACATTGATATGACGTATCTGAGTTACTAATAGCTCATAACTGATAGATATTCATAATTTACACCTCATAAAAATGTTTAATCTAATATCAATGATAGGTTATATGAATCGTAACTCTACATACTAATCTAATGTCACATATAAATAATCGGCTGATCACGATCCGAACTTTAATTCTGGATGATCTAATATCATGTACAAATAATCTACCAGCTCAATAAAATGACTGACCTACTGGCTCACGATCTGAACTTTTGTTTCCAGTATTGATGTAATATCACATACAAGTTACAAAAATTTAATGATTAAAGGACTTCCTGTGCAATTATATGGGACACCGTACTAGTTTATGTGCAATTATGACTAACAACAATATTAATTCATCTCTCTCCTGTTCCCAAAATATTAATACCATGGATGATAAGATCCCTCTAGTATTCTCTTGGTTTCATGCACTCCTTACTCCCATGCTAGATCAGAATACGCATTGTAAAATTGAATGGAGGGAGTATCTGTGCAAATTCATGCATGATATTGTCATCTATGCAAATCTTATAATGAGGTTGTTTTCTTTTTGAAGGAAAAAAGGCCGTAGAATGTGTTGGATTTCATTAAAGATGTTAGTACAACGTTATTTTACAAAATGGACACCATAAGATAAAGAAATTATAAAAAGGCCCCTTCAATTTACATAGAAGACTCTAGATGGTCAAAATAGCATATAAGTTAGTCCCTATGTTGTCGATCTCGCGGAGACTTCAGCATCGGCGATGATGGGGGTCTTTTGCCTTCACGCCCGGGGCTAGAACTCAACTTCCCATCACAGATTACCACTATGGGCGACAGAGAGCAATAGGCCTCTATTTTGGAGGTTGAAAAGGGTAGCAGAGGGGATTGACCATTGGCGACTGTCGACGGCCGGGACTCTAGTCTCAGAGATTGATCCTATAAAACTTGTTAGTTGTGCAAAGAATCTTGCTCACAGCACTAGAATTGCTCGAGATGATGATAATGGGATGAACTCTCTATTGATCAACAAAAATTGTGTATAGGAGATGGAGTTGCAAGTTTTTTCGTACTAGAAAACTCTTTGTGAATGTGTGTTGTGTTTGGTGATTGTGTGATCATCTTTTTCTATTATGGCGTAAAGTTAATACTTATATATTAAGATAACTAGCGGTTGCTTGTCTCTTAGCGCCAAATGCTATCGAGGCGGGAACCGTCAAGATGTCTCCAACCATTGAGTTAGTCCAAGATAGCACCATCTATACTTGTCCTTATTAGGAGGCGGTTGTTCTCCACGCTTATGTATAACTTATGCACATAGGTAACAGCTTCCACGACCTCCTGGAGGTTGTGGAGACCTCCTAGAGGTCGTGGACAGGAAATGACTCATGTACTGGTCCTATCTACACCAAGCCTAGTAATAGGACTTAGGCCTTACAATAGAACTTGAGCGGTGACCTTGTCAACGATTGTCATCAACTAGCCCCCAAGCCATAAGAGGACAAATGTATTTTTCTTAAGGCTTAAGTAAGCCAAGAATATCATCCAGGGGAGGTCTCCTTGGATGTATAATCTCATAACAACCTCTTCAATGGAGTGATCATTTATGGAAGATGGAGCGGTGGTCATTCTGCAAGGGTGCCTCATTGAAAACTTTATTTCAGAAAAATCTAGTGGGAAAAAAACCAAAATTAAGGAAAAAGAGTACACTGTCGTGTGAGAATAAACAAAACATATTGTCTAAGTGCCCGGGACCTAGAGTCAAAAGATGCCCTACTACTAGACTAGGTTGGCATCAGCATATACTTGGGAGAGCAACACACTAGTAATGATGACTTAGTGCGAAAGCATCCCTAAATAGTGATTGACATGGCGACGTAATGCATCCGGCACGTGCAGGTTTAGGCATTGAGCTCCACAACGTAGTGATTAGTCATGTCATTGAGAAAGCGGGATTAAACGCGACGTGGGAGATAGAGGAAAAGTAGGGTTTAACTGGCTATAGTTTCTTCCACCCCGAGGTGCATGTCATCTCCTCCTTATTGGCTATAAAAGCCAACAAGGAGAGAGAGAGACTTTGATCCCCATCTTCACAACATTCTCTCTCTTTTTCTCCATCTCCTCCACTTACACCGTCATGTCAAGCGAGGGATCTTCTTCCTCAACGAACAAAGAGGCGGCGATGCCCACTGGGACGAGGTCGCCTATGGCAAGCGCCCAAGGGAAGAGGAAAATGCCAACATAGGCGAAGAAGAGGTTGATTAGGATATCTTGATTGAGAGTCTTCGGCACGAGGTGTACTGCTTGAAGTGGGATATGCGTAGTAATTCATATGCTCACAAGGGAATCTCTTGGCTTCACTTTTGACTTCCCACCATCTTCTGGTTCTTCAATTCCAATGTTTTGTAATTTGTTTAGTCCTAAAGGAAAAAAGAGGAGTTGGCGCAGAAGGACACCTTGACTTAGCACGACAGGATAGAGAATGTGAAGGATATCCTCAAGCACCTGACGGGTTCTTTGTGCAATGAGGTCGAGAAGACCAGGACCATCGTGCAAAGCTTTGTGATGAGATACTTGGGTAAGTTCTCCAGATCTCTTCACCAAAGATTACCCGGTCATCAGTGAAGAACATATTGACTTCTGTGACGTGTCTTCTATGGGGAGGACTTCGAGAGATCAAAGTTCACGATCATCTTCTGCAAAGAAGCTGATAATTGGGATTCTAGGCTCATCCAAATCTAGAGCATCCTGAAGGAGGTCGTGCTGAAGGACCCAGAAAGAAACATGGGTCTCGCCGATCACGCTACTGAGAGGGCCTTCCTGACAGCCCGAGAGCTGGTCAGGGTAGATCCTACCAAAACCCACAACTATAAGGACTGCTTCTTTGACCTCTTGTGTGGAAAGGTGTGGAACGTGGTAGAGTTCTTGGAGGTGTTCAAGCATCTGCTTTTCTACACCACCAAGCCCTTGACCAAAGGTTTGGTCACGGACTACGGCGAGCTCATTAGGAGGATGAGGCAAAAGCAGAAGTTGGTTATCTACTTTGGCCAGCTGTCCCTTTGGGACACTTAGGAACTCTTCCAATCTTAGTTATCTTAATTTCTCGCATTGTACCTCCTTTTATGTAAAAAAGATTATGTTCAAGAAATCGAATTGTGCTCATCTTTATTTTTAGTTACACCTCGTAATTTGTCATGATGTGTCAATTAAATCAACTAAGTTTAATCATGGTGTTTGATAGATTTAGTTGGGCAGTTACCGATAGACAAAATGACCGCACAACCAGTCCACTTCCCTAGATGTTGGTAATGGTAGGTTACTTGAATTGAGTCTTTAAATAGAGATAGCAATGAACTTGATCATGTTACTTCTCTCATTCCCTCTTCCACACCCTTCTCTCCTGAATATGGATATACAAAAGGCGAATGAAGTGGTCGATCAGTTGTTTGTGCATCTAGGTGTGACCGCCGATAGAGCATTGAAGTAAGTGAGGAAGGAGATCACCGGTAAGATCATCTTGGTTTTCTAATGTTCTTAGACCTCTTCGCACACCTTGCTGTTCAAGCCCTTTCTTCATCTCATCTATCCCTCTTTCTTGTTTTTAGACAAGGATCGAGAGATGGATGGCATCAAGGCAACTCAAGCAACACCGACAAGAACTCCTCCATGACCGGTGTGGTAGATGCATCACTAGGGTGATCCTCGCGTTGCGAGCGGCAACTCCCAACAGACAGCGCCAGCTATCAACGATCGAGACTCTTGTCCCAGAGATCAATCCTAAAAACTTGTTAGTTGTGCTGAAATTCTTGCTCGCAGCGCTAAAATCTCTCGGGATGATGAGAATGGGAATTGTGTATAGGAAATGGAGCTACAAATTGTTTTGTACAGGGAAACTCTCTGTGAATGTGTGTTGTGTTTGGTGATTGTGTGATCGTCTTTTTTTATCATGGTGCGAAGGTGATACTTATATACTAAGACAACTAGCAGTTGCTTATCTTTTGGTGCCAATTGTTGTCGAGGCGGGAACCGTCAAGATGTCTCTAACCATCGAGTTAGTCCGAGATGGTGTCACGTGTAGCTGTCCTTATCTAGAGGTGGTTGTTCTCCACCCACGCGTATAACTCACACACGTGGGTAATTGCTCCCACGACCTCCCGAAGGTCATGAACAGGGAAGGACTTTTGTACTGTTCATGTCTACACCGAGCCTAGTAGGAGATCTTAGGTCTTACAACAAAACTTGATCGGTGATCCGATCAAAGATCATCGTCAGTGACATTACCATCGACATTACTGCGGATAATCAACCCAGAAGTGCTACACCAGCTGCCAGGGATGAGCATGGAGATGATCTTTAACCTTGGCAGCCTCCCAGATCGACACAGCATGTAGCACATTGGGAGGGATTCCTAGGCACAGGGGAGAAGGGCCATGTCACCCCAAAAGCAAAGAAGCGGCAGGAGAAGAGGCAATTGACGCCAGATCCAACCTGCATAGAAACAGGTGGGAAGTTTACCGGAGCTCCGAGGAAGCTGAAGCCATGGTCACGAGGGACAATGGATCTCGGTGAAGCAAACCACGGGAGAAGCCTCATCTATACAGGGTGGTGGGGGAACTCCTAGCCGACGTGGGAAACTCCAGGAGTCGAGCAGGTACCGAAGCACAACACCAGCAAGCACGAACGTCGGAGCAAGGAAGAGGGGCCATCGCCAATGGGGGAAGGGAAAGGAGAAAACAGATCTACTATAGCCTAATAGCTAGTGGGCTGTACAGGGCTGAGACCCTTACCCAACTCGTCAGCGGCGGACACAGGGAAGAAAAGTGGTGCTAGAGCGGCTCTGGAAAAAGGGGCAAGGGAGGAAGGCAGTGGTGGAGGAGCGGAGTTCATAAGAAGTGGAAGGGGGAGTTGGTTTGTTATTTACACGAGGTTGTTAGGTTCTCTCCTTTGAATTAGCCTCGCTGAGAAGTCCCATTCAGTGTCTTGCTTGCCTTTGAATGCATGGAGGTAAGCAGATACGGGACCCATGAATTTGCAGCTGCTTATCATGACCTATAAGGGCACTCCCAATGCATTATATCTTAAGTTGTATTTTATTACATTAGATACAACCTGCTTAATGGGTTGTATCTTAGTGTTGTATCTAAAAGAGCTCTCATTTAATATGTTTTGTGAGAGAAAAATCTTGAGATGTATTGGATTTGGTGCTAAGATCTATATCTAGATTAAGATATGGTTACTCTCTCTTTTCTCATTAAATAGGTGCCACATCAGGTTTTTGCTTAGATGACATGATTTAGATATAGTACATGGTGGAGTATTGGGAGTGCCCTAACTACCTCCGAAGATAGGACGCATAGTAATATCAGGTAGGTCCCATCAATACAAGAGACTGCTCCAAGCAGGTCTCATGTTGACCGATCATCAAGAGCTCCTTGAGGGGGATTTCCGCTGTCTTAGCCTGTCAGCTTGGTTGATCAAGTTTGGCTAAATAGGTTAATTAACTGATGTGGTTGCAGGGTTTTCTGCCTGCTGAGCTCTCCCAAACATGCATAATGCACAACAGCAAAGCATATATTCCACACAGTTTTCCTGAGTCCTGCCTGACAATTTTTTACTCTGCATGACTTCTTTTTTATATGGCCATGAAAATCCAGCTTCTAGACCTCTGCAAAGAAGTTCGTACAATTCTGGCCAAGTAGCCACATACGGTAGTTTACAAAGATTAATATTGCATCTCTACAGCCACAGGCCATGTGTGCGGCCAATTCTGGCTCATGCAAGAGACCCCATGAAACTGCACAAGAAACAGTACTGTGCAATGAAACGGCCGTACAATCGATCGATGCAAGTACCTGCAAACAAATTTAAGGACATACGGGCGTATTGATTACCTCTTGAGTCTTCATCATTGGACGCAGAAACACTGTGCAAATGCATCGCTGCTCGCTGCACGCAGCTGACGCATCACATCGCGCACAACTCATCAGCCATCAAGCATAACCAACCACATGCTATTCTATCAAAATATAAATATAAAATAACAGCAACAGATGCCATTCTGTGCCTCTATCCGATGCACGCATGATGGTGTATCTTTTGCCTTACAAAGTTTCAAGGCTCCAACTGTTAGCTCGCAGTGTCGTTTGCCGTTCTTTTCTGTAGCTGACGGCTGATAGGTACAGCGGGATAAACAGGGTCGTCAGATTCCAATTCCGAGGATTGTTATGTACATGTTCGTACTAGTAGGTTGCAGATTATGCATGCATGTGCTGTACATGTTGGCATCTTGGAGTTACAGGGCCATGGTGCTTATTGTGGATATCAAGGAGGATCAGGTTGCCGCCACCGCTTGGTAGGTGCTAGAACAGGTCATTTTTTTTAGTGGGTTCTTGTGAATTCTCGCTTTCATTTGATTTGATTTTTAAAAAAAAATCCTATAGGGAAGTTGATCTGCCTGGAACCTCTCTTTTAAACATGCTGAAGAGAGTCAAGAGTGAAAGAAGGCATGCAGCTAAAATGATTTGGTTGTCCTTTGTTGTATTTTACTATAATGCGATCTTTGTTAGTTGTTACTGGAAAAAATATATTTTCAGCACTAGGCGGAGAGTTGAGGTTTGTTCTTCCTTTACAATGCTTTGTACAATAGGATAATGACGATCAAATTGTATTAGCCACAGTTTGTACAGGGCTCGACGCCTCTACCCACTGGTGCGCTTAGTTCACTGTAAACTGTACTTAGAAAATGTGCAGATTCTGAAGTTAAAACATGTAGTAGTGCACTTCTCACCGATGTTTCTGAAGAATCTCTCGGACGAGTGCGCCATTGACGCATGCCTCGATTAAGCTAGCTTCACGAGCGTGACGAAAGTTTCAGCGTCCAAGGCATTATCTAGCCTCCCGAACAGTGAGGGCTAACTGACAATTGATTAATTTTCTCTGCTCCCTTAACAGAGACAGTTAGGTTTGCGAACCCAATGCGTGTGAGCTGCAAGCGTGCAAGATATATTACTGCAGAGCATGGGAAGTGCACAAGTTACAAGGTGTCATAGCATAGCCAATCTAATAGGTAAATCGAGATGCATGGCCAATCTAATAGGTAAATCGAGACGCAAAGTCATAAGCTAAGTAGGCCTATGCAACTCTGATACTATAAGAGAAGTACGTCTGAAACATCTCCCTCAGTCCAGGAGTTATCATGGAATCTGTGATAATAGTTCGCCAACAGATTTTTCGTCATTCACGCATGTTTGATATGGTTTATCTGAAATTTGAATGTGCACGAGACGAGCTGCAGGAATAGATGAGATCACGGATGTAGTGATTTAGTAGAAAGCGCTGTGACAGCAACTCTCCCCTGAGTTCTTTAGGAGCATCGATTTAAATACCAGTAGCACCCAAATTTCAAGATAATAGGTGTCGCATTTATTTCGCTATCAAGATATATTCACGCATCATTGGCATTTCTACTGCTTTCATTACTGGCTTGAGTGAAACGACATTCTCAGGGACATGGATTGATGCACGTCGTAGCTTTTTTGCGACGAACTGAATCGTTTACTTGTCAACCTAGAAAACAGAGGTGGAAAGCACGATTAAGATGCTATTAAGCTCCAATATGCCTCATTATCACATACGTCAGCGAAAATTTGTTTCATTCTCTACAGAAAGCAAAATTGGTTTGTTAATTAAGCTACGAAAGAAGCACTTTAAATGAAAGAATCACATTTTATTTTTGGCCTTTGCTTCTTCCGGGTGAGATAATGACGCTTAGAATGGACAAATTCAAACAAATAATGATATACATTCTTGTTGGTCCAAATGTAATGCTCATGACATTAAGTGTATTCACAATTTGGTTCTGAATAAATTATAGAATATTTGCACAGCCTTTTAGCAACTTTTTAAGAAAAAAATAAAATTTTGGTCCCTCAAATATTGGTCGAATCTAGTTTTGGTCCTAAACTATAAAACCTGATAAACTTAACCCTTAACTTTCAATACCGGACAGATTTTGTCCCTCATCTTTCTCAAAGCGGTTTGACCGATGACGTAACGATGATTTCACGGACGTGACAACCTAGTCAAAACAAAAATTCTTTTTGTAAAAAAAAATCAGAATTTCTTTTTAAGAAAAAGATTTTTTTCAGTTAGAAAAAGTTTTGGAAAAACAAAAAAATTGAAGTAACCTTATTGAAAAGTAAAGTTTTAAAAAAAATTAAAAAAGTTAGAAGTATTATGGGAAAACCGGAAATGCGAGAAAAAGCACAAATAATTTATGAACATTCATGAAAAATCAAGAATTATGGTATTTTTTAAATATAATAAAAATTATTCGTGTGTTTTCATGATATCTTAATAGATTTTCAGATTTTTAATTAAAAAATAATTCCATATATTCTTTACACAAATCTGACTTTTTGCATATCTTTTTCTTTTTTTATTTCTTGATTTTATTTTTATTTATGATACTGACTAGGCTGTCACTTATATAAAATCAATTACAGCAACCTTGCAGAACCATACTAGTCATCCTGGTTTGTTACCTTAGCTAAAGTTTGTTTCCTTCTCTCGGAAATGCAAAATTGGTTTGTTAATTAAGCTATGAAAGAAGCGCTTTTTTATTACAAATGAAAGAAGCACATTTTGTTCTTGGCTTCTGCTTCTTCTAGGTGAGATAATGACGCTTAGAACGGATAAATTAAAACCAATAATGATATATATATTCTTATTGGTCCAAATGTGTTCGCAATTTGGTTGTAAATAAATAATAGAATATTTGTATAGCATTTAAGCAACTTTTTAAGAAAAGATTCTACTTTTGGCCCTTCAATTGTTGGTCAGATCTAGTTTTGGTCACTAAATAAACCGAACAAACATAACCCTTAACTTTTAAAACTGGACAGATTTAGTCCCTTGCCGCACTCAAAGCAGTTTGACCAATGACGAGGCGATAGTTTCGCGGACATGGCAGCCTAGTCAAAACAAACAAAAATAAAACAAATCTAAATTTTCTTTCAAAAATAAGAAACATTATTTCTAAAAATTAGAAAAAGTTTTAGAAAAATATATAATTTGAAGTAAAGTTATTGAAAGTAAGGAAAAAATTGAAATAATAAAAAACCAAAAAAATAGAAGTATTATGGAAAAATCAGGAAATGCGAGAAAATTCACAAATAATTTATGCACATTCATGCAAAATCAGGAAATATGGTCAAACGTTATTTGTGTTTTCATGATTTTTTTAATAAATGTTCAGATTTTTCATCTAAAAATTACAATTTTTCAAATATTTTTAACACAGATATGTTTTTTTGCCAAAAAAAATATGATTTTTCTAAATTTATTTTTTAAGTTTTTGATACTGACCGGGCTGCCACTTGTGTAAAATCATTGCCACGTCATCGGTTAAACCGTTTTGAGATTGTCGAGGGACCAAATTTATCCAATTCTAAAGTTAAGAATCAAGTTTGTCTGATTTTAGAGTTTTTGAATCAAAATTAGATTCAGCTAATAGTTGAGGAACAAAGAATATTTTTTTCATTTTTAATGCATATACAATTCCATTCGTACTTGGAGTAATTTCTAGTCAATTAGAGTGCCCGGCTGCACAGAGACAATAATCCTGACCTCACTTCAGTTTTGGTGGGTTTTATGTCACATCACAAATTCGCTTAGGAGTCAGTACATAAATTTAATTTCATTTCTTCGATTTGTTCTCCTCTTCTAAGGTTATAGCTTTCGTGCTAGCTTCATCGATGTTACCCACCAAATAAAAAGCCTGTTTGGGTAGGGTGGTCTTTCTCACTCTCCCTGTAGTCAAGACGTAGGGAGTATTATGACCAGTTTCACTGACATCTGCTTTCATGTCTCGTCCTTCGCCCGTTATGTTTCCTAGTAAGTATGATGCCCAACAACAGTAGCCAATATTTTATTGCGAATAATTCCGACAACCTCAGGGGATTCCAACAGGATGCTCAGAGGTGGGTGGAGAAAAAGCTCAAAAGGCATATTTAAAAGAAAAGGAAGAAAGGGATTTATAGGGACAGTGTTGCCCCCTATATCTCCTAGTGTAATATGAAAATTGGTTATTTACGATGTACGATGATACCTTTAAGCATCCATGACTCAATGGTTAAAGCGTCCAACTCATAATTGGTAAATTTGCGGGTTCAATTCCTGCTGGATGCAGGGGAACGGGATCGTTCCATAAGCCTATTGGAACTAGCTCTCTATCCATTGAATCTCATCCATCATCCATACATAACGAATTGGTATGGTATATTCATACCATGACATAAGAACAATAAGAACTCGAATTCTTATCGATACTAGAACTTAGAGCATAGGAGAGAAAGTCGATTTATGGATGGAATCAAACACGCAGTATTTACAGAAAAAAGTCTTTGTTTATTGGGAAAGAATTAATATACTTTTAATGTCGAATCGGGATTCACTAAGACAGAAATAAAGCATTGGGTCGAACTCTTCTTTGGTGTTAAGGTAGTAGCTGTGAATAGCCATCGACTACCTGGAAAGGGTAGAAGAATAGGACATATTCTAGGACATACAATGCATTACAGACGTATGATCATTACCCTTCAACCAGGTTATTCGATTCCACTTCTAGATAGAGAAAAAAAACTAAAAGAGAATACTTAATAATACGGCGAAACATTTATACGAAGCACCTATCCCGAGCACACGCAAGGGAACTGTAGACAGGCAAATGAAATTCAATCTACGAAATAATTTGATTCATAGATGGCACTGTTGTGGTAAAGGTCGTAATTCCAGAGGAATCATTACCGCAGGGCATAGAGGGGGAGGTCATAAGCGCCTATACCGTAAAATCAATTTTCGACAGAATCAAAAAGACATATCTGGTAGAATCGTAACCATAGAATACGACCCTAATCGAATGTTTTTATGTGGTGCTAACAATTTAATAACTATCTTTTTAGCTCCACCCATCTAATAGCACCAAATTCTACAGTATCGACCTCCTTTTCTGCACACTCCCATTCACCGAACTTTTTTTTTAAATATTATTTTTTAAACTAAAAATTCGAAATATGTAGGTCTCATTTCGGAAATTTCAAAAGTAGTACCCTGTCGTCCCACCATCGGACGACAGGGCTCCAATCCTCCGACCATCGGACGACAAGCCTCTGTTGTCCGCCGTGGCAGCGATTAAGCGGCAATTGTCCGCCATGGCAGCGATTAAGCGCCAAAATTGCCAACGCGGCAGCGGGGCCCCCCTGTCGTCCGACGGTGGAAGGACAAGCCCCAGTCGTCCGACCGTGGGACGACAGGGCCCTCGACCGCTTTCAGTCCCCTCAGTCCCCTCCCTGTCCACCCTACGCCCCTGTCACGTCCCCTCACGTCCCCTCAGTCCCCTCCCTGTCCATTCTTTACGTCCCCTCCCCTGTGTACGCTCCACTGCTCCCCTATATCACGGCTTTAAGTCTCCTCTGTTGCATGCAGTACCTCACGCAGTGCGGCATCCCCTATTTATTCCCCTCTCGCGCATCTGTACCTACTTTAACCACATTTTTTCCCATCGTCTAATCAATTTAACCTTCACAGACCTAATTGAACTACGAGATTTAACTTGCATAATCCCCATAAATAACCTAAATAATATATGTTATTACAAACTAACATAAATAATATATGGAAAATACAAATTAATTCGTACTAAACAACCTAAATAATATATGAAAATTACAAATTAATTCGTACTAAACAACCTAAATAATATATGAAAATTACAAATTAATTCGTACTAAACAACCTAAATAATATATGAAAATTACAAATTAATTCGTACTAAACAACCTAAATAATATATAAAAATTACAAATTAATTCGTACTAAACAACCTAAATAATACTAATACGTGCTAAACTAATAAAATTCAAACCAACACGTAACTAATAAAAACTACAGAAAATTTACCGTACTCCTGCAAACTCACCTCCTCTTCTCTCCTTCTTCCTTCCCTCCTTCCTCTCCTTCTTCCTCTCCTCTCTTCCTTCCCTCCTTCCTCTCCTTCTTCCTTCCCTCCTTCCTCTCCTTCTTCCTCTCCTCTCTTCCTTCCCTCCTTCTTCCTCTCCTTCTCCTCCTTCTTCCTCTCCCCTCTTCTTTCTCTCCTTCCTCTCTGTTCTTTCTCTCCTGCTGCGCTCGCTCGGGCTCTGCTGATTCATATGGGGGCGCAGCAGCCGAAAAAGGGGAGAGTCACGGGCGCGTGACTGGCGGGGGAATAAACCCCCTGTCGTTGCACCGTTGGAGGACAAGCTCCTGTCGTCCAACGGCCGGACGACAGGTCCGTGGGACCTGGGAATCTCGCGCTTTCGGCGCGTAATCGTTGGGCGGTGGGGCCTATCGTTTGGCGCGCGGACGATTCGAGGCTTGTCGTCCCACGGGGGAAGGATTGGGGTCCAGTCGTCCGATGGGGAGAGGATTGGAGCCCTGTCGTCCGATCGTAGGACGACAGGGCACTACTTTTGAAATTTCCGAGATGAGACCAACATATTTCGAATTTTTAGTTTAAAAAATAATATTTAAAAAAAGTTCCCCATTCACCTTTCTCTGAAAGGGCAAATCCGTAATTCTCCAATCCGCAAGAGATCCTGCCAGGGCAGCTGAGCTAACCAAGCACCTGCCTTCTCTTGTCCGCAAGTAAATTGGCAAGTAAGCAAGTCAATGGCCACCAAACATGTCACTTGGGCGGCCATTATCTCGTTTCCAAGAACTCAACAACTCAGCTAGATAGACAGATCTTGGCTTCCCCTTCCCAAGAAATCGACGCCGATTCACGATGTCTACCGAACTCCTGACAAAATTTCTCACGTGAGTGTTTCCTCCGTCCTTGTCTATGCGCCTCTTTTGCCTGCAATTTTTGGTAGAACTTTACGTATCTCCTCTGGGCCTCTCTGGTCCTGGAAGAAGCATCTCTGATTGTTTGGGTTGCAGGGTGCTGTTCGGGTATGCTATGCCGGCGTTGGAGTGCTTCAAGGCGGTCGAGCAGCGGACCGGCCGGACCGATCAGCTCCGGTTTTGGTGCGAGTATTGGTAGGTGATTCAGAAGCCCTTATCTTGGGGCAATTCTGGTTCTGTAATTCGTTTTAACTGCCTCAATTGGCTACGGTTTGTTGGATCGGTTTGTACGTGATGCTTAGAATTGGTTGTAATCGAGAGAACTGGGGACATAGTGATCAGTGAATAGGCCAGGAAAGGGGGATTGATTTGTTCAGATGTTAAAGAGTTTGACTAATTTCAGCAACCTTGCAGGATCATACTAGTCAGCCTGGTCATATTCGATGAAATCGCAGGCGCCCTGATATCGAGGTAATCACCAACCATGACTTACCCACTCATCAGATTACTCTCGCAAAAGTAAAATGACTTTATTTTCCTTCAGAAAAAATGGTTGTAGCCTGACAAATGCTTTCATTCCAATCACAGGATCCCAATGTACTATGAACTCAAGCTCGCCTTCCTCGTGTACCTGTGGTACCCCCAGACAAGGGTATGTTAGATGTATGCACAACACTGACTCCAGTGACAGTTTGTGCTGTGCATTACTGCACCCATATATATGTTAATTGATGCATGTCTGAACACAAAGATTTGCTTCCCGTGTGACTGCTCCTCACTGTCGTGGACCAGGGAACTGACATCGTGTACGAGACCTTCGTCCGGCCGCTGGTGATGCAGTACGAGCCCAACATCGAGGAGAGACTGCGATACCTTCGGGCCAACGCCGGCGACCTCATCGTCTTCTACCTCAAGAACTTCACCGACAGGGGATACGAGCTCTTCCTCCGGGCGCTCGACTACGTCCGGTCGCAGGCGTCCAGAGGATCAAGGACACGGGTATATACACTCCTAAAAACCTCTCCTTTTGCTTATGTGACTATTTGATGACTGGTGAAGTGGTGATTCACTTCATCAGTAGCGGTTACAGTGTCCAGATGTTACATGCTGCATTTTGTTTTTGGTGGTGTAGAGTTTCTTCTCGTTTCGAGGGGCCCGGGAGGAGAGGCCGAGCTTTGGCGATGATGCCTTCGTCGCCGGCGTCGATCGGAGGAGCACGGCGAGGCAGCGGCGACCCCGCGGCGATTACTAGCAGCGGGCCAGGAGCAAGACATAGGATAAAAGGTGTAAAAAGACAAACGGTTCTAGACTAGGCGGACCCAATCACCCAAAGAATCAAGAGGAAATTGATGTGAACATGAGTAGATTGGTTGTGGATATTTAGGTAACAGGTCTCGATGTAACTCGATGTTGGGGTTGATTGTGCATATGGTTCGGTGTAATTAATTTATTTTCTTAATCTCAAATTTTCTCTCCGCGTCGCGATTTCAGCTTTGGTTCTTGAGAGTGAAATGGTACATGTATATGTAAATTAGGAACTTTACGCGTGCTTTTCCCAGTATCCCCTATTCATTTCCAACTAGGAGTAGTGGGGAGTGGAAAAGATAGTGATGGAGAAAAGTTCTAAAACTTATTTTAACAGAGAGTTGTATGCTCAAAGTAATCGTTTTCTTCGTGCCTGAATACTCCCGCGTAGGGGTGAAAATGATACGATAATTTTCGACCGAGTGATATGGATAATTTCTGATTCATCTGTTGTCGAATCTGGATGGTATATGATATAATTATATATATATATATATATATATATATATATAATATGCAGTAGGGTCCTCTCCTACTGCTTTTTCTCAAACAAAAAAGAAAGAGAGATGGATGTAGCATAGCTGCTTTTCCTCAAACAAAAAGAAAGAGGGATAAGTACCATAGCTACGCCCTTGTTCCTTTTGAAAAGTGAAAAGGACGAAGTAAACCTGTTTTTACTTTCTTCTGATTCTGAAGCTTGATTGGACTTGGGCCGGTTCCCAAATCCTGGTCTCTGGATATTAGTAATTATGGGCCTGGCACTCCATATGGGCCTAGATGTATACTTCAGAGCGGGTCTGTGCGTTAGTCAGTACAACTTGTATCACGTGCACGTGACATATTTAGTATCTAACAAACAAACCTTGCTCTCCAAAAAACAAAACAAAACAAAAATCTAACAAATAACTGAACTGTGCAACAAAAGAGGATCTGCAGAAAGAAGAGAATCTCAACGATTTCACATGGCAATATATAACGGTTTATGCCAACTAACTACTTAGCACACTAGGCGTGAGCTTTCAGGATTATTAGTTCGATCTCAACAATAATCAATTCTTTTTTTTTGGAGGGGATTACAATCAATTCTATGCATGGAAAAAGGATTATTGTTGTCTTACCAATCATCAAACGATGACACGATCGACAACTCAATGCGTCGCCACGCAAGGCACGCAGCAGAAGACGCTGGCGACGAAGGCGACGCAAGGGCTCACGTACTTCTTGACGAACCGGTGCATGGCGCCGCCGCGGCGGGTCCCCAGCGGTCCCGGCGACCGGCGCCGGTGGCGCGGGTGGGGAAGCGAGTACAGCCGCGACGCCTTCCTCACGAGCGGGTCGCTGATCCCGGCCTCCGGCGGCCGGCCGCTGCCCTCCCGGAACTCCTTGGTGCCGATCACGTCCTCGAAGCTCACGTAGCCCGGAGCGGTCTCGCACCGCTTGAAGTACGCGTCGGCGTCGCCGCCGCCGCCGAGGAGGAGCATGTCCTCGCAGGAGTGCACCCGCAGCGCGCTGCCGCTGGGCAGGAGCGAGCCGTCGCTGCTGCTGCCCCGGGCAACGGAGGGATCGCGCTCATTGTCGTCGTCGGCGTGGTGGCGGCCGAGGAGAGGCTGCGAGTGGGAGTGCGGGATCTCCATGGACGGCGCCTGTCCGGAGGAGGCGGCGTAGGCACGAGACTGACGACGGCGATTAGGAATAGGAAAGTAGCTGAGATAAATAAGAGTTGTTAATTGGTACAGAAAACGGACTCGTATATATGGAGTAACTACGTTCGTAGTAGACCGGGAACTCGCCGCAGCGGTAAACTGTTACGGGCCTCAAAGGGAGTCTGGGCTGGGAATTTTGCTTTGTGGGCTTATGGGTTTGTAAGGCCCGTGAGCCACTCATTCTCGTCTTCCAACTTGCTACGTATCATGGGCTTTTTCCTGACAATTTCTCGCGGAAAGAACGGAAAGAAAGATAAGGGACAGGCCATCAGTCGAGCCAGTGGCGGACACGCACAACAAGGCACAGTAATGCTGGCGTGGCATTCAAAATATTCCGAACGGACCTAACACATAGAAACTCCAAAGCGTTTGTTGCGTGCAAGAGGCAGGCAAACCGATTAAATACTCCAGAGCCAGGGGATTCCAACAAAATGAGCAAACTTCCAAAGCGGTACCAGTGTCAGCCGTTTGCTGCAGCAAGGCACAAGTACGCGTCACTGGCAGGAGGGACCGTGGGAGATGATGCATTGCTGTGAAGGCTCCGTCCGGTTGAGTTTTTCGGCGGCTTTTTCTGCAGACCACTTAAACGGTCAGTTTTAAAGCAGTTTTTATCAATAATAGTTATAAATTTTATAGTATAAATTTAGTTATTAAAAAAACTATTTTCTCTTAGTTTTGGCTTCGAGACTTATTTCTTAAACTATCAGTTTTAAAGCAGCTTTTATCAATAGTAGTTATGAATTTTGTGGTATAAATTTAGTTGTTAAAAAAAAGCTGTTTTCTCTTAGGTTTAGTTTCAAGACTTATTTTTTAATATTTTATAGATGATTTAAATTAATCTAAAACTATATATTTACAATCAGTTAATAACAATTTTATCAATAGATACGACCTAACCAAATAGATCATAATTGCGCTACCAGTAGGAGTTGACAAGATGTTTGCCAATGCTAGCTGCAGCAAACTTATCCTCCACAGATGCTGAGCCAATGCCAATCTGTAGCTGCTACGGCGTACTACTACAAAATGTCTCGAGCGCGCGACGGGGTCCCCTCCTCGATCGGTTGTTGAGTGCAGTCACGAGCCTGCCGAGGACGCCCGGAACTTGCTTCGCTGGTCACGGAGCTCGCCCACCGCGATTCTCTTCCACGCCACGGGTCCGGTCACATTATATCACGTCCCCGTGCACCGATCCGCTTCCCTCTCCTCCTCAGTTTCCCTGCCTCAGTAGCTCCACTCCCTTAGCTAAGAAATCAGCAATGAGGGACATGTCTGCCGGCGGCGGCATGGGGCCTATGACGATGGCGCCGCCGCGGGCCGACCACGCGCCGCACAAGATGATGTCGATGATGCACATGACCTTCTTCTGGGGCGACCGCGCCGTGGTCCTCTTCCCGGGCTGGCCGGGGGACCGCGGCTCCGGGATGTACCTCCTCTGCCTCCTCTTCGTGCTCGCCCTCGCCGCGCTCACCGAGGCGCTAGCCCTGCTCTCGCGCCGCCTCGCCCGCCGCGGCGGCGGGGACGGCGGCGCCCCGTGCCCGGCGTCCTCCGTGGCGCTGCTGACGGCCGTGCACGCCGCCAGGATGGGGATGGCCTACCTGGTGATGCTGGCCGTCATGTCGTTCAACGTCGGCGTGCTCCTCGCGGCCGTCGCCGGCCACGCCCTCGGGTTCCTCCTCGCGCGGAGCAGAGTGCGCACCGGCGCGGCGCGTGACAGTAGCTCACCCTGTGAGTTGGGCGACGGATC
Organism: Stipa capillata; assembly: GCA_019208055.1. Taxonomy (NCBI): domain Eukaryota; kingdom Viridiplantae; phylum Streptophyta; class Magnoliopsida; order Poales; family Poaceae; genus Stipa; species Stipa capillata. The sequence continues at coordinate 137,616 of JAGXJF010002323.1, read as the reverse complement.
CAAGCCTTAGTTACCATCCGGTTAAGAATGCTTCTGTGTAATCTCTAATCTCCATGTACAAGTAGACATCACTCTGTCCGATCCAATGTGTACTAACCTTGGATATCTTGCTAAAATTATATGTATGTTTGTCGTATGCATCTGATCCATAACTCTGAAGATAGCATGACGTGTGTCAGTGTGTGTGTTTGAGAGAGAGAGAGAGAGAGAGACGAAGAACCGTAGGAGAGGCTCCTACCGCAATTTGTATTACTTTAAAAATGAAATTATTTACAAATAAAAGCAAAAAGATTACAAATGTTGCTCAGCCCATTCCTGAAACTGAGCTGCCTATTTCCTCCTAGTCTGGTGGACAACCATGGCCAGTTCATGCTTGTGGACCTGTTTCCATCTCTCAAAAGGATGGATCTACATTATCAAATATTTTCTTATTTCTGGTTACCCAAGTACTCCAGGAAGCAATGATGATGGTCTTCATAAAGCAAGGGCCCTGAAAGTTAGTTTGTAGATCTTCAAAAGCCTCATGAACACAGAGATTAGGAGCTCTATTTGGACACATATAGTCCCAGCATAACTGTGAAAAAGAACAGCTCCACAAAAGATGCTGAATAGTTTCCTCCAGAGGACAAGTAGAGAGAAAATACTCATAGCTGGGGATAATGAAAAAAAATTCAATGCAGCAGATTCCTTGTGTTCAACATAACATGGAAGAGCAAGCAAAAGATGAAAACTTATGCTTGGGTTGACAAGAGCTACTCCAAATCCAATTGAAATGAGGAATGGCAATCTGATGTGCAATCAAAATCTTACATGCTCTCATGTAAAAATAGGAAGCTGAGTCCCACATGTAAGTCCACTGATCCGCATGATCACCTAATTGAACCTCAGCATTAAAAATTTCCAATTCAATATATTGCTGAAAGGCTTGCTGAGGAAAATGCAGATTAAAAAGATCCTCTAAATATTCCTGGCTGAGCACCTGCTTGACCAGGTTGCCATTTTTTTCCGGGAGTAGTTCCCCGATTTCGTCATCAATGAAACCATACAAATCAATACAACTGTTTGAGAAAAATAACAGGACCAGACGCCATCCAGCCATTTAACAAGAATCTAGCTTGGCATCTGAAAAATTACAGTAAATCTAGCAACACAGAGGCATGACCCTCCTACGATTTTTCTTTTAAATAAAAGAGAACATACGAGCACCAAAGAAGTAGGCACCCAAGAACAGATATATGGAGAAAAAACATATCTCAACACCCCAATTGCGACAAATTACTTAGGGCATGTTTGTTTGGGTTTTTATTTGACTTTTAAAAACATATCTCAACACCCCAATTGCGACAAAGGTGGCTTTGGAAAAGCCAAAGCCAAAAGCACATAAATATGTGCTTTTTTGACTTTTAAGCCAAAGTCCAAAGTCAAATAAAAACCCAAACAAACAAGGCCTTAAGAACTTCATAAAGTCTGCAGTCACAGTCACAACAATTCTAAATTTCCCGAATGTAACATCGCTAAATCTATACCTTATTAATCGTGCATCATAGCATGGAATGCATGAGTCAAATTTGAGTAATTTTGAAAGTTTGAGAAAATTTTAGTTTGAAAGTTGTTTGAAAAGGGGGTAAAATTGAAAACAGAAAAACAAATCAGAAAAACAAATTAAAAACCTAAATCTAAAACCACCCCGGATGGGCCCTCTCGGGGCCCATTTCTTCCCCCTCATCCCGTCGGCCTGGCCTGCTCTTCCTCCGGGCCTGGCCCGTTCAGCTCCTGCCCCTCTATCTCTCTGAACCACCGAGCGCCCGCCGCCCCTCTCGTCACCCCTTGCTCTCCTCCCCGCCGCCAAGCTCGCCACCGGTGCCAAAGCTGCCGGATCCGTCCGACGCCACTGGGGCCCCCTCCTCTCCCCCTTCACCACGCCACCGCTTCACCCACCTCGCCGTCATGAGGCCCAGCACCACCGCCAGCTCCTCCGCTCGGCCCCCGCCTCCATCCACCCCGCAACGCCGCCGGGCCCATATGCCACCGAGTTGAGCTTGCCGCCCCGTTCCCTCCCCACCCCCCCCCACCTTAGTTCGGTAAGCCCTCGCCGCCATCTTGGCCACGTGTATTGGGTAGGGACCCACGAAGGGTGCTTGGGGTTCCCGTGTTCGGGGACTCCCGAGCACGTGGCTTAGGCCATCCCACTGCCTGGGAGAGGTACTCGCCGTCCCGAGTGGGAGCCAAGTCGTCTTGGGTGCTCGGGGAGCATCCTTAAGGGACGACTCGGGGCTTCCCTTGACGGCCGAGTGGACACAGCGCTCGGGTGAGCCCCCGAGCACCTCCTCTCGACTCCCACGTCCTTGGTGACGCGGCGTCAAGTTGGGCCTTTTCCAGCGGTTTAGGGGGCCCCGTTCCCCGTATCGCTGACAAATGCACTTTGCCACTGATCGCACCCTATCCACCGGAATCCCCATCCCTGTGCGCAGAAAAAGGAAAAAGAACGATCGAATGAGCGCGTAAAATCACATAAAATACGTATACACGCCATGCGTAAATTGAGACTAACTCACCGCCAGCACCAGCCTTGCCACCTGCAGGATACCACGGCAAAAAGTCGGTTTTAGCCCCCTACCGCTAATCAATGCTAAAAAAGACTCCTTATTAAACATAAAGCCAAAAAACTCATTACAGTCCGCTCACGTGCTGACACGTGGCATGTATCACATTGTGAGATCCGCGGCCATCTCCTCCCGCAGGTCCGACCCGCGACAGGTCACATGTCGCGGACGGGATGCTCGATACGTGTCAAATGGTACCACGGATCCCACCTGCAACAGGTAACGTGTCGGGACTTGTCGCAGGTTAGACACGCGACACGTCACCTATCGCGGGTTGGATCCGTGACAGGTGACCTGTCACAGGTCCAATCTGCTACGGGAGATATGTTTTTGGCTCTAATTTTTTAAAAGGGCTAAAATCTTAATTAAAATTCAACCAGGGGCTAAAATGAGCAGAGGAGCTATGGATGTGTGCATGGAGTTCTACTACCTCTCGCAGCGTTCTTGTTGTGATCATGCATTGGAGTATGTTCGCACACGAACACGTCACCGTGTACCCCCAACGCCGAGCGCGATGCGCAAGACACGGTGCCGGGGGGGACTCGCCGGGAGCGCGATACGCAAGACATGCCGGCGAGTGCTTTTGGGAACCCGAAACCCCAAACCCCCGGGCGGGACCCCGTCAGGGAGTGCGGCGGCTATGGGTTGCTCTAAGTCGGCCTGACCGCCCTTAGAGCTTCGAAATTCGCTGCCGTTGAACACGAAGAACAACGAAGTACGAGAAGCATAAAACAAGGAATAGTAGATGAAAAGATAATAAATTGATTGTTTCGATTGTGTGTTGTTTTCAATCGGCCGTATACCCTTCATATTTATAGGGTACGCCCGGTCTTAGGGCTGGAATACAACTCTGTATCGTACGTGATATAGCTTTCCATACAAACAAAGATTGTTTCCCAATCTGATAATCTTGTCTACCATAGTCAAGAGTCCATCCCGTGCATGAGGTATCTTTCCTAATCTAATCAATTTAACCGCCGCGACCTGGACTCCGCCTTGTACACGAAATATCCTTCCATATCAACCGGGAGTCTTTCCAAATCTCGTGCTTTCCTTTAAACGCCGCGATCAGCTACCGTTCCTTGTACCCCAAGCTAGGGTTCCTGGCACCAGAAAAGATAACAAACGACTCGATGCCTTGACCCACTTGCAGGATAGTTTGGGAGCATCACGATTTAGATAAGTTATCACCGTCGAGACTCGAACGTGCTGCTTAGAACCCGTCTCGGACCTGCTCGGGACTGCAAATGCTCGGGGACGCGAGTGCTCGGGGACATAAGTACTCGGGAACACGAGTACTCGGCAGCGCTGCAGACCACACTGCTCGGGAACGCGCGTATTCAGGGCACGAGTGCTCGGGAACACGAGTACTCGGGTACACAGGAACTTGGGAATCCGATTGCTCGGGAACGAATACTCGGGAACATGGGAACTCGGGGTCCAGCACTCGGACTTTGTCAATGCTTGGTACTCGGGAGCGTCGCTCGGGATCTTCTGTGAATATTCCTATGGTCGGGATCATAGCAAAGCACAAAAAGCACGAGATACGAGTGCTCGGGACTCGGGGAATCCATACCCGACGCATCTGAGCCATTCAGGGGTACTGTCAATTTTGGTCGTCAACAGAGTAGTGCTACAAATATGTAGTCCTACGCTTATCGGCTAGCCAGCTACCCGGCCGGCTACATAAGACAGATGTCAAATCGATGCTTGTGTTTCGATCTGGAAAAGGTGCACTGCAGTGCAGAGAGTGCAGGTACACAACATGGGCCGGTCAAATGGTCAATGGAACACAATGTGCTATATATGCATCGGGCGCATGGCTCTGTTCTGCCAGGACATAGCCGAGAATTGCAACATCGTAACGTGCAGCTTTGGCTGGATGTCACCTTCTTGCAGACCCGGCCCTGCATGTCTCTTCCACTTGGCCTCTCCTTCTATTAATCGTGTGACCCGCGTGAGGAGTAAATCCAAAAATTTAAAAGGTGACTGAGATGTACAAAAGTTCTAAACAACTTATAAATATAGATTGCCTATAAATTAAAGCAGCATTTGTGTTGCAAATGGGCCGGAGAGAAGACAACACTGGTTGGCCGCTTTCATGCAAGAAACAAAACGAGACATCTTAATTAGCTTGAATATGCATCTACAGTGTGAGCAAAATCAGCAAGAAGTTTGAGGTTTGAACACCTGGATGTAGGATCCATTGACATTGAGCCAAGCGTCATCGTGTCGAGAGCGCAACAATGCAGTAAGCCAGTGAGGTCAGCATGTAGCTAGCTGGCTACTCAGTTGTACTGTAATGAATCCTGCAGTTACACAACATGGGTCAGTTACCTAGAGTATAGTAGAGATAGCAAAAATTGCACAATACTTGTGTAGCCTAAATGCTATTGAGTTTAGGCACCAAATGTTTGCTATGAATCAAGAGTTATTTAGGCCTTGTGAGTCTACTTTCGGTTTCCCCCGCAAGAAAAAAAAGAGAGGGTCTACTTTCCTTCAAAATAAATGCAGTTGAGTCCGTATATTCTGGAGAAAAACAAAATAGTTTGTAAATCAACCCAGTAAATTGTCAACCTAAAAGAATGTAGGAGGCCATGCGCAGCCTTCCGACGGTTCTCCGGCCCGCACGCTTAACAGTCCAGGAGGGGCGAACCGGCCCCCTAACTAGAAATGAGTGACCCACTGTGCTCTTGCAAACCATAAAGCCCAGCTAGCCCCGATTTTCTCCGAAATCAGTCCATACGCCTTCCGTACTTAAATTCTCAATGGAAAATGAGTACAAATTTCGAAAGCGTAGAGCTTCTGGAATGGGCTTCCAATGCGAAACAGGGTACGTCGCTAGCTGGAAGCCTTGAATCTTGACACCTATAATTGGGCCGTACTTATACGCTTACACTTGTGCAGCGCCCCGTAAGCGAATGATGAAACCACCACCGACGCAGCGACGCCACCACAGAAGTTTACACACTTTTCTTCAATTTCTTCCCACCGCCGCAGCACTTTTAGACATTATCAGCCGAAGTGCCGCATCCACTGACATAGTTAAGTTACTAGACCAGTGCCACCTCACAAAGCTTGAGCTAGCTAATGATCCCTCAAGCAATCGTGGCAACGTGCCATGTCTCCGGTGCCCGACACAGCGCGCGCCGGTGCATGCATGCGCGCTAGTGCTCGCTCCACCAATGCCCGCGGCCATCACGAGGCTCTGTCGTTGCTTACAGTTACCTTCAGCTAGGTCACTATATAAGCAGCAGCTCGCCGGCCATGAAGCCAGCAGCAGCTTACTATCGAGTTACAGCCTCACAAACACGAGTAGCACGTAACCGTACGTACGTACTGAGTACTACTGACACGAGGAGTTTGTGTCATAGTGATCGAGGCGAGGCGACGATGATGAAGGGTCTGTTTGTGCTCGCTCTGGTCGTGGCCGCGGCGGGACTCGCGGAGGTACGGGGCGCGGACGGGGCCGGCGGCGAGTGCGGGGGCGACGCCGGCGGACAAGATGGCGCTGAAGCTGAAGCCGTGTGCGTCTGCGGGGCAGGACCCCAACTCGGCTCCGTCCAGCGGCTGCTGCACGGCGGTGCACACCATCGGGAAGCAGAGCCCCAAGTGCCTCTGCGCGGTCATGCTCTCCAACACCGCCAGGAGCGCCGGGATCAAGCCGGAGGCCGCCATCACCATCCCGAAGCGCTGCAACCTCGTCGACCGCCCAGTCGGCTACAAGTGCGGAGGTAAGCAAGGATTACTTGACATTTTTTTGGTCCCGATCTGTGTATGAATTTTTTTTCTTCTCTGCAGCTTACACACTGCCATGAGCGGATGAGCCTCCACTTCATGCGGGCCTGGTACCTGGGGATCTGCTGTATAATGAGTGTTTTTCATCAAACACCAATAAAATGAGTTTCCATGATGTTGGACTCTGTCATTTAGAGTTATTACCATGTACCTCTAGAATAGTGTAATATGTACCTGTTATCTCGAGGGTTGCAGCTGAGATGTTCCCCAGAATTCTCAGAATAATAATAAGATTGGTTTCTTCAAAAAATTGATTGGTAAAATGTGCATAGAGTTGCTACTTTAGAACGAATGATTTCATACAAGATGTAAGATAAGTTTCGCTGATGATACGTCAGCCCGGGAGGATTACTACTGCATGGTTGCTTTTGCGGTTGTTCATGTGCCTTCAGCCCAAAACCAAGTCCGAGGTCTAAGTCGTGCACGGTACTACCACTTGTTTGTGGAAGAAAATCTGAAAATGCCATGAGATCAGGGACTCCCAGTTCCCAAGTGAGGCCCCGGCCCCTTGCTACATGCATCTTGACCACAACTCAACGGATGTGCGTGTGTATCTATATCCATCGATCAGAAATATATAGTCAGATAGATAGCGAGATGGGCAGTTCTCCGCTACTGCTAACATATAAGAATGCTTCTTCTGGTAACGCAGACACCACTAAATACTCACGCGCACGTACGGGCTTTCCCCCGTCACATCCGAGGACGTATCAATATCACCGTGGCCTGTGGTGATATATGCATCTTGTGCCAACTCACTTAATATTTTCAAAATTGTTCTCGACTTTTTGGTTATGCTAAAGTGTATTAGATATCTCATCTACTTCATCCGCGAGGGAGGAGTTTCAGTTTCCACCGCCCTTGTGGTGCTACCTCACTACCAAGAAGTAAATTTTCTAAAAGAATTGACAAACTTGACATAAGATTTATATAATATCGAGAAACAAGAGAAAGAACAATTTCTACTCGAATAGTAGCTAAGGAAAAGTGGAAAAGTTCTAATATCAAGCCACGTGGTGCTACCGTGCTACAAACTCAAAGTGGATGTCCAAAAATTCTGAAATTTTTTACACATGTTCCATCTACTGTGCCACAACATTTTAAATCCAAAGACAATTCGCATGTGAAAACAAAAAAGAACAATTTATACTGTAGTGACTATGATTGAATTTGAATTTAAAATTTTATGGTTCCGTGATAATATTATCAAATTGGGGTTTTGAGCTGGGTCATATGTATACCAAGAGCATCGAGGCCTCCGTTTTTTCATTCTGAAGAGGAAATAACCAGATACGCTTAGATACGAATCAGTGTCCAGATTCCAGTAGACCAGTAATTGCTAGGGGTATTAGGCAGCGATTAACTAGAGCGCACAACAATAATTAATTCAGATGACTACGTGAGTAAGAGGAGAGATAGACTACCACGAGTATTTGGCAGAATTGTGTGTATTAGCATTCACGCGATGAGACGGTCAAAAAGGGCATCATTTGCGATAAAAGTTAGTATGTTTCTAGGGCCCTTTTGATTTAAGGCAATCTTATAATTTAATTTCAAAGTAATTTTTTCTATAGACCTTGTTTGATTTATAGAATTGAAAATTATAAAAAAAAATTCATATAGACTACTTTGCATGCAATTCTAAAGGAAAATTTCTATTGAGTCCAACCTTATAAAAAAATTGTGACTATGACAAATATGGTAAACACCTAATTTTTTAAGAATTTTTTTGCTGTTTTTCTGTGGTACGACCAAACAATTTCTATTACTTATCCTTGTGATTTCAATTCCTCTAGGATTCAATATGCTATGACATTCATTTTCAAGATCTGCTTAGGTACACCCCCTCTAAAAATGTTTATGACTTTCGATACAGATCAATGGTGAAGAATAAAATATACTCCTTTAATTAAAAAAGGTTTTTTACGGTGCATACCTTTTAATTAAAGAAGTGGAGGGGGGAGTGTACCGAAGCATCTCTTTTTATTCCTACGTTTTCTAAATCCTATGAATTAAAGAGACCTTTTTTTTGCATCAATATTTTGAAGCATGCATAGATGAGATAGAAAATACAAATTCATTTGATGTATACATTACAAGAGATGTGCCATTTTAGCCTTCCGCGAATGCTAAGTAGCGGCGGACAAGCCTCGCAAGAAAGACTACAAAATTGCTTGCACAGATACGGTTACCATGTGTCATTCTTTTTGCAATTTACTACAAAATTGCTTGCACAGATACGGTTACCATGCGTCATTCTTTTGCAATTTTGTATCTTCTCGACTCCCCCCCCTCCCCCCACATGTTTAATTCCTGACTCCGTCCCAGGGTCTCGGACACCGGTGCATCGCGGGAAAGTCAGGGGTGCACACGAGGGCATGTGCACCTCTTATTTTAAAATTTATAAAGTACATATTTAAGTTTTAAAAAAATCTGAAAAAAATTTATACATGTATATTATGGATTGAGGTATGCATGGTTAAATTTTTGTAAAATAATATATCCATTTGTGATCTGTGCAAAAAAAAGAAAAGAGCACCCTAGGGGGTTGTGAACAGTAGTGAACAGTATGCATATTTTTTTTTACACAGATCATAACGGGCATATTATTTTACGAAAATTTACCTGTGTGTACTTCATTCCATCATAAATCGGTATGAATTTTTTCAGATTTGTTTGGAACTTATACATGCTTTAAAAAGATCGAGAAAAACTCCAATGGGGGCACCTGCCCGTGCGCTGAAAATCCTGCATCGCTTTCTACTGTTCTACAGTACATGTATCGTCGATCATAGCTGTGCCCTGCTCGGACAAAGCAATGAACTCCACGCAGTCACGGAGCTAGCTAGACAAAACGCGGTGCAAAAGGCTTGATCTGCTCAATCAGATAAAATGATGGATCCACCCTTGCCCCCTCCCCGCGTGTGCACTAGGCGTTTTTCCTTTGACGGCAGACCGTGCGGAAGCACGTTTACAAACCCCTGCAAATTTAATAATCCTATTCTTACTTTAAACTTTTGCAAAAAAATCTACGTAATTACATATTGCATGGGAATGAAAAAAAAGAAATAACAGACTCTTTTAAATTATGTCTCTCACCTATAATACATGTATATTGTTGCTATTCATGTCATCACACAAGTAAAAAATTTGTAGGTTTTTTTTATATTAATGTAGCGTTCACAAGTGGTATATATCTCTCAAGGTAACCCGTTATGTCATCACATAAGGCTGAGCGCGCGTATGATACGTTGCTGCACGCGACAAGAAAAGTTTTGTCACACATTTGTTGTGGCTAAGCAAAACAAATGTGCTCTGGGCATCACGAGGTCCGTGCTCCTTTCATGCATGCTCGGCACTATATAAGCAGCAGCTAAGTATAAGCCGTTGAGCCAAATAACTCAGAAGTCTAAAAGAGAAGAGCAGGAACATACACTACCTACCTAGTAGTAGCTTCCTGAGCCACAAAACAATGAGGTCCCTCTCCGTGGTCGCGCTGGTCCTGGCCGCGGCCGCCGCCGTCCTCGCCGCGCCGCGGTTCGCGGACGGCGCAGGCGAGTGCGGCGCGACCCCACCGGACCAGATGGCCCTGAAGCTGGCGCCGTGCGTGTCGGCGGCGCAGGACCCGGGGGCCGCGCCGCCGGGCAGCTGCTGCACGGCGGTGAAGGACATCGGGAGGCAGAGCCCCGAGTGCCTCTGCGCCGTGCTGCTGTCCAACACCGCGAGGCGCTGCGGGGTAAAGCCGGCGGTGGCCATCACCATCCCCAAGCGGTGCAACCTGGCAAATCGCCCCGTTGGGTACAAGTGCGGCGGTACGTACGACTACGGGCGACGATGCAACTGTTTGATCATGCGTGTTCTTGCCAAGAAATTTGGTTAGCTATTAGCTGTATATGAAGCGAGAATGCGTTGGCAAGTAATCACGGCTCTTCTATTTATTATTATTATTATATATATTTTTTGCAGATTACACCATGCCCAGGCTGCAGGACTGATGGGTTACGAGGATCTGGCACCGAGGCTGGATCATATTATGCGTCTTACGACTTGCGAGTAAATAAGGCTATCAAGTAACTCCGTACGCATGAGAAACTAGTATGGTGAAAATGATGTGTTTCAATGGCTGTGTTTATGGTGTCGAGGATGGAAAGATGTTGCTCAAAACTCTGAAAATGGTAAAGCATTACGAATATAATATAATTTTATGACGGATGTTTAGTCATTTATGATCGATTGACGCATGAAACTCGAAATAGCAGCACAATGTTGTTCCATTCATATAAAAATCTATCCCTCTCCGACAGCGGCGATTATTTGGATCGGTCTCTCGTCGAACTACTCTCTCCCTCCTCTGGCGAACCACCCCCTGCTTGCCGCTCTTCTCCTTCCCTCCGCCAACACCCACACACCATGTCGTCTCCGCTCATGCTGCTTTTGTCCTGCTCTCCCATCTCTGGCGGGTACCGTGTTACCTCTTATTAACCATAACAACATACCAGTATCGCCCACGCCCTTCGCCACCTCCACCTCCTCAGCCTGGCAGAGGGGGTACTGCACAGGTAAACCCCTCACGTATTGTCGGAATTTATGGTTGCAACGATTGTCCGTAATCGAACAATTTCGTCTTTCAAGACCACCGTAACACTGAAAGAAAAATACGGTGTAAGCTTGCTCTTGTATGTGAAATCCTTCCAAAGTTAACCTAAAAAGAAAAACTTCCAAAGTAGACATTCGCCAAAAGAAAGTCAAAACCAAAGCATGCTTTTACATGTGAAATCTTTCGGCACGTCTTCCTCTAATTCTCCATACAAGCACCTAAAAGTCCCATGAAACGTACGCGGGTATCCGCCGGCGAGATAGAAACTGAAACACCAAAAGAAAGATACAATCAAAGCTTCGTCTTATACGTGAAATCTTTCTAATCTGTACATTTCCCTTTTCAGATCTTCGTAAAAGCACATGGAATTCACATGGTAACGCTCGTATCCCACTAGCAATACAGAAATTGTAACACCAAAGGAAAGACGAAACCTTGCCTCCGCATGTGAAATCTTTGTGTACAAAACTTATACATCAGGATGTGCCAACTAAAGATATACAAATTTGGAAACTAAAGTGTCCTTCCTTCGGAGGAGAGTTATTCTCACAAAAAACAACCTTTGTGGCGCAATTGGACAGGCAACTCAAAATGTTGCTTTTGCTCTCTCACACAAGCGGCTTCAGAGTTACACTCTCTTATTAGTACTATCGATCTGTTTGGATCTTGGCTTAATGAGTTAGAGAGAGACTTTTGTGCCCTTATACTAGTCGGCGCGGCTACTTTGTGTTTATCTATATGGCTACACAAAAATAATATGATTTTTTATAAACATAAATTATATAATTCTCTACAAATGATTTATAGGTGCACATATTGGCTACGATCTTGGTCTATCTTGTAGCGGTCAGAGCACCGCGAACTTCTTCTTCCAACATGTCGAGCGTTGGAGCTGGTAATATGAGAGCTATATGCCAAGGTTTAGCCATCGCTATGTGCACCTTGAGGAGTAGTTTTTAGCTTTTGTCTTCGACGTTTAGTTACCATTCGAGTATGTAAGTCTAGTGTTCAACTGGTCTTTGTGTTACTTTTGTTCTTTATTTTCGTTTTAGACCTTGTGGCTGTGTTCATGTCGATGCAGAAGCCGTGAGAAAGCCTTTGTATACGGTATCATCTTAATACATTCTCGAAGAAATAAAACTCTTTAATTGAACCTGGCGTGTAAACACACTCCGGTACTCGTAGTCCGAACACAATCAATGGCACAGCGATGGGCTACTTGTCACCTGCTTCCACCTCACGTTGCCGCCCATCCCAGCAAATCAGCCAGGAGCCAAGAAAGCCCAAGGCCCAGATCGATCCCAACCGTCCATCACAAACATCAGCCAGGAATAATGTACCACCTGGCGTCCCCGATTCCTATCTTGTCCTCCTGCCTCCGCGTCCCGACCTCTACTTCGGTCTCTGCTCTTCTTTTCCACTGCATCCAACCATCCGTGCTCCATCCATGGCGGCATCAGCTCTCCTCCTTTCCAACCTCGCCGCACCCACAGCCAGATACAGCCTCCACCACCACCACCGGCGGTTGCTGCAGCCCAGGAGGCAGCAGACCCAGCTTCCGCCCGGCTTCCTCGCCTCTCGGGCTCTTTCGCTGCATCCGCGCCGGCCGCTCTCCGCCGTCCAAGAAACGAAGGAGGAGGACGCCAAGACGGCCGAGGAGATCACCGAGAAGTACGGCCTCGAGTTTGGCCTCTGGAAAGTAAGCAAGCGATACCAGCTAATTGAGCAACTTTTCGAAGCACTTGTGAGCTGAATTTGCGTGACGTGTTGCTGCAGATATTTAGCTCCAAGGAGGAGAGGGGAGGCGAGGGAGGAGAGGGGAAGGAGAAGAAGTCGAGGACCGACCAGGCCAAGGAGCTCCTGGCCAAGTACGGTGGCGCGTATCTGGCCACCTCGATCACGCTCTCCCTCATCTCCTTCACCGCCTGCTACCTCCTCATCAACATCGGCGTCGATGTCCAGCAGCTGCTCAGCAAGGTGAGAGCTGACCGTTCCCATGCTACGAGTAAAACTAGTACGCTATTCACCAGCTATGGCTTGTGTTCTTCGTTACAAACGGGTCTTGCGTTTGCAAATACATAGGTTGGGATCGCGACGGACGAGACCGGAGGGAAGGTCGGGACCTTTGCGCTGGCCTACGCGGCGCACAAGGCGGCGTCGCCGATCAGGTTTTCCGCCGACGGTGGCGCTGACGCCAGTCGTGGCCAATTGGATAGGGAAGATCAGGAAAGGGGGCGACTGATGCATCCGTGAAGAGTAGGCGATTTTGGCTTGTTCTAAGCGAATCAATCTTGTAGTCTATGCATCATCATGCATATAATTAAGCTTAGATGTTCTATAGTGTAAATCTGGCTAAATATGATTTCGGCTACCGGTAAATCTGCTGGCGCTCTTGCAAAACGGGTCGAAATAATAGTAATTCCAATGTATCAGAGTTAACTGGCAGTACAGCAATTGCAAATATATCGAATTTAGCTAGTCATAAAAATGAGTGATGAGTGAAGAAACCACCGAAGCGTGGTGAATGCCTTGTACGATCTTCTGCATGGGGTTTACAAAAGTTGCTCGACATGGCTCATATAAGTTAATCATGCATTGTACTTTGTACAAATCTAGATATAATATTTACACAATCATGTGGCGTCATTTCAAGGGAGAACCAGACCGCCACAAGACTGACCTTACCAGGTGAACTTAAGTTGGAAAAAGGCGCCAGAATAAGCTCAAGCGACTCAAGCGACATACTGGTGGAACAAAACAGCAGGGCCTGAATATACATATGCTTAAATGGAAGGAGGTGCTGAAACAAAGAGGTGCGGTAACAAGTTACTGGACACATACCACCAGTCCACAGAAAAATGCCTATCTCAGGCTGTATATCTTGACCGCTACCAGGCCGGCCTTCCTTCTCTGAGAAAGCAGAATTTGATAGAAGTCACCAGTTTCCAAAAGACTCCCAAGAAGAACATTTGCCATACCAAAAAGAATTTAGTTGTTCCAAAATATCCTCAATTATCTTGTTGGTTATCCATGGTTGGAGCCTACAGCTGTAGGTTCACCCACAACTGCTGGATGTTGGTTTAGTCCGCAAGGTGTGCTCAGCTCTTCAGCTAAGAACTGATCCCACTGCATTTCTGCTGTTTATCATGTTAAGTACTTCAAAGTTCAAGCTGCAACTGCTGCATTATTAGTACATCAGATTTTAAACAAGAATCCAATGAATGCATTTCTTAAAGGATACGTGCTGTTCTCCACATATCAGTAATGCTAACATCACCATCAGTGAGAAGCCAGTAGTCAGCATCAGTCTGCAAAAGTGTGGTAGGATCATGAGTCACTGGGCCTTTGAGAGCCTGAGTGTCATTTCAGCAGAAGAAGAAGAAGAAGAAGAAGAACAACAACAACAACAAGTTCAATGGTGCTATTGCTACCAGAAAGTTAACTGTTTTGTACAAAGATCAAGAATTCAAGAGTATGCAACTAATGCAGCATTGAAGTTCAGTGTGTGAATAATTTCTGATTAAGTCAAAATGGTAGGAATCTGATCTTTTCAGTTTAATGATGTCATTATTAATTTTGCCAGAGTGTATAAGAATTTTTTTATATATAAAATCAAAGTCCATATCATTGCAATATAACTTACATCAACATCTGGAGTAATCTTTGTCATCCCTCCAAAATCTTGAGCATTTAGATCTGGAGCTTTCCGGATATGCTGAATATTCAGCATGTCCTTTGATCTGCTGCTTTGTCCAGCTTCTATTGTTCTGAAGCCTTCCACGGAGGCAGGTTTTGCCACATCTGTGTGGCTTGGAGGTGTTGCAAGACCAACCAGCTCCTCCATTTTCTCCTCAAATTTACTAATAATATAATAACGATGTTAATCAGACAATTTAACTTTGACACATAAGCTTCAAGAGAAGACTGAAACATTACCTAACCAAGTAAAGATCGATTGAACCCATTGTACTCCTTATTACTATTCTATATCTCCTTTGGAGAAAATCACCGGCCTGCTTACAGAACAGATGAACAGGACTCAGGAGATAGTTAAATATAATTAAACATCCAATGAAGTGTATATGGAGAGCTCATTATTTTTACTGTTGTATACCTCATCAGGATCTGGTACTTCCAGTGTACTACCATGAGGTGCTTTTATTGCGATTAGTGTTTCATTCTGCAGAACGATAAAGACCATATGAGCTCACAACATAATTATTTAGTTTAAAAGAAACATAATTATTTCAGTACAGATTCTTATAGTTGGTGTTAGCCCAACTCTGAATAATCAGGAATAGGATGACCTTCTTTTGGAAAACAATACAGTTGCATTTCTTAGTAAAATAAACAAACCTGAAAGCAGGGCAATCCCTTGATGTCATCCTCGGTAAGGAATAGCCACCTAAAATAGAAATAATAATAATGGATTAGCACATGATGAAACAGTGACATGCTAGCAAGCCCAAGAACCCAACAGGAAGGAATATAATTGACCTCTGGTTGCTTTCCTCTTCGGTTAACTCCCTCACTTTTTCATGCATTTCACTGCAAGGATAATTATTTTCAGATCATATAACTATTTTATTTTAAGATAGCAGCAAAACAAATTACAGTCAATAATTTTGCAACCTCCAATAGCTACCAACCTTATACATTCATCCAATGCTTGCTCCTGAAGATTAAGATTTTCAACTTCTGTCTGCAAGAAGATTCACCAAAGGCTGCTTAGATTAAAATATTTTTATTTCCATGTTCAGATACATTCACTGTGAGTGATAATTCAACATGATTACAAGAACTAGAACTTACAGCAATACATACCTGCAGAACTGAAATATCATTATCCAAGTTAGTTCCTGAGTCATCCAAACCCCTGTAATGTTGTGAGCTTAGCATTGTGCACCATTAATACATGCATACTGGTTAAGAGAAGAAGGAAGACAAAGATTACTTCCAACGGATTCTATTCTTAAGCTTCTTTTCTATCAACCCAATTCCTTCAAGGACATTTGTAATGTCATATATGCGCCTTTTTTGAACCTGAGTTGTTAGAAACCATCTATAAACTTGTACTAAGAGGGGGCAAAAGAAATGTTAGCTTTAATGAGAAAAGAATCCAAACCTCTAATGTCTCTGCAGCGGTATTTAAATCTAGAATGCCATCTTCAGCCTGCTTGAGCAAATTAATGAACTTTTTGGTCAACAGTCCTGAACAAACATCACAGTAAGAGTTGTCAGTAAAAGACAGAATTAATATGAAACAAGACAATATAGCCAGATCCAAAAAGGACCATAATGCCAAATTATAACAGTCAAGGTAAGCAGAATTGTGGATTGTTTGAAATGAGACGAACCTAATGAATTGTCATAGCGGCAAGAACCAGGAGTAAGTGGATTGCCAGATGAACCTGCAAGAGCACAAAGGTGCACACATTCAACCATTAGTGAGGGAAAATACATATGAAAGAAGATAAAACAAAAGTTGTGAGAAGCAAATTATGTCAATGTAATCAATATCATAGAATACAAAGTTTCTACGTGCCAGCATTTGATATAGGCGTCTGAGGTCCAGCTTTGCTGCCTTTAGCCTTCGACTTGTATGTCCTAGCAGCTTTTCCAGAAACTGGGGTCATAAGTGGATTGCCAACTCCTTCAGTAAAACCAGGGCTAGTCATCATCCATTCAGCTGACTCAGCAGCATCACTTTCTCCACACAGAACTTTTCTTTTTAGCTGCAAAAGGAGGAAATGTATTATTCGGTGATCAATTACATTGGAAATTGCCGTAAGCAGTAACACTGCAACGTATGCTAAACACTACCAACAGATCTCAAGTATGCAATAGTGCATCATGAGTAAGTTATAATGCCACCAAGGGCTAGGGGCCACATAAATATTTTTTTTTATAAGCTATATAATCAACACATGAACAATCAGTTTGAAGAAAATGAACAGCAATCCCTAAGATCACAATACTATCCAAAGATCCAAGAGAAACCTTGTGCAATTAGCACCAGTGTCAGGTATAGCTGCAGTGAGCATGTGAGTAAGTGAATGGTGAGCATAGCATAGCTAACCATAATCCCAACCAAAATTTTTAGAATATCTCTACAAGCTAACACAACTATATTTGTCGAGTTTAAACCTGAAAAGTTGTGTCAACTATCCAACATAGCAATGACCATAAATCTACCAACAGATAAGTTTTTTCAGCGTCAATTTGCTACAGGTACTAAATCATTGTACATTTTAAACGAGAACAACCACAGTGCTCCAAAGCGATCCCTATAGCACCAAATAAAACCAATATTTTGAACAAACTGCACTGCAGGTGACTAAATGAGCGACAACTTCAAGGTTGCAGATACATACAGCTCAGGCATGACAACTTGCAATAATAAACTAAATGGCAAAATTGTACTAAGGTAGCAGTAACATGACAGAAGCACCCGAATTGAGACTTCACCCTCCTAGTTGCATGCAACTAAGTGAAACAACTGCGGATGCACATCTAAACTGACCCAACAGTACCAAATCCTACACTAGTCTTCTCCGAAGCCAATAAGAAGCAGCCTGGAGCGGCCGGGAAGGATTAACCTGTAGCATTTGCCACCCAAAACTTTCCTAACATCCCAAACCCGAAATTTCGTCGCGGACCAGCAAACCACATTACACAAATTCCTCTACTTTGTAATCGATACCAGACAGACGCCACGCTTTCCGATGCGATGGAAGCTTCACATCAGTGGTACTTTTAAGCTTCCCCAAATTATTCAGCGATAGTAACAAGCTGCCCACAATTCCACAGAAATCACAGAAATCAACATGCTAATCCTAGACACGAACACCCCAGGAGAAAAAAATTGAGAAGGGAACTGCCAAAAATATTGTACAAAATGTTCCGCCAAATGACAGCTCGAACTGCACAAAACATCAACAAATTCGCACCAAAACCCCCCAAAAAACAAGCAAATCAGTATCGTAAAGCGCCTCGATAAGCTCAAAGCGGCAACTCACGGGCGTCCTGATGACAATCCCCTCCTCGATATCGCCGCCAACGCTGCCCCGGGATGCTGCTGCCGCCGCGGCGGACGACAACGGCAGGGGAAACCGGTGGTAGTCGCCGGGGGCGGCGAAGGGCGGCCTCCCCGGCGCGAGCGGCACGTACCGCTGCACCGAATGCACGATCTGCTGCGCCGCCTGCGGCCGGCCGCCTCCCGACATGGTCCCCGGCGGGATGGGCCGCGGCACCACCGATCCGGCGATCACCCGGCGCGGAGAGACCCCGGTCCCAATCGTCTCGCTGGCGATCGCCCCCGATGCGGCCTCCGGAGCTAGGGTTCCGGCGAGGTGCGGCGGCGGCGAGGCGGGAGGTGGGGGCGGCGAGGGGTTAAGGGGAAAAGCGCGAGAAGAAAACGAGGGAAATTAGTAGCGTTTGCGACTTCGGATAGGTATGTGGAGGGAAGCCGACGGAGGCGCGGGACTTGCGACGAGGTTATTTCTTCGAGGGGCCAGATGTAAATGTTGCGTGTGCATGGTTGGTGCCTGGTGGCATCCTGTAGCTATCTTGCAGTCGGTTTTGTTTGGAACGTGTTTTGTTGAGTTACCAATTGGTCTAAAAATAATAGTTGAGTTGCCAACCTCGCTGTGATCGTATTTGTTTATAGCAACAAATTAGCTTGTAGTATTAACCTATAATATTTATTTAGAAAAAAGAAGGATTTTGTTTCCCTGAATCTGGCCTGTGGAGCATGCTTGATACCCTAGTGGCATCTGTAGGTATGTTACGGGTGGTTTTGTTTGGACCGTGTTTAGTTGAGTTGCCAACTGGTCTCAAAAAAAAAGTTGGGTTGCCAACCTTGTTGGTGATCGCATTTGTTTATAGCGACAAATTAGTTTGTAATATTAACCTAGAGTGTCTTTTTTCCAAAGATTTTATTTTCCTAAATCTGCATCAAAATTATACTTTAAAAAAATCTCTCAATCTTTGCATTACTCATGCGCACAACCAACAATTTATTATAAAATTTAGCAACCCCAGCCACACACCAGCACTACAATGGGAAAAATAATAAAACTAGAATGATAAAGCATAATTCTAATCTTCTCAGGGTGCACATAGTTGATGATTAAACCTCCACCCGTGTGTGGCGAAGAGTTCCTTTAGAATGGTCTCCAGGGATCGGCAACCCAGAAGAACTAGCTCCCACCTCCCTAAACGCTTTAATCTCGACCATGATCGCAGTCAATGTGTACACCTGTAAATAATATGTAGAGAATTATAAAAAATTATTTATCAAATATAACATTATTTTTACATAGCCAAATAGATTAGCACAAAGCAAACGTTCCCACGAGGGCCAATGCAAAAGTGACAAAACTTGGAGACAAAGGCAAGTTTTAGTCCACCCACTTGAGTAGCTTGTAGGGTCACGGTGACATAGGCCGGTGCGAGAACCCAAACTCAAGGTCGTAAGTAAGCTCAGGTAATGCTTCAGAGGCCTTCACCTAAGGCTCAGGAGCGGATGGATCATGGTTCGAGCGACGAGAAAGGCAGGTGCATAAGGTCGATGTGTACGGGGGGTGGACTAGCTCCGGCTCTAGTGCTGGAGGAGGCGTGTCCGTAGAGGCCATGGAAGAGGAAGGAGGCGAGGACAATATTTAGGTGCCTAGTGCGATGTCGGAGCCAAGTTCAAGTGGCGCGAGTGTTGGGCTGGAGGAAGGTAGTCGAGGGAGAGGTTCAAATCCATCCATTTGCTGCTTCGCACGACATCATCGGCGGCCACCCAACGATGGGGCCTAACTTCGCCACCATGTGTGGAGATCAGGAGTCACCGAGCAAAGGAGGCAACATCACTCCAGACGATTGTTTGGCTCCAATTTGGTGCTTAGATGGATGTTTCCGAGTGATCCGGGTGCTGATGGCAGTTTATGTGATTTGCAGGAATTTGAGTGGGCTACACATCAACCATCAGATGGAAATCCGGATCAACAACCACCGATGCAACTGAGAAAAATGTTCATGTTGGACTACAGATGCAAAACATTTTCCTTTTAGAAGACTCACCGCTTACAAGAGTTTCCAACATGGCATATATTGTGTACTAAGTCAAATTCTTGGCCTATAGTTTAGGGAAACTTTGACAAGGACATAAGTTAGACTGGTAGCCCCTTAACTTGTACCCTACGCTCAGTTTAGTCCTTCAACTTCAAAATATCATTTTGGCTCCCTAGACTATGTAAAGAGGTTCACTTTGTTAGTCCAAATCACGCTAGACCGGCGAATTAATCCGACATGGTGTCCAACCCAGCAACAACCTCTCATCTCTATCTCTCACAATTCATCTTTGCTTCTTGACCGGTAGATGCTGCAAGAGTGGAAGCACATTGCCACTGCCGTGTTGTAGAGCCCGTGGTTCCACACAAATTGGAGCTTGGTGTAGTTCGGGAAGAGGCGGATGGTGGTGACAATGGTCACAAATGGTAGGCGGTGCATGCGGACGTGATGAGGGATGTAGAGGAGGCGAGCAGTGGGATGCCGAGTGCCCGGGAGCCCCGAGACATGATGGACGTGGCCTGGCACTTGACGCCAGGGGAGTGGACAAACAGGAGTGGGACGAACATTCTGGTGGACGGATCAGAGAATGCGGTGAGCTCGAAACTAGCAGTGAGAGACTAAGGGAGAGAAAGAGAGAAGAGAGGAATTAAAGGAGAAGAGATTGACTCAGTGACATATGGACTAGTCTGACTAAATACCATGGTGGACGCCATGTCGGATAAAAATTGCCAACATAGTGTGATTTGGACCAAACTGAACAATTTTACAGAGTTCAGACAGTCAAACGTGCATTTTAAGAATTGGGAGTGCTCTGTGCAAGTTAAGAGACTATCGATATATTTTACTCTAAATTAGACCACTAAAGAGTTTACAAAACAAACTGAGTAGGACCAATTCTAAATAAAAAGATGCCACGGATGCCACGGCGTTGTAGTAATGGGCTTGAAAACAAGTGGCCCCTTCGGAATTGGGAGAGGGCTTCTAAGAGCATATAAGAGTGTCCTATGCTACCATACTCAGGGTGCTTCTAAGATCATATACAATACAAGTGTTTAGAGATGTCCTTAGTAGAATAAACCGATTTTTTCTTGCCACATAGATGCTTGTTTTATAGCACGAGTGCTTAACTAGGCACCCATGCTTGAAGAGGTGCTTATATATTTAATTACTACTAATTATTATATAATAAATAATCCAAGCACTCTTAAAGAGAAACTTGTATTGGATAGGTGAAATTTACATGATAATATAGTTATGCTCTATCTCTTTAAGCACCTATATATAAGCACCTTGTATTGTACATACCCTAACCATGATCAATACACTAATGTTGATCATGGTATTATTCAAAACTTTAGTTTCGATAAGATATGCATAACCATTAACAATGTATATATTATGCGAAAACCCAACTAAAATCAAGATGTATATGAAGATAAATAATAAAAACAAACTTCGGATAACCAAGTAAATGGTGCATTCATCATTTTCCCTTGAATTTCAAGAGATTTCTAAAGGACTTAGAATATTTTTCTATAATGAGTATAGTTTGTAGTATTAGGAACCTTAATCTTTTTCTGTGACTACTTTATACTCAATTCTATTTTTTTGCTGTTGAGTCTAACCTCCTGAATCTTTTTATTTATTACTATTGCATGTATCTATCTATAAAGTAATTTCTAGCCTTTTTCTGTGATACAACAAAATAATTTCTATTACTTACTTCTGCGTTTTTAATTTATATAGAGTATAAAATATTATAACATTACTTTTTCTATTCCTAGCGAATAAAAAGGCTCTCGGTCAAATGCGTACACATGCGTCGACAAACGCAGCATATACGAGCAGAATAAGCCACGACTAAAAGGACCGCATCGCGAAATACTCTCGACGACGGTAACCCGCGGGCCGCGGCGTGGAGCTCTCGTGCGTCCGCACGCGGTGAAGCAGCCAGCCGTGGCGTTGAGAAGCAAAAAACGGCGGTAACGTGAAACGATATCGCGTCACGTCTCCACGTCCCGAGGCCGTAGCGTACGAGGAAAAAGGTAGGGCCCAATGTCCACGAGTCACCGCCACGTCCCACCGTCCGATTCGGCGGGGAAGGCACGCCCAACGCACCACGATGCGCCGCGAGCCTCGCTCGTGAAAGGCCCGGCTCCGTCTCCACGTTCTCCACGCGCCGCGATCTTCTGCGGAGCGGAGCTGCTGCTGCTTCAAATTCACAAACCCCTATCTATCTCTCACCTAATCCCCAGAGGCCCAAACCACATACGTCCCCGCCGGAGCAACCACGGCCATGGCGTGCGCCTTCTCCGTCTCCACCGTGTCCCCGTCCGCGTCGCCTCTCGCTTCCCCGCAGCCCTCCGCGGCGCCGCAGTGCCTGCCGTTTCCCCGCGCGTTCGCCGGGGGAGCCGCGAAGCCCTTCCGCCTCGCCGCCGCCGCCGCCGGGAGAACGGCCAGGGCACGCAGCTTCGTCGCCCGCGCCGCCGGATTCGAGGTTGGCTTCGATTCGATTCGTTATTTGGTTTGTCTTGATGCTTGGTGTGAGTTGTATTTTCATCTGTGGTGTGGATGCGTGTTGTCTGTGCAGGCCGACCTGCCGCTGGTGGGGAACAAGGCGCCAGACTTTGAGGCGGAGGCCGTGTTCGACCAGGAGTTCATCAATGTATGTCCGTAAGCACCTGCATTGTGCACGCGCGTTGATGTGATACAACTTTGAGAAACGATTGGTTTAGGCTAGCGAAATTGTGGTCTGCTCGATTCGTAGTTTAGATTCGGTGTTTCATCCATCCGTGCAATTCATGATTGCATCAGCTGTATGTATGGTTGGCGATACTTGCGATTGATGATGGTGTCATTTTTGTACCTACAGGTCAAGCTATCTGATTACATTGGGAAGAAGTACGTGATTCTTTTCTTCTACCCCTTGGATTTCACATTCGTCTGCCCAACTGGTGCGTTAACCATCTTGTGCTCTTTGACGGCAAAGATTTATTAGTGTTTGGCATTCTGAAAGGCATGCCTATAAACTTTTCAGAGATTACTGCTTTCAGCGACAGACATGAGGAGTTTGAGAAGATAAATACCGAAATTCTTGGTGTTTCAATTGATAGTGTGGTATGTTACTTTTCATTTGCATGATTTTCCATGTAGTTACTTTTTTCTCATTGCATAAGTGAGCTTCTTCAAAGTAGCAATATCTCATTACTTCATCTGTTATTCTGTTGTAGTCAGAAAAACGTACCTACCATCTGGACACATGCAGCTCTTCTCTTGAAACTGTGTATCTAGCTTTGACATGAATTAAGGTCATCATGTAGGAAGTAACTGTAAAGTGTTCCTAAGTTTGTTTGGACTGAATATTCTGCTTGTTCGTAAAGTGAATTTTTTTGAAATGAAGCAACCTTTGCAGCATAAGTGCTAACATTGCAGTGGCACAATTCCGAGTCCAGTTGTATTCTTTGAAATGCAAGTATGTGGCATCTATTATGCCTTATGTGAATATGAAAGTAAAGTGATGATCTATGAATCAGAAATAGTGGAGGTAAAATTTTCTGATTCCACGTGTTAAATATGCCCAGTAACTTCTTTGAGAATGGTGTAGGGCTAGCACATTTATATTTCGCTTCTGCCAAGAAGATTCACTGCTATGCTCAACTTATTAACCTAACTTATATCCAGAAAAAACCATTAGCTTCAGTTCTAACCTGTGACTTGTTTGCAGGCAGTTCTTCTATTTTGTTTTTCCCTTTTCTTCTGCTTTTGTATTTTCTGTCTCAATTTATGGTCTTATAGTTGTTATTCACTGTTACTCTATGAAGTATCAAGCAACCACAACCTATGCTTCTTTAGTTTCTCCTACTGACTTGACATTTGAAATGTTCTTTTCTTGTAGTTTTCCCATCTTGCATGGGTGCAGACAGACAGGAAGTCTGGCGGTCTTGGTGATTTGAAATATCCCCTGATTTCTGATGTCACCAAATCAATTTCGAAGTCTTTCGGTGTACTGATCCCTGATCAGGTATACTGCTATTTTGATTTTTGATAACCTGTATGAATGATCCACTCTTTCTGCTGAATGATTTGCTTTCGCTTATGCCTTTCCTCGTGTGTTATGAAATATCATAAGAATCTTACATTGTTTATTTTGCCAGGGAATTGCTCTGAGAGGGTTATTCATCATTGACAAGGAGGGCGTGATTCAGCACTCTACCATTAATAACCTTGCTATTGGCCGCAGTGTGGATGAGACGTTGAGAACCCTTCAGGTAGAATGTTGCTCACCATGTATTTTTATAATGTCTCTTGAATCTTGATACTGTCTGTCAGGATACATGGCAAGTTGTTCCTTTTAGTTGCAATGTAAGTTGTAACATTGCTCTATTGTTCAGCACACCAAAGCTTGTCTATACGAGCTTGTCCATACGAGAATTATTACTACAACTTGCAAATTTCAATAGAGAAATGCAAGCAAGTATGCATAATCTAATAAATGTTTTTCTTCGATGACAGGCCCTGCAGTATGTCCAAGAAAACCCAGATGAGGTTTGCCCGGCAGGTTGGAAACCTGGGGAAAAGTCGATGAAGCCCGACCCTAAGGGCAGCAAGGAGTACTTTGCTGCTATTTAGACATGTCCTTTGCATTTCCTGTCAAGTTTTGTCATGGCCTTCATGGGGTTTCACATTGTTCTTGTGACCTGAGTTGTAGTTATTGTGCATGCAATTGACTCTGTATCTCTGCCGCATTGTTCTGAAATAAGGGTTTTTCTGGGTGTCATTTTGAATTTACGCTGCTCCAATTTGGAAAGAAAAACATAAATATTGGAAATAAATCTTATTTTATATCTGGGCAATGGCTTTATTTGAAGACTTTAGAAATGGATAATCTTTAACACTTGATGCTGTGAAGTTAGTTGGAGTCGTAAAGTTCTTTAAAAATGTTAATATTAGTACTTAGTGGTGGACATGATCATTGCTTCCAGTCAACAAGGAGAGCTCCCATTTCCTGCTCCCGAGCCCAGCTCAGTATGCCGTCGGGGAAGGCGCAAACATTTGGCCCAAATGCACCATATCGTAAGTATAACTTGGTCCCGTTGCAAAGCTAAATGGTGATGAATCTTCTGTTTCTCTTGTGTGTAGGGTACATACATCTGACTGTCTTTTACTTTTCAAGTAAGCTCTTGCTCTTGCTCATATGCAACTGCCTCTTGTTTGCAGGAGGCCGGCCGGCCATGGGGAGAAAGAAGGGAAATGAACAAAACAGTACTCCAAGCACAAGATGGAGGATTGGAAGCAGTGGTCTTAACCAAACCAATAATATCTAAATGTGGTTTAAGTTACTCTTCTTCACCAAACTTTATAAAAGGTACTTCATCATAATTCAGGAGCACAATAATATTTATCATGTTGTCTCAAAAACAAATCAATTGATGTTGTTTACAACCTCTTAGGAGGGGAAAAAAAAGGAGTGATGCCTGATGGTAGCACTACCTATCTTAAGATATGCATACTTATAGTTGCACTGGCAGAGCCACAGGTGTCACTTTTCCATCGCCTTGGAGTGGTAGTATAGTCAGTAGTGGTTCTGCCGCTGCTTCTGCACCCATTACTAGCGCGCCAGGGGAATTAAAATGCGGAAGCTTTTCTGCAGATAATGCCACTTATGCGCTTTTTTAGCATCCTCTCTAGCTCCACTTTAAAAAGCTGCCTGCAACAACACAGCGCTTAGTGTTTGTTTAATTCTTTGGCACACCACACTGCCCCTTTGCCATGCACAGATCTAAACAGCAACCTAACTGCTGCTTCGATTAAGTAGCTAGAGAAAGAAAAGAGTATAATACATTCTAGGTCCTGAAACTATTTTAGGGGTGTCACATTTGTCCTCGAACTCTGAAAATCGTCACCTAGGTCCGTGAAGTTCAATAACTGTGCCATCTAAGTCCAAAACGTGCCTGACCCCGTTTCAGCGGCCACCTGGCGCCGTTTTCCGTTGCCACGTCGGACAGGGGGTAACGCCGTTGATGAGGCCGTCTTCTTCTTGCTCTGTCCCGGCCGCTTTTTCTCACTGGTAGCTCGCCGAGCTCCTCACCAACCGAAGCGCCCCGCTGGTAGCCCGAAGCTCTCCGCCCCGCCGAGCTACTCGCCCTCGCTCTGCCGCCCAAGCTCCTTGCCGCCCCTTTTCCCCGTTCAACTGAGCTCCGCCCGAAGCCACCGCGTCGCAGCTCCCCATCCCGCCGCCGCTCCCCGGCCGCTCCCCCGAGCTGCCTCACCAACCCGAGCACCCCGGCCTCCGCTCCGCTCTACCCCGCCGCCCGAAGCTTCCTCCCCGGCCGCTCCCGAGCCCGACGCCGTACCACCTCGCCGCCCCGAGTCTTCCCCGACGCCTTCGCCTCCCTTGCCGCACCACCTCCCGAGCCGCTCCGGTTGCCTCCGCCGCTCGGGTCCTCGCCGGAGTCTCCCTCCACCGGAGCTACCCAAGCCGAAGCCCCACCGCCGGAGCTCGCCTCGGCTCCGCCCCTCGCCGTCCCGGTGCCTAGACGCCGGGGTTGAGGGCGGAGCCGGTGGGGGACTCGGTTGGGGCGGCGGCGGACGGACGAGGCGCTCGGCGCAGCGGGTGACGAGGAGCTGCCGACCGGTGCCGGGCGCAGAGCAAAAAGGGCGGCGGCACCCGGGGAGCCGGGCCCGAGCGGGCTGGCGGCGCACCAGGAAGCGGTGGCGGAGGGCGGCAAAACGAGGGGGCACGGCAGATCCGGCGGGAGCAGAGCACCGGGAGGCGCGGCGGCCGGCAAGGGAGAGGGCGGCGGGGCTCATGGAGGAGGAGGCGGTGGCCGGACGCCGTCGGCGGCGTGGAGGCCGGAGGGGAGAGGCCCAGGGCCGGCGCGGCTTGGGTGCGGGGCTAGCGCTGGCCGGCGGGGTGCTTCGTGGGGGAGGCGCGCAGGGCTTGGGCGGCCGGCAGGAGCGGCACGACCGAGCAGAGGGGCAGCGGCGTGGTGAGGTGCGGCGCCGGGGGAGCTCGGGCCGGAGGGGGAAGGCGGGATCGGGATGAGCGGGGGGTGGCGCGCCGGCGGGAGTAGGGCGGCGGAGGCATGGGGCAGGAGAGGCGCACGGGATTGAAGAAGAAGACGCCTAGGGGTGTTTTCGCATATTTGCATCGACGGCCGTTACCGTGCGTTACCCCTGTCCGACGTGGCAACGGATGAAACGGGGTCAGGCACGTTTTGGACCTAGATGGCACAGTTACTGAACTTCACGGACCTAGGTGACGATTTTCAGAGTTCGAGGACAAATGTGACACCCCTAAAATAGTTTCAGGACCTAGAAGATACAATACTCGAAAGAAAAAGAAAAGGAAACAAAGGATCAAAAGAAGGGCATGTAGTGATTAGGTCTTCTTTTCTGCTTTCGTCTTTGTGTTTTCTTTTGCAGTATTTGCTCTTCTCGATCTCTTCCTGGGTGGTTTCTCAAACTGCGTATATACTTTTCTCCTTGAAGCGCTCCTTTTGGGGCAAATGGCTTTGTGATGATTAGGGCTTGGCCTTTTGCTTCCCTGTTGGGTCATATGTGACCAAAGATTTCTTTGACTGACCACCACCTCAGATTAGTTTGAACAGATCATGCTGTGCATACTGCATGCATAGAGCTAACACGTCAATGCCAGAATCCTATAAAGAAGGTGAAAGCTTGCTCTCTTCAGGAGTGACATGCATGGGAATCTAGGAGAAGTTATCACTATTAATTAGGTTTGTGAAAACCTCGGGAACATTCATGCCATGCACAATACTGATGGATGTGAACAGAAATGCACAACTTCGTTGCAGCGGTGAAATTAAGAGATGATGATTGATGAATGAAGAGGCAGCTCTTGGGAAGGTGGCGTGAAAGGGAAGTCATCTCTGGTAGTTTGTTTTGGATGTCTGTTTAGCGATCCCTTTTCTCTGTTCGTATCCCCATAAAGAACAATGTTCGAGCACGACTTTTGATGCAAATGCACGCAGTAATGACCGGTCAATGATGCTGTTAACCGGGCTTCCTTACATTCTTTTGGCTTTTCCTTGACAGTTAATTCTGCTCGTAGTAGCAGTAGCATTGTAGTACTAGTGTACTACGGAGTACTTGCAAACCACTTGAACGCTCCTGAGAAATCCTAGTTAATGTCTATTGTTTGAACTTCATTGTTGTTTGTTTGCAATATGCGTATCAATAAGCTTGGAATGCTAGAAGTACATGGATGCTGTTATTGATAATTGCTGAATCTTACATGACACATGGTTATATAACTAGTATATATTTGTTCTCTTCACTCTAGCTAGTAGGCACATCGGCACTGAAGCTTGAGAACTGGCCTGAACCTGATGAATGAATGTGTCAATTCCTGTGTCTTGTAATGCAGTCTGCTTTCAAGGGAGCAGGAATGCTGAAAAGCCCCAGCTTTGCTGAATAGCATGTGGCTGTTTTATGTACTACTTTTTTGAGTCGTGTTTTATGTGCTACTGCTACTACTGTTAATTTTAGTGCCTGATGCTAATCGTTGCCATGCAATGCATGCATACATACACAGCATATGGGCAGTAGGGGGCGCTTTATTCCTTATACTTTGAGTCTGGAGAGAAAGAGGCCGTACACAGTTCCCGATTCTTTTAGGGCACAGAGATCTCTCTCAGAAAAGAAAACCAATTTAAATGGGCCCTCTCGAAAGATGAGAGGTCACTGCAGGCCACATCAGATCGTATCGATCGCATAAAGCATCATATGTTGTATCGTCATCATTGCAGCATCAGACACGTTCCCTGTTCTTAGTGTGATCAATTGTATAATTATACGATCAGTGAACCGGTACAAAAGTATGTACGTACTTCCTACATGATAGATGTATGGAGTATGGCCTGCTTACCAGTGCATTTCAGGCATCTTTTTGATGTATTTGTTTTGTTCGAGAGTAACATTGCTTAGTTACCTGGAGACTCGAGGTACTTCTGTGTGTATGTAAATGGAACTGTTTTTACATGTTCTAAAATAATTCCTTTTTAGAGCATGAAAGAATTGCTGTTTGCTCCACAAGCTGTTGTAGAATCCGTGCAGTTTTATCTTAAAAAAATATCAAAAGTCTTGGTAATAATTCATGCAATGTTTATTCACTACAACACAAATCTTTATCATAGACGGTTCAGAACAACCATCGTAGACGGTTTTCTAAGCCGTCTATGGTTTAGGGTTTGTGATGTGAAAATTTCATTGCAGACGGTTCAATAAGAATTGATTGTGATAGCAAATAATGAAACTAAAAAAAAGAGCAACACCACCCCGACCATTGATGGTTCCAGCAACAAAAGACGGCTCCCAATCCAAGTTTGCATCAAACAATTTATAATCCTCTCTAATATACCCAACAAGATTCTTACACCAACCAAATCACAGATTGAGGCTTTGCTCTAACCAAGAAATAACAATCAATCAAGAACCACATCTTTACCTTTGCCTTGTAGACCGGTGACTCTGGAGCTTCGTGGCGGCGTCGGCAATGGAGAGCGGCGATGTCGATGATAGGGAGCAGCTCGATGACGTTGGCCACCAACAGGCCCTTCGCTTGTGCTCCTCCATGGGTTGTAGGTTGTCGTCGTCGTGGTAGAAGGCAGAATGCAGAGTGACGGGTGACAAAGGACACGTAGACCTCGAGCTTCACTGCGACGACGCGATGGAGCAGCGGGCGACAAAGAATGTGTGGACAACGATGGCGCGGACAACAACGACGTGGTGGAGGAAGAGATGTAGATGAGGATGAGGAAGCAACACGGACGGTGACGACTCGGACGGGTATGCTGACAGTGCGAAGCTCGTGTGGAGGGCGGCTGCGGAGCACGAGTGGATCTGAGAGAGGGATTGTGAAGGTGGCATTGGAGAAGGGATTTGTGAAGGCAGCGGCGTGGTGGAAGTGAGAAGGGATGGGGCTATGTTTTATGTTTTTTATGGACCAGTTAAGTTGGGGTTGATGGGCTGGTCAAAATATCCTGACGAAAAACTATCTTGGCATACACATTGTAGATCATTTTTCTAAAAAACCATCTGAGATGACCTACACATCATGAACGGTTTTAAAAAAAAGAATTATATGTGATGTTAATTTTGATAAAACCGTCTATGATAAGTCTCATCACATACGATTTTTATCATTTGTTTGTGGTAAAGAGTCTGAAATGATTATCATCTTAAGTAGTGGTTACCTAGTTATCAGATCACTTCATTATTTTTGTTTTGCCCCAGTAAAGTTTTGTAGCGATGTTATACGGTGTCTACATATGGTGGCATGCAGAGATAGCAACGGCATAAATTCTTAGCAGGTAGAGAGTTGTAGGAAAAAGCTGCCCCTTGCTAAACATAGCAGGCTATCGTATGTATGGATTCTTTTTGTTTGCCATTTGTACTCGCTAGTTGGACAGAGATTAGAAAGAAGATTCCATGACCATGATGCAGTCACAGCTCACAAGTATGGATTATGCCCAGTTTTCTCCAAAGAACATATATCATATAAATAAATTCTTGTGTGTTATGCAGCAGCTAAGCTAATTATTTTTGCCTGGGGAAAAATGGGTCATGCTATGAAATGCTGGAGTTTGCAAGAATTATGTTCATCTCAGTTGCAAGCTTTACTACTTATTTTATTTTTAAGGAGAGAGCTATATCTTTCACAAAGTCGATCTTGAAGTTCTTCCTGATTGCATTCAGTGTGCCAGTGGCCAATGCACATTTGTCACTTGTCCATATCCTTCTAGATCAGGTTATAAATTTTATGTTTGGCAGTTGCTCACTTTGATGCAGTCATGCATAGAATTTAGCTCTCTGGTCATTCTTTAGAGGCAAGCGAACATGCAAAATCTAGGCACAAAGATACTGTGTACATCCATACGATCTCGTATCCCCTCTTCCTGTGAGAGTAGAGTAGAGTAGAGAGAGAGAGAGAGAGAGAGAGAGAGGGGAAAGCTGAGGTGCCTTTGTGTATCTGCTTTGTCAGCACATGCATTCTACCTAGCCACTTTCTCTTTCCCACCACAAAATCCACTTTGGACCAAAAAATTAGCCTCCCCAAAGAGAAAGATAAAGAAAAATAAACATATGCAGTCCTCCCCAACAAGAAAGGCACAAATTCATACACCGAAATCCATTCTTCCTTCACCTTAGTACCTCACTCCTAGCTACTAGCCTACTACTCAAAAGATGAACACTCACCAATATAAAGCAGCACCACATCAACCACTTGCAACTGCAGTGGCACCTCTATATCTACACATCTCGTTCACTCTCTTTCTCCTCACATCTCTTGCTGCTTCGTACTAGCTAGATTAGCACGTACGTAGTACAGTTGCTGCATCACATCGATCGGAGCTAGCTAGCTATAGGTGGCGCGAGATGAGGGCCGGGGGGTGCACGGTACAGCAGGCGCTGACGGCGGAGGCGGCGGCGGTGGTGAAGCAGGCGGTGAGCCTGGCGCGGCGGAGAGGGAACGCGCAGGTGACGCCACTGCACGTGGCGAGCGCGATGCTGGCAGCGCAGGCGGGGCTCCTGCGCGCGGCGTGCCTCCGGTCGCACTCCCACCCGCTTCAGTGCAAGGCGCTCGAGCTCTGCTTCAACGTGGCCCTCAACCGCCTGCCGGCCTCCGCTGCGGTCGCCTCGTCGCCGCTGCTAGGTGGGCACGGCCACCACCACTATTATCCGCCGTCCCTGTCCAACGCGCTCGTCGCGGCGTTCAAGCGCGCGCAGGCGCACCAGCGGCGTGGCTCCGTCGATAGCCAGCAGCAGCCGGTGCTCGCCGTGAAGATCGAGCTTGAGCAGCTCGTCGTCTCCATCCTCGACGACCCCAGCGTCAGCCGCGTCATGCGCGAGGCCGGCTTCTCCAGCACGCATATCAAGGCTAACGTGGAGCAGACCGTGTGCAGCACCACGACCACAGCGGCCACCACTTCTCACCAAAACCCTAACCCTAGCAGCGCGGCCGCCACGAGCAAACCTCAAGAGACCAAAGCCAAGCTCCCACTCGGCCAGGTGCGCGACGAGGATGTCGCCGCCGTCCTCGACTGCTTGGCCGCCCGGAGCAAGAGGAGGGTCGTGGTCGTCGCCGAGAGCACGGCCGCGGCGGAGGCCACGGTGCGCGCGGCCGTGGACAAGGTGAAGAGGGCCGAGGCCAGGCACAACGCTCTGCGAGGCGGAGCGCAGGTCGTCAGGCTCCGCGTGTCGTCGTTCCGGGACATGCCGAGGGAGGAGGCGGAGCGGCGGCTCGCCGAGCTGCGGTGCCTCGTCAAGAGCCGAGGGCAGGTGGTGCTCGTCGTGGAGGACCTCAAGTGGGCGGCCGAGTTCTGGGCCGGGCACGTCCAGGGCGGAAGGAGAGGCTACTACTGTCCCGTCGAGCACGTCGTCACCGAGGTGCGCGCCTTCGCGTGCGCGTCCGGCACCGGCGGCGGCGGCGAGCAGGGTCTCAGCTGGCTCGTCGGGTTCGGGACCTACCAGAGCTACATGAAGTGCAGAGCGGGGCAGCCGTCGCTGGAGAGCCTGTGGGGGCTCCAGACGCTCACCGTCCCCGCCGGCAGCCTGGCGCTGAGCCTCACCTGCGCCTTCGACGACAGGTAAATCCGGCTGTCCAGATCGGTGCCGATCTAAGAGAGTTTAATTTTCCCGGTGCATGCAGTATGTCACTGTCACTTCAGGTGAACGAATCAGCCCGAATTGAAATGTCTCTGACAATTCGTTACTGAGCAAGTAGCCTAGTAGTAGTTCCCAGTTGTCTTGTACTACCCCTGCGGTGTGGCTTTCATGCTTT
Organism: Stipa capillata; assembly: GCA_019208055.1. Classification (NCBI taxonomy): domain Eukaryota; kingdom Viridiplantae; phylum Streptophyta; class Magnoliopsida; order Poales; family Poaceae; genus Stipa; species Stipa capillata. Next base: position 104,753 of record JAGXJF010002323.1, on the reverse strand, counting down.
CCTTGCCCTTTTCTCTTTGCCTACCATGACTGTTCGGGACCGAGTGAAAGACTGAAAGCTTGCATCTTTTGCGTGCTTTCCGGGCAAAAAGCTTTAGGGCAGTAGCTAGCTCATCAGCTTCACATTCCCTCTTCCGCATCTTTTGTTTCCCAGCCCATCTTTCTACTTCTTAGCAATTAGCATCCTGATTAGGTTCTAGCATCAAAAACCGTATGCCATTGCGTGCACATGAATGGACAGATTTAATTACAGAGGCCCTGTATATAGCGGCAAATTACATGTCGATCGATGGGTGAGGTGACAGTGGAATCTTATTCCGTTTGTTCTTTGTGCAGTGCGCTAGGCGCAGTCAATCACTCCATGAAAGCGAGCTCTGACACGGATGGGAACGGACCGGTGCCTTGCTGGCCGCTTTTGGGCGGCGGCCACCTGATCTCCAGATGCTGCGGCGATTGCTCCGCCGCAAGGACTGAAACGAAAGCTGCATTGCAACCCTCGTTCGTGTCGTCGTCGTCGGGCCTCCCTTCTTGGCTCCAGCATTGCCGCGACCAGGTACTACTACGTACTAAACTAGAGTGTTCAATCATATATATGATGCTATCTTAATTAGTTTCACCAATTTTGCACGCGCTGTAATCTTCGTCACTGACGTTTTGTTTTCTGCGCTAGGAACGTACACATTTCGCGGACCTTGGTAAGAACTGGAGCTCCATCTGCAGCAAACCTTCTCAACGGATGACATTGCACTTCTCGGCACCGGTGTCCCCGGCCTCCTCCATCTCCTCCTACGAGCACGGCCACCAGCTGCACCAGCCTCACCATTCATGGCTTCTCGCCGATCTCGACAGCAAGCATCCCTGGAAGCCCAAGCACGAGGCCGATGAGAAGGTCTTGTCGCACGACTCCGGCGCTTCCAACGGCTCGGTGGAGGTGGAGTGCCGCTCCAGGTTCAAGGAGCTCAACGCTGAGAATCTCAAGGTTCTCTGCACCGCACTGGAGAAGGAGGTGCCATGGCAGAAGGAGATAGTCCCCGAGGTCGCGAGCGCCGTCCTCCAGTGCCGGTCAGGGATCGCGAAGAGGCGCGACAAGTCGAGGTCGTCGGACGCGAAGGAGGAGACGTGGATGTTCTTCCTCGGAGGCGACGCCGACGGCAAGGAGAGGGTGGCGAGAGAGCTCGCCAACCTCGTCTTCGGGTCGCGCAAGAACTTCCTCTCTATCAAACTCGGCGCCTCCTCGTCGTCCGCGTCTTGCTCCACCGAGGAGCACCGGAGCAAGCGGCCGCGGACATCGGCCGCGAGCGAGCCGGCCTACCTAGAGCAGCTCTACGAGGCCATCTCCGAGAACCCGCACCGCGTCATTCTCATGGAGGACGTCGAGCAGGCCGACCAGCACTACCAGACCAGCATCAAGGAAGCCATCGATAGCGGGGTGGTGCGGAGCCAAACCGGAGACGAGGTCGGCCTGGGCGACGCCATCGTCATCCTTTGCTGCGAGAGCTTCAACGCGAGGTCGAGAGCTTGCTCGCCGCCGAGCAAGCAGATGAAGGCGGAGAGAGATGAGGAGGCGATGGACAAGGAGGAGCATACGGCTGATCATGATCATAAAGAAGTTGGCGCCTCCTCGTCCCCCTCTTCTTGCTTCGATTTGAATCTCGACATAGAGAGTGATCAAGCAGATGAGCGCAATTCCGGTGATGTCTGCCTGCTCACGGCGGTCGACCGGACGCTGCTTTTCAGAAGACAGGAGGACTTGTGAGTGTGTAAATGAAGGATCCATGTGTTGTTGACCAGGGGGGCTACTGAGCAAAAGCTAGATTAACTGCATGTCTAATTAATCAGCTCTTTCTTTTGTTTATTTATTTTCGATTTTTCTAGTTTCCTCTTAGTTTTGCTTGTTGGGAAATCATGGTATTGGAGGGTTAGATCGATGGAATATTACGCGCTTAGTTAATGAAGAAATTATGTAGCTATTATAGCTTTCCTGTGGTGATGAACTGATGATCAATTAATGTATTTTTCAGCTAGTCTACGGTTTGGATCATGGATAGCTCTATTCTCCAGCTAACTACTGAAACATCGATCGATGAATCTGTTTTGATTACAGGAGATTATCTATGTAACGTTGGACCAAAATATTCAGGATCATTCCGTCCCCAGTAAATATGTGTGGCATACGCATTCATCGCGCCATCATGCTTAGTTGCCTCCCCTGACACGGTAGGGTTTGGCCATTTTATTTGTCTAGCAGTGTGCGCAGCTGCGAGGCCATGTGTAACATGTGGTTGTTGCTACTATCGTGTGTCCGCGCCCCGGTTGAAGGGGCGGCTCGATCCCCCGCTTATTACGCCTCTAGAGCTTGTGTCTCCATTTGAGAAAATTCTGTTAACAATTGATGATATAATGTTCCGCTCTTCATAGAAAATCATCAATGCAGTGCACATCAAGCTCTGGAAACCTAGTTTGAAAAAAGATATCGAAACCTGCATAATTTCAATTTCCAATTCGTCCCTGATATGGAAACCTGCATAATTTCAATTTCCAACTCGTCCCTGTTATGAATAACCAAAAAAGGGGAGTATTACCGCGACGGACATATCAACAATGATACCAAGGACAATATCGTTCTTGACAGAATGGAAAATTTTGAAATTATAATTTTACAAGTTCGCATAGCTCTTTCTACCACATTTATAAGTTTCCTGAGTATTTTTTGAACATACCATGCACTTTACGCTACTGGGACGCGGACTACCCCTGGACACCAAGCCACCATCCAGTTTCCAGTAGAAATTCGTCATAAAAGCTTGAGAAGATATCTCCATTAAACTAATCTCCTAGTAGATACGATACTAATAAGAAAAGAAAAATATTTATTTTTGGTCTCTCGGCTATTGCCAAAGTCTAATTTTGGTCCCTGGACTTCAATACTAGATTTTCTGGTTCCTCAAGTGTCAGAACCATCTAGATTGGTTCATTGCCCTACTGAAAGCGGTTTTGACGATTACGCAGTGGTGGTTTCACACACATGTTAGTCCAGCCACACACATAGCAACCTAGTCAATACAAAAATTGATAAGAGACCACTCTTCAGTAACTTTTTGACACAAGAAATGAAAAATCAGAAAATTTGAAGAAGTTTTTTGGAACACAGATACTTTGAAGAAAAATCAGAAAAATAAAAACAGATTAAAAGTTAGAAAATTTTAAAAAAATTGAAAAGATAGAATTTTAGGATGTTGAAAATTTATTGAAAAACCCTATCTTTAAAATGAGAATTTACAATTTTAAGGAAAGATAAGAAAATCAGGAATATTATAGAAAAGTTACTAATTTTTTATGAGAATTTTAAAATTCCTAAGTCTTTAATAACTTTTCTACAATATTTCTGAATTTTTTCTATTTTCTTTCTTCTGTTTTTTTATATATATTTTTCATATTTTTGTACTGATTAGGCTACCATGTGTGAGAAACCGTCGTCACTTCATCGTCAAAACCGCACTTAGTGGGTTAAGGAACTAAATCTATATGGTTTTGACACTTGAATGACTGCATTGAAGTTGAGAGATCAAACTTAGACTTTGATAATAATTGAAGAATAAAAATAAATTTTTTCCTTAAATAACACATATGATTGCGAGAAGTTCGGCTGACTTTTACCATCGAGTTGGGTCATCTTGACAGAACCAACCAATTGAAGTTAGAAACAAGTTCCCAGTAACTAGTTTGATGCGATCGGGTTGTACACATGCTCACAACGATTACTGAGGGACAGAGTCTCTTAATTCAACAGCGCAGAGGGACTTCTGAGAAGGAAGCATCTCAGTTTCACTTTGCTTCTTTGTCTTCTTCTCATCCACAACCTTTTACAGTGGGAAAAAAAACACATTTTGAATATAGGGTGCAAGCGCACCCGGGTGGAGATCGGAATTATCGCGTGTACGTACATTTCTTGGATCTCTCACTACATACTGATCACAGCTACAGCCGAAATTACAGCATGGTAGCTTGTGGCATATGCATTATAACGCTATACGCTAAAAGATGTGTACAGAACATAACTACAGCTACATATGTAGCTCAAGTACTAGTTGGAGAGTGCTCAATGATGGCTTGCGGATCCAAGGATACGAGAGCTTTGACCCCTTGATCTCTTTTACGTACGAGATGTATCATGAATGTATGCCTACATGGCAGAAAAAGGCCTGGACAGCAACCCATATATATCATGACATGTGCTCTCTTTAACTCTATGCCCCTCTCCTTTTTCTCTTTTATCCCTTCTTTTGGTGTGTCTTTTGCAAGTAAAAATATGCAAAAGGGGAAGGATTCATTTGATCTAGTTGTTTTTGCATGGAGCCTTGAATATGGACCGGTCAAAAGATGATCGAGAGTGAAAGATATGGAAGAACACAGGAGCATAGGGTAGCATGCAACATGAGCTACTGAGATTTATTTATGTGTTCTGTGTGTGTGTGAGAGAGAGAGAGAGAGATGAATGAATGATGATCCCGAGGCAAGCCTGGATACCGGGAGACCGGCCATCGCAGGGTCTTCAAATTTTCGAGAAAGGTAATTCTCACTAGCTTGCTTTATGGAGCTTTATTTCAAGGCGGGAAATTTTTGAAGAAAAGTTGAACTGATCTATAATGTCGTATGGCTCATTTGTGCATGCATGGTAGTATGGTACTCAAAGGACGCGAAGGAAAAAAAAATGCTATATACTTCTCATCTTTGTTTTATAGCAACGCTTGTGTCAAAACAAAAAAATTTCTAAGAATCCGTTGTACAGTCTTTTTTTCTTTTGCGAAATCAGTCAAATTTCTGGCGTTTGCATCAGTACCACATCCATCTTTGTCTCCGGTGCGTATTCGCTGAGCTTCCTAAGACCGGGTTACACACACTGGCGAAGCTGGCTCGCCGCCGCCGCAAAAGGAAGCCGCCCGACCGAATTCCCTCATTGATCCGCCATAGATTTACCTTCTTGTTGCCTTCTTTGTAAACATAATTTTAAATTTTCTTTTCATCGTCTCGCTGAAGCCGGCTGCCGTGGAGTGGGGCGGACGACAGTCGACAGAGCAGCAACAACCTTGGTTACACTAGTTATTGGAATCGAGCTAGCAAAAGGTGACTTACAAAAGCATTTTACCGAGATATAAATAAACGTAACCCTTATACATGTGACTAGACGGTCACGCTATTATCCGATGATTTCTGCTAAGACATGTATGATCCAATTAGCAGTCCAATTTAAAAATATATTATATTTAGTCTGGCATTTATTTTCTAAAAAGAAGAAAATATTTATTCGGTTTGTTAAGAGTCGCACATGGGGTCGTTAGTTTTGCTGGGAAAACAAAAAGACAAAAAATCAGAAAGTGAAAAACAACCATATCTATATGCGCTAAAAAAGGAGAAGTTGTTCAGTTTGTTGAGAAAATAAAGTAAAGAAACAAGCTTCCTACCATGTCTACATGCACTAAAAGAAGAGAATTTGTTCTATTTGTTGATAATATAAAGAAAAGAAACAAATTCCCCGAGAAAAAACTAGATGGGACAAGGAGGTCCATGAGTCGGCGCGCTTCTTTTTATGTGGAGTGCGGGATAGACAACGTATCACCAACTTTATCCTCAACTTCTATTTATATAATAAATATAATTCATGTAATAGTATAAAGATAAAAACACTAAACTTACCACAAGTATGGCTATGTCTTTTCTATTTTTCTATTAGCCAGGACGCAATTTGAAACTCTTTTTTTTTGCAGATTATACCAAAAGTAGATTCGATTCAATTTACAGGAAGGCTCATAGATCCGGTTTTGAGAGGATATATAGTTGGGGAGCACGACTTTTGATTCACAATACCCAATCCTTTTGTAATGTTGTCAGGAAAAATCATGCCACGGTGGCGGAAGTTTTTTCTATGACCCCTCTCAGCGTCTCTTTATGCCGGGCCATACTCGGTGCGAAGCTCGTGGCATGGAATGATCTTGTGTCCGAGTTGCTTCGGTCATCTTGTATAACAAGTGTACTCTTTCTTATGGGCCGTACATCAGCATGGACAATTCATAGTTCAATCCATATATAAGCATTACTATAGAAACACATAAATCAGACGCCTCCTCACGACCGTTCTACCTTATTTGGGTTGCTGGCTACCCCTATTCCCATCCTGGCCCTTCGCTCTGGCTTTGGCACGTGCGGTCCCACCTTGAGCTGGCCATCTAGGAGCTACGCCATCGGTAGCCGCCCATTCGCCATCGTGAGGCCCATGGTGGAGGAGGTGAAGGCTAGTCGTGAGGATCAGCAGTGGAGATCCAATGCTTCCCTCTCCCTCTCTCGATCTAGCCATCCCTCCCCTCTAGATCCAGCGCCTCCTTCTCCCAATCCAGCCATCGGAAGGGATCAATCGACGGGTAACAACAAGATCTAGCTCTAAAACCACCCATCTTCTTCACTGTAACAGGAAGATCCAGTTGCCAGAATAGATCATCACCCTATCACAAGGAGCTTCGGCTCTCGGATCTTGAAAAATGCTTAAGCCAATAGCTACTGCAGTTCTTGTACCTCGGAAGCATTTCATTTTGGTCGTTGTGATTTTTTGATGTTTGACTCCAACCCCATCCCACTAAGATCAGCGCTGGCCCCAATGAGAACAAGAAGCTATCAGAGGGCATTGTCGGTAGCTCAACAAGTATTCCAAAAAGAAGGGCTCGTGGTGGTGGTAGCTCTGCTGTCGAGTAGTGCCGGGCTCGTGGTGGTGGTCCGGTTCGACCTCAACCCCACTGACTTCTAGGCCACCATCCTATCGGCGTTCTTCGACCGGGATGCCGGCCACGAGGAGGTGCAACAAGTGGCTGCGGGGGCCACGGTGCTAGCTCTGGTGACAGCTCGCGTGCCCGTAGTGATGGTGTTTTTTTTTAAAATGTAGAAAACCAAATCCAAACGGTTCTTTGAAATCAACCGTCTCGAGTACTCGGCTATCTAAGATGATTTGCAAACTGTCTGGGATACAAGTTTCACATCCTAGATACAAAATCCCAGATGGTTAAAAACCCGTCTCGGACGATCTTTCTGAACCGTCTCAGATGAGGTTTGTGTGGTAGTGAAGGTCCTCATGAACTCAGCACCCGTGGAAACTTAAATTACCACTCAAAACCAAGATTTTATTATGGTACTTAGGAAGCGGGGTGATATTTGCTTAAACAGAATTGGCGGGGAGTAAAACTTATTGTTTCTGTGATCAAAATAAAACTATTCAACACTTGCTTTTTGACTGTCAGGTAGTTTGTTTTTGATGATGAGTAATACACTATACCGTATGTGCAATGGTACCCATACATGTATTCTCTAAATACCCGGAGCGGACTAGGGATTCTAGGAGATAAGGGGATCTCTAGTAAAGATCCCAGACACCCTTTAAACTAGGAGATTATATCCCTACATTTAAGGAAGCCAGAGTTCAACTCGAAGATAAGTCCATGTCTCCTACAGCTCGGGAAACCCCTTATATAAGGATCCAGTAGCCCTATAGGGAGGGAGAAGGTTTTAGAAGATCAAGAAGTAACAAACAAGAAGCCATAAACAAGCAAAAATAGAGACAGAAGCCTTCAGAGATTGAGCCCTGGCCATATCGGAGCTTTAGTCCTTCATCCAGCCTCCACGAGAAGACTCCACAAGTCGTCCAAATCTACTCGGAGAAGGTCCCGACTAGGTTTAGATTCCATCTAGGATAGCCACTAACATCCCCCTTTGTAAGTTACTTGTGATTCAATATATACCAACAGGACGTAGGGTTATTATCCTACGGGAGGCTCGAACTTATATAAAAATCCCAGTCCGTGTTCCTCGGTACTGCTAGACAACCGTCTCAGGGGTCTCTACACTTTAACAAATCTTTCTGCTCACGACAACCGTAAGATCGGCGGTTTACCAATCGTTGACAGTTTTGTATGTCGACTAGTTCATATTGCTTTTAACCTATCTGCCCCAGCTAGTGTTTCTCATATGTTGTGGCAATGGTTAGCTGGTTTGGGGCACGAGTTACAGTCACAAATTCTTGTTGGGGCGGTAGCTATGTGTTTATCTATTTGGCTATGTCATAACCATAAAAATTTTGAAAAGAAAGTTTCTCACCTGAATCTGGTTGTCATTAGGTGTAGAAGTTTACTGAGATGCTGGATGACCTTGCAGAAGTTGGAGCTCAAGAAAACTATGTTGCAAGGAAACAAGCAGATAAAAGCCTTGTTGATGGAGCTCTTTGCTATTAGTTGACATACCAGCAGGCGACTAGGTATTGGCAGTTCTTCGGCCACGTAAATTGTTTTCTATATGTTTTTTGATTAGGTTGTTGTCCATTGGGTGGCTATTTCTTTTTGTCTACTAGACAATGTATTAGCTGAACGATGTTAGACTGTACATCCGCTTGATGCAAAGATCGGAATAAATTCTAAATAATCAAATGATGAAATATGTAAAAGTGATTCAGCTAAATGCAACATTAGAAAACTAATTAATCCATCAAGTTTAGTAGATCAAGTAACCATCAACAGATTTCCCCGACCAATGCAAGTTTATCATAATATTCTCTTTTTCTTCTTTATTTTCTTTTTGAAGATAAAGATATGGTCTGTTTCTAGGAGTTAAGGATGTAGTTGTTGTTGCTGAGTTATTTGGCTAGGAGAAGAGATATAGAGAGTACCACGCTTGTCAACCTCCATCTTTTAGTAAATGTATAAAGGTAAATATATAAAAATAAGTTTTTTAAGTAAAATATAAAATAGATAATGGACGATGAGATACCCTCTATCCATAAATATAAAACACGTATTTTCTAAAATTTATTTTTATATCATGTAACTCGTATATTATTAGATAAAATTTTAGTTAAAGATAAAATTTTAAAAACATCCACACTTTACGTTTGAGGACGGAGAGAATATATAACTATGATCTCTCACCGTCCTCATCGATTCGAAATCACCTAAGCCCGACTTAACTCAACGCGCGAGCCCGCCCGTGCGCGATGGCAAAGTCGAAGAGATCGATGCTATTCGACGCCGGATACGCTACGCGCCGGAAGCCGCCGTCGACGCCGCCATCTGCCGCCACGGGCTCCACCCGCTCCACCCATTCGCGGCGCGCCTCCTCCTCCTCCTCATCCGGGCCTGCATCTCCGGCCAACGGTGGCCGCACCCGCGGGTCGATTCCAGCACCAGCGGCGTGCGCGGCGTGCAAGCACCAGCGGCGCAAGTGCACGGCGAGGTGTGTTCTGGTGCCATACTTCCCGTCCGACCGGCCCAAGCGGTTCCGGAACGCGCTCCGGCTGTTCGGCGTGAAGGACATCCTCCGCCTCCTCGAGGAGGCTGGTCCGGAGAAGCGAGACGACTGCATGCGAAGCATCATATACGAGTCGGACGCTCTAGCCGACCACCCGGTGCACGGCTACAGGAGCATAGTCAGGAGCCTCGACAACGAGTTTAATCGCGAGGCAACCGAGCTCGCCGCGGTGCGGCAACGACTGGCGTCGTGCCGGCGAACGCGCTGTCTGCAGCCGCCAGCCCCTCCTCGGCAGCGCACTGCCTTGCCGCTAGCCACAACACCATATGTGACGAAGGCATATGAAGATCAGGTCCATGCGAGGAAGAAGACGATGTCTGACATTGGCGATGCGAGAATGAAGACAATGACAACACGATGATTTATGACGATATCAATGGTGCTTCTCTCCTCCGATACCATGTGAGGAATTCTATTGATTCATTCTTTCGTTGGTAGGTTATTAGCATCAAGAGATCCAAGTAAGTTAGATGGTTGGAATTTTTTTGATTGATACATTCTTTTGTAAGTTACTATTATTAGGATTTATCATTCTTTTGATTTAATGTAGAGCCCGGAGGTCTTCCTCCCATTATTAAAAAAATCATTCTTTTGATTGATTCATTTTTTTTTGTAAGTTACTAGTATCGAGATTTGATTCATTCGTTCTTTTGTAAGTTATTAACAACGAGATATAAAATAAATCATTTGATTTTTGACCCATTTATAGAACTAGCACCGTGTCTGTGCGTTGCTATGTTAAAAAAATATACAATATGTTTAAGAAGATTATACTACCGTTTATGCTATATTAGATCATCTCAACTGTTTTTATCAAATTTAAATGGTGGTCTGCCTCAACATGTACGGACCGCCGCCATCAATTGACATCTTTATAAGAGTTAAGATAAGTTATTATTTCTAAATCGGTGATCTTAGAACATTAATTCTTTATCTCGATTAATTGAGTAGTTGCATACTTTAGAAACTTTATGTAGTTTCAAGTCTTAAGATATACAACTAAGTAGTTGCACAATCTTTTATTTGCAACTGTAGGCTCGATATCATAATTAAATTAATCACCTGAGAAATAATAATTTCTCAAACGACTGAAAAATAACAATTTCACGTTTTTTAGCAAGTTATTAGCATCGAGTATGAATCAGATGGTTTGGGTCTGTTCTGCGGTAGTTGCATTGAACTATTCAATCTAGTTAGTTTGAGAAACATTTATCTATTTAATTTTGTGTGTGTTACTTATCAAACAAGATGGTCTCAACTAACTATTAGATCAATAGAAGAAACTAAATAAACGCTTTAAAAAACCACCGCATTGCTAAATAGTCTTAGACTTTGGTGTAGACTGTAGTACTTCCCTGTCATCTCAGTAATACCCTGCCTTCGTATTTTCTTAATCTCTTTGAAAAGCTTTTAAAGTTAAAAGTTTGAACGCAACATATAAAATGTCTAATGAACATCTATTCTTGCCTTCTAACTATATGCAAATCGAGATCCTTCGAGGTGAAGACGAACCCAACCCAGGTAGCTGGAAGCACAGGAAAGAATTTCAAGGAATAACGATTTGACAGATGAAATCCCCAAGTAATTCTTTCTTTTGAGCTAGTTGAAATCCACGTCTTCAAAATTCTATTATAACCGAAAATGACAGGAGTTTAGATAGTGACTTCTAATAATATGTTTGGTTAGTATCTGATATACACGTCGTAAACAGAACAACCTCTTTTTTCTCGGAAAGAAGCTAGCGACCCAAAATTTAGATGATCCTAGCTAAAGGCTCGTGCGATTGCACGACATAGTCTAACCCATCATATGTGTAATATGTCACATATATTAAATTTAGTGCGTATGAATATAAATAAAAAGTCCTTTGAATATAAGTGTAACATTTTTTTGGGGGATTTTAAAGTTTTTTAAGAAAGTAAATGATGTTACATCTTATATTTTTAATAATTATTTTTACTTGGTTTTTATTCAAATTAATTCAAACTTGTTCAAGTTAATTTTGGGTTAAAAGAAGGAGATATGTTAATTTCACAAATTATTATTTTGGTTTTTCTCAGTCGAACTATTTTAGTTGGATTCCTTAAATTTTATGATTAAAAAATTTGTTGTAGTATAGTGGTAAATATTCCCAAGGGTAACCCGGGTTCGATCCCCGGCAAAGGTGTTTTCTTTTCTTTTTTGGGTTTTCAGGGTAAGAATGTAGGTAGAAGACGGAGAATAAAACATTTTGGAAGGACCTAGATGATATTTTTCTCAAGGATAATGTGACGGTTCATGTGATCTAATATGAAGATCGAATGATAGTAAATGCACCACGAACATAGAAATTACATTGCATGCTATTTTGCGTAAAACCCCAACATCTTTTTATATTATAGATAGATTGTGTTACTATGTTGCAAAGAGTTGCAGCCACAAGCTAGGAAAGATTTTTCAAGAGCAAGAAGAACACAACAAAATAGTGATAATGATTGCCTTTCGAGCCTTTCCAATTGTGGAAGAGAATCGTTTGATTTCCTATAGCCATTAGCGTCTTATGTTAAAGCTGTGTGCATCGATCAATGCAGAGGCCGTGGAGCCCCTCTGTTATCTAAAAAATGTATGCCAAAGAAGATCATCGCTATTTTGTTTTATCAGGTTCATGTCATAGTCAAGACAACTGAGACATCAGATGGCAGAGACAGTGAAGATGCCATCAATAAATCAATTTTTAGCTCTATACTGTAGTATCTCTTGTCAAAAGGATCACACTTTTGTTATATGAAAGGTGGCCCCCGTCTTCATGGAAAAGAATTACGTTTATGTTCTTTTACAATGATAGTACTTCACAACTTAAACTCTTGCTTACAGTGTGTTCACAAGTTACATTCCTGCTTCATGGTGTGCATGAACTCACCAATCCGAGGTCCCAGGAGGCACAACCACATGAGAAGTTGAAGAATAAGCTATAGGCTAATGTAAAAAAAGCTACTTGTCTGTAGCATGCTCCACTAGAATTTTACTCTGGAAGGCGAGAAGAATCCTAGATCTTTGATTTGTAGCATCCACCACTAGTATTTCTCTGTCTGGAAGTTGCATTCCCTTCTAATGGTTGGAAATTGGACGTAAGGAGCCATCTACAATATGGAAAGAGATTTGCCATTTTTATTCCTACATAAAAAAATGGAACCTTATCTTCTGTCATCTAGCAAACATAAATGGACCATGCCCTAGTATTTTGAATAGTAAGCAGTCATCCTGAAACATTGACAAATTGCCACTTTGATTTATCGATCATGACATTTACCTTTCCACGATACCAAGGAAGCTTGTCTTCATGACCATGATGATGCAAGTACGTGACAAAATCTGCACAGGACTTCACCAAAATTAATCACAAGAATTTTCCACTGCCAGACTCCAGTACAGCAGAAACGATGATATTACCACGTATGGGATAGCATAGAGCTTTAGCATCTTAAGAGGCCTCATCACAAAGGTCAGACCAGTGAGAATCCTAATCATGGCAAGCCAGGATGCGGTGGATGTTAGGACATCCTTCTTCTCATTAGGTTGGAACATATCACTATTCCGATCGAAGTGTGAGCCTGCCTTCCCTGGACTCCTCGCAAATTGCAAAAACTCACTTGAGCCCTCAGGACAGGAATTTAGTACCAAGTTACAAAAAGAAAAAAAATCAACAACTTACTAAAACCATGCAGCAGTTTGCCTCACCAAGTATAACGGGAAAGCGAGCATAGGAAAATCATCATATTGCCCAGGCTATTGTACAGCCTCTAGGGTAGCTGCAAATCATCACAATTGAAGAAGCCATCAAGCACAATGCACCAACCTGCCCCCTGTCTGTAGAATTCCGCATGAGCCCACCGAGAAACAAAGACCTACCGGGTGCCAGGACTCGTCCTTCTCAACATGGCCGTCGTTCTGGTGGTGCGTTCTGTGGCTAATCCTCCTGCAATTACATCCAAAGACGCCATCTCTCCTAGCATCAACGGCAATGCACAACAAAAAGTGTCGATGATTGGTAAACCGCCGATCTTATGGTAGTCGTCAGACAGAGATACTTGTTGGGTAGGGACCCCTAGAGCACAAGTCCAAGAGATCTGACAACAAGGAAACGCCCTTTATATACAGGTTCGGGCCTCCCTCAGGATAATAACCCTACGTCCTGTTTGTATATGTTGATCAAAGGAGTATCTTACAAGAGATGTGTATGTTAGTGGCTATCCTAGACCTAATCGGAGGCTACTTCGACTAGTTCCACGGGGCTCGACTCCTTCGAAGTGGCGGATCTTCTTGTGGGAATCGCTAGGGCTTCTGGATGGCTTCAGGCTTCAGGCTTGTGTACTTATGAGACTTATGCAACCTGTCCTCCCCTATAGGATTGCTGATCCTTTTATAGGGGGCTCCCCGAGTCGTACCGGACACGGTCTTATGCCCGAGTAGAACTCTGGCTTCCTTAAACGTCGGGATTGACTTCCTAGTTTAAGGGGTGTCCTTCCTCCCTACGGGGGATTACCTTATCTCCTGGGATCCTTACTGGACACGTATTCAACTCCGATAATCCAGGGAATCGTATACGGATATGTCGACGATTGGTAAACCGCCGATCTTATGGTAGTCGTGAGACAGAGATACTTGTTGGGTAGGGAACCCTAGGGCACAAGGCCAAGAGATCTGATGGCAAGGAAACACCCTTTTTATACAGGTTCGGGCCTCCCTTAGGATAACAACCCTACGTCATGTTAGTATATATTGATCAAAAGAGTATCTTACAATGGATGTATATGTTAGTGGCTATCCTAGACCTAATCGGAGGCTACTTCGACTAGTTTCGCGGGGCTCGACTCCTTCGAGGTGACGGATCTTCTCGTGGGAATCGCTAGGGCTTCTGGATGGCTTCAGGCTTTAGGCTTGTGTACTTATGAGACTTATGCGACCTGTCCTCCCCTATAGGATTGCTGATCCTTTTATAGGGGGCTCCCCGAGTCGTACCAGACACGATCTTATGACCGAGTAGAACTCTGGCTTCCTTAAACGTCAAGCTTGACTTCCTAGTTTAAGGGGTGTCCTTCCTCCCTACGGGGGGTTATCTTATCTCCTGGGATCCTTGTCGGATACGTATTCTACTCCGATAATCCAGGGAATCGTATACGGATACCTCCTTGTATATGGAATACTATACTATCCATCGTCAAGCCCCCCATCACTACGTGAAGTGAGGTCATGACTGTTCTATAGGAAATCTGCCCTTTTCGAGAAACAACTCCGAATAGGCGAAATCGAGTACTTTGTCGATGACATCCCCGAGTAGGCATTATCTCTACCGGGTAGTCGCGATATCCTTGTCGGGATAAACCTCCGAGTAGTCCAAGGCATTTTCGTGGCTAGCTTGCTCGAGAATCATATTTGATTTAATATGATCCGTCGATCACGGACACGCGTTCGCTTGGTAGATTTCTGGGAAACCGAACCGTTGTGGCAGAATTTTCGCGTGGTGATGAAGAATCTTTTCTTTTTTCTGCGCTACTGTTTGGCTGACGTTTAGCGAAACTGCAGCGCTTGTCAATTGTGGCGAACAGGAACTTGTAGCCCCCTGGCGAGACCGGGAAGGGCCCCAGAATATCCAGGCCCCATGTCGTGAAGAGCTACGACAAGAGAATCGTCTGCAATGCTTAGGCGGGCTGGTGAATGCGTCTACCGTGAAATTGGTACTAACGGCATCACTTCACCAAGTCGCTCGCGTCACGGAGAGCTGTCGGCCAATAGAATCCTTGTCTAAGGGCCTTTCCGACTAGGGTTCGAAAAGATGCATGTGCCCCGCACACCCCTCCATGGATTTTCTCGAATAGTTCTTTACCCTGCGTCCGATTGATACACCTCATGAGCACTCCGTGGACTCCTCGATGATAGAGGGCCCTGTCGCCCAGGGAGTACATCTAGGCGCGTCGGGCAATCTGCTAAGATAGTGCATCATCCTCGAGTACTGTCCAATCATGAAGGTACATGCGGATGGGTTCTATCTACGAATCCTCAGGACTGAGGGGAGCTACGAGTCGACCCGTAACTCCCCTTGGAGCGTCAATACCTGGTGACGTCCTTGAACGAACCTTGGACTCGAAGTCAGCCGTCCCTTCGTCCACAAGTTCGCTAGAAGCTATGGACGGTGTCGAAATCCTTTTTGCAAAGGTCCTGGGTGGACATAGAGATCGTGAGGACGCCAGGCGGGCAAGACTATCGGCTCGGCAGTTATCCTTTCTTAGGATGTACCGTACTTCGAACCCAATGAATTTCTTCTTCTCCAGCTTCCTCACCTCTGCTAGGTAACTACCATGTTCTGATCTAAGGTCTGATATTCCTTCGACACTTGCTTCGCTACCAGCTGTGAGTCCCCACTCACGAGTAGGTGACGGGTACCAAGTGCGGAAACGATTCGGAGACCGGCGAGCAAACCTTTGTACTCAGCCACGTTTATTCGTAGCCAGGAAGTCGATCTGCAGTGCGTACTGTAGGCACTCTCCAATTGGTGAAGTCAGTTCCAGCATGGGGCTAGTCGGCTGTGGAGTTCATTGAGCCCCTAGCTCAGGACGCATGTCATCCGACTTGAGCGAAGGTCTAGCCCCCGGTCGTGGCGCTTCTAGATATAATCAATAACTGAAAACGTTAGTCGTAATTTGCTTTTACCGAAACTAACATTTTGCCTTTTTGCTCGCTTTGTCCGGGACCTAGAGGAGTGATCGGTCCAGTTAGAGCAGGAGCGGGGAACCGACTTCGAGGCGAAGAGGTCTCGAATGGCTGGATGCAGATAGCCTGCTAGACTGACTTAACACTTTTTGATTAGTAACTGTGCTTTAATAAGTGTGTTTTTGTTTTCTGAAAACCTGAACTCTACTGCTCTGCGAATGTTTGTCAGATGTGAGGGTTCTCATAGACTTAGTCGAACTTTGCATCCACTTTCTTTGACTTAGGCTTACGAGTTGTGCCGCATGCCGCTGACTACGATCGACTAGGCCTTAGGTTTAGTCGGATGGAAGTCTCATTGGCTCCTCGTCATCAGTAAATGCGATAAGAGGTCTTCGTACAATCTATCATGGTCATAGCAGCAACTCGCGTTCCCTTATCGTAGGGATATTGGACGCCAGTTAGTAAGTCCTACGTTTGCCTTGATTACGACAATATTGCACTCTATCCGTGATGCCTTCTGCTCAAAGTAGTCGGGGATGCGGATAAGCAAGCGGGTTTTGTTGGCCTAGTCATATTCGCACCTTCTCTTCCTCCTTTACTTGTGGTCGGGGGACTTTACTACGGAACCAGGGAGCTTAGTCGACCAGGCCTTAGGTCTGGTCAGGTGGCGGGCTCAGTGGCTTCCCCTGTCCAAAACAATGGGCAAGAAGAGCGCAGTGAAGAAGTCCCCCGAGACCCAGAGGTCAGCGGAGGATCCTTTGGGAGGACCGGTATCCGCCATCCCCGAGTTCGAGCCCTCGGTGATGGACTCCGCCGCCCTCAAGAAACTTGTGGCGGAGGAGATCATCCTCCTGGAGGTATTCATACCTCACCGGGAGGCCTTGAAGGAGACGGTCCCAAGTCCAGACACGACCTAGACCAACCTCTTCCCAGACTTCTTCAGGTGTGGATTCCAATTCCCACCTTCTCATTTTTTCCTTCTAGTGCTCCAGTTCTACAGGCTCGAGTTGATTCATCTCAACCCGAACTCGGTCCTAATGCTGGCGGTCTTCGCACATCTGTATGAAGCATACCTCGGCATCAGGCCGAGTCTGGAGCTCTGGAGGTACTACTACAACCTCCGCCGGATGAAGGCCAGCGGTGGAGGCATCGTCGGCGGCACCGGACGGAGGAGGAAGGACTCCAGGCCGCGGTGGTTCTACTGCCAGCCCCCACTCTCTTCCAGGATCAACCACCACGCCAGTCGGAGGCCCCGAAGGAAACCAGGTGGCTCAAGGCCCTCGTTGGCGACATCATTGTCCTTGCCGGCAGAGGTTTGTCAGCATGGGATGTCACCAAGGACTTCCTTCGGCGCGGGATCAGCCCTCTCCGGTCGAGGGTTACGCCCGCTTGGGTGGTCCCGGAGGGCAAGGACCCGACAAGGGATTTCGACTCAGGTGAGCATCCGAACCCTCCCTTGTCACTCTAATTAGAAAACTCTTGTCTTCTCACTCGTTAGATTTCTTTTGATTGTGTAGATCTTCCCCTGAGGAGCTTCGGAGTAGGTTGAACAACCTATTCGAGCAATCTCCTCAGGACAGGCGACTGACGTGCCCTTGCCAATCCTGAAGCTCAGCTCCGACAACCAAAAGAAGATTCTTTCGGTGAGTTAACCGTTTCTGCCTTGTCTAGTCACGGTTCGTCCGAATAGCGCTGCTAACGCTATCCGAGTTCTCTCTTGCAGCGAGTAGGCCGTGGGGCTCTCGACTCGGAGGCTGAGCGGGCTGGTGCCCCAATTCAGGATGAGGATGTCGAAGTCCTCGGTGCGACCGCTACGACCTTTGAGACAAGGGTCGAAGGTCCATCTGAGGCTGAAGCGGAAGCGGAGACTACCCGAGCGAAGTCTCCTACTCGGGCTCCTTCTCCTCCGCCGAACCACCCACCCCAGGTACGAATTCGTGCTCGACTAGCTTCCTCCCTTTGATCTTTCCATGCTCTAGGATGATGGGAGTAAGTTGTCGGAACACAGGACATGAGCGGTCCCTGCCCAGAGGAGTCGGCGTCTTCCGCCGTGCTTATTCGCACGGAGGAGGTTGCGCCGATCGTGAGCCCTCCAGCGGACAAGGGGAAGTCGATGCTGGCCCCTATCGAGAAACGGAGCTCAGAGGTGCCAGTGAAAGGGATCTCATCCCCGGCGAAGCGCCAATGGTAAGTCTTCTTCTCGGTCCTCTTCACAATCTTCCTTTCTTTTTCTTGTGAAAGCTGATAAGCTATTTTCTCTAACCAGGTTGGTTATCCATCTGACCGGGGCTACGACTAGGGCCGCTGTGGAGGAGCAGCCCCCCGCGGCGAGGCCGGCGCAACCCCCGGTCGTACAGACCGAGCTCCCAGCGCCGGAGGCATCGGCGCCCGAGGACGACGACGTTTCTCGGGCGCCGACGTTTACTTCCTGCTACAGGTAATCCAAGGAATCAGTAATCAAATGTTAATGTACTCGGTACTAACCTTGTTGTTTTGACAGTGCGCCCTTTCTTGGATTCCTCCGCTCCAGAAGGCGAAGACTGAACTGGAGGCGCACCGAGCGAAGAACAAGGAGCTGAAGAAGCGCCTCGAGGAGTTCGAGAAGTGGCAGGCGGAGAGCGAGGGCGAGCTCCAAGTCGTGAAGGCCCGCCTCTCAGAGGCTGAGTCTTCTCTGAACCGGAGTCAAGCCTATGCGGGGAAGTTGGAGGAAGACCTCGACCACGCCATTTGCACGCTCGAGATGGCACTCGTAGAGGTCGGAGTCACCGTCTTCCCCAGCCCTCCGCGGGCTATCCGATTGGTGGAACTCGTGGCATCGGTCTCCCGTTTGAAGCCTGTCATCGAGAAGTTCCTTGACGACGAGCTCAAGCAAGGCGTCCAAGACTCCTTGGCCTTCACCCTGGCCCTCCTCAAATGCCAGCATCCGGGGTTGTTCTTGGAGTCCCTCGAAGCCGATCTGCCGGAAGAAGAGGAAGAGGGACTTATCGATGCTGTGCAGGGTGCCGCAGACGCCTTTGCGGACCGGGTGCAGGCACCTGGTCTACCTAAATAACTATGTAATATACTGTGACTAGTGACTGTGCATTAATCAGTGTGTTTTTATTTTCTGAAAATCTGAACTCTACTGCTTTGTGAATGTTAGTTGGACGCGAGGGTTCTTGTAGACTTAGTCAAACTTTGCGTCCTCTTTCCTTGACTTGGACTTACGAGTGGTGCCATACACTGCTAACTGCGATCAACCAGGCCTTAGGTTTAGTCGGATAGAGGTCTCATTGGCTCCTCGTCATTAATAAATGTGATAAGGGGTCTTCGTACAGTCTATCGTGGCCATAGGGACAACTCGCGTTCCCTTGTCGCTAGGATATTGGACGCAAGTTAGTAAGTTCCGCGTTTGCCCTGTTGGTGACAACATTACACTCTATCCGCGATGCCTTCTGTTCATAGTAGTCGAGGATGTGGATAAGCAAGCGGTTCTGTTGGCTTAATAATATTCGCACCTTCTCTTCTTCCTTTACTCGTGGTCGGGGAACTTTACTACGGAACCGGGGAGTTTAGTCGACCAGGCCTTAGGTCTAGTCAGGTGGGGGGCTCAGTGGCTTCCCCTGTCACCTGCAGACATGTTAAGGGGTCTTCCTCGCATCCCTGACGGTTGTAGTGCAGAACTCTTTCCCTTTGTGCCGGTCGAATCGTCGGTTACGTCCATGCGTAGGTCAGTTTTTGGTGCCACATCCTTATCCAGCCCCCGACTGTCTTATTTGAGAAGTTTCTCGGATAGGCAGTCTGAAAAAAATAAATATCAAACTAGAAAACTTGATATTAAAAACTGTGAATTGACTGGAGTATCATTTACAAGCTACTGTGAGAAAAAACTGCTGAAAAAACTAGAAGTAAAAAACATCATCCCCTCCTCTCGAATTGTCATTGGTTGCTCCCGGGACTCTTGTGCTCTTGTCGTGACCTGCTGAAAAAGTTTGTCGAGTGCGTGTGCTACGCGACAGCGCCCAGAGTGTCTTATCATCGGCTTGTTCGTAGCTTGACGATTTAAGGCTAGAGCTGGTGCAACCTGAGACAGACTGGCGGTCGGAGGGGTGATGACTGTGCGATCTTACCGAAGGTGCTTGCACGAGGGACTCTCTAAGGGGACTCCACTATCTTTTTACTGCTAACTCAAGCGACCCGGATCGGGTGACTTCTCCTGTGGAGCCGTTATCTTGCTGAGGAGAAGACCCTTTTTGCCCCGGTCCCGAACTAGTCGTAGGACCTGTTCTCCGACTTAGAAGGGGTGTTTTCCAAAATCGTCGCTCGTAGTTGCAGTGGAGGTCTTGCTGACGTGGGGGTGCGCGTAGCACCGTTGGAGTCTGCTTCCCTACCTGAGAGTTGATGCTTTTCTGCGAGGTCAAGGCTGCGCTTGTCGCAGAGTAGTGCTTCTTGAGGGGAGCTCTTTATTGTGAGGACACCCTTTGGACCGGGCATCTTCATGCACTGGTAGGCGTAGTGTGTTGCTTCCATGAACTTGGCCAAAGTTGGGCGCCCTAAGATGGCATTGTATGCCGTCTCGAAGTCAACTACATCGAACATGATCTTTTTTGTTCGGAAGTTCTCTGGTGTCCCGAAGGTAACTGGTAGTGTGACTTGCCCGATCGGCCACCTGGGACGATACCATGGACTGCTTGTGTCACCGTCTGGACCAACGATCGCGGCACTTGCATAGCATCGAGGGCGTTGGTGAATAGGATGTTGAGAGAACTCCCTCCGTCTATCAGCACCCAGGCCACTCAGCAGTTGTTGATCATTGGTTCGACAACGATCGGGTATCGTCCTGGTCGAACACAATTCTCGGGGCAATCGGTTTGGTCGAACGAGATCGTGACCTCTGACCACTTGATTGCCCAAGGGACTCACGGTATATTCGCGAGAACTTATCGGCTAATTGCCTTGTATTGCCTCTTCGACTCATAGGAAGCCGAGCCCCCGAATATATGCTTGATTGCTCTGACATGCCCCTGGAATGGCTCAAGGGCGGAGTCATCGTCGGAAGTCGTATCCCGGCTGTTGTTTGCGACCTGCAGGTTCTCCTCGCGGAACTTCTCTCTTTCTTCCTTGAGGTACTTCTCGAAGATGCGGCACTGACGGAGATCATGCGAATCGGTCTGGTGGAAGTCGCACCAGAGTTTTCCTATCTTGTTGGAGGAAGTCGTCGGCTTGTCCTTGGTGCGTGGTTGCCAGGTACGCTTCTCAGGGAGATCGGCCAACACTTCATCGGTTTTAGACCTCTTCTCCCTGTTCCCTCCGGAGGATTTCTTCTTACGCTTCGTCTTTGTTGAGTCTTCTCTGGTCCGGAGGGGAGACCTAGGCAACCTGTTCTGTTGCTTCTTGATGTAATGTAGGGTTTTCTCAGCACAGTCAGCTAGGTCCATCAGCTGTGCCATTGTCTTTGGAGGATGCATGATCAGGTCGTGCGTGCACATCTCGTTTCTGCTGCCTCGAACAAAGGCGTGGATGACATCCGAGTCTGTTACCTCAGGAATAGTGTTGCGCACAGCACTAAACCGCTTGGTGAATTCTTGGAGAGTCTCATCTGGGCGTTGGACGACTAGGAATAAGTCATCGACCCGGCCAGGACGTGTGAAGGTACTTTGGAAGTTTTCGAGAAGCATGTCGCAAAGATGTCCCAGGAGCGGATCGTTCCTGGGGTAGGTTCGCCAACCAGGTCCTGGCCACTCCTCTAAGAGCGGTCGAGAGGTAGTTGGCCATGACCTTCTCGTTCCCGCCCGCGGCCTTGATTGTCGTGGTGTAGATCTGCAGGAACTCTGCAGGGTTCGTGATGCCATCGTATGACTCTAGGGCCCCAGGCTTGAAGCGAGACGACCAGCGCATATGTCGGAGCTCTTAGGACAGCACTAGGCATCCGTTAATGGTTCTTCGATAAGGCACGTTCTCACCACTATTCGGGGTCGGAGATCGTCCCCGGTTACTAGCGCGGTGTCTGTGGTCTCTTCAGGGAGGGGATTGCTCTCGCTAGCGTCTTTGGGATCGGCGCTCGTTGGGCGTGTCGCGGAGGTTGATGTGCTGTTCCTCCCAGCGAGACTTGTTCCTGGGATGTCGTCCTTCTCCGTCTGATTCCTCTGGTCGAAGAGGGGTCTTCCCTCGGTTGGAGCTGTGTGTCACCGACTGGAGTCGAGAAGATTCGGCCTGGGCTTGGGCCTGCTGTAGTTCAGCCCCCAGCCGTCGTAGCCACTGTACTCCATCGGGTGTCATCAAATCTGCCGTCGGTGGTCGTGACAGCAGATTGTGCACCTTGGCGAGTCTTCGAGCAGTTCGGGAGACATATTCCCCCGTCCCTTGAGGGGTTCTGTCTGCTCCTGTAGGATATTCCCGTTCCCACAGGGAGTAGCCGTCGGGCTTCGGGGTTGTGAGCCCCCATGCTGATCCTGGTCCTCGAGATCTTCCCGACTGTCCTGGATCGCGAGAACCACTCAATGGCCTGGATTAGATGAGGTGTAGTCCCACTCCATCGTGTCTTCCTCATCGGGAGGGGTACTGTGATTGAGATCTTGATCGATTGGTCAGTCAGAAGTTGCAGGTGACCGCCCGGACATCGGGCTGGTTGCTCCTGCCTAGGAATCGTCGGTTAGCACCAACGTTCCCCCGAAGACCCTGGCGCACTTGGTCATAAAGGCATCGACTTCGCAATCTGACTACTCGCCAGTGGCATGTTCTCCAAGATCTACGCGGTCGGTTGCCGGGTACAAATCTGTCTGGCCAAAGTTATTGTAGAAGCCCAGATCTGAGTACCCGGTACGTCGCGTGAGAGCGATCGTATCCACCGCCGGACCTGCTTTCTCCTCCTTGGGTCGAACCGGGGAGGGCCGTGTAGTCGGCGTCATGGGCTGATTGCGACTAGTTGCACATCTTGCCGACTCTAATACTTCCTTGACGGCTTGAGCCGGAGAGGTCCCCACGGTCGGCGCCATCTGCCGACGATTGGTAAACCGCCGATCTTACGGTAGTCGTGAGACAGAGATACTTGTTGGGTAGGGAACCCTAGGGCACAAGGCCAAGAGATCTGACGGTAAGGAAACGCCCGTTTTATACAGATTCGGGCCTCCCTTAGGATAACAACCCTACGTCCTGTTTGTATATATTGATCAAAGGTATATCTTACAAGAGATGTGTATGTTAGTGGCTATCCTAGACCTAATCGGAGGCTATTTCGACTAGTTCCGCGGGGCTCGACTCCTTCGAGGTGATGGATCTTCTCGTGGGAATCGCTAAGGCTTCTGGATGGCTTCAGGCTTCAGGCTTGTGTACTTATGAGACTTATGCGACCTGTCCTTCCCTATAGGATTGCTGATCCTTTTATAGGGGACTCCCCGAGTCGTACCGGACACGGTCTTATGCCCGAGTAGAACTCTAGCTTCCTTAAACGTCGGGATTGACTTCCTAGTTTAAGGGGTATCCTTCCTACGGGGGGTTACCTTATCTCCTGGGATCCTTACCGGACACGTATTCAACTCCGATAATCCAGAGAATCGTATACGGATACCTCCTCATATACGGGATACTATACTATCTATCGTAAAAAAGGAAAGCAACAGAAATACAACATGCACTCATCATACCAACCGTTGTATGGGACAAGAATGGAGAAGTGGAGTATGTGGCCGACCACACTGTTCAGCTTGGGGTTGCTTGAGAAGCTCCCGTGTCCACTGCAACATCAAACAACCGTGGAGGAAAAGAGTCAAAGATTGCCCGCATAGGAAGTCTAATCTTTGGTGTGGAGGGCGGACAGTACCAGTCGTGTCCTAGGACGACGGGCGCTCAGAACATGGTGCCCTACGCGACCCAGTAGAGCGGCCAGACGAGCCAGTTGTCGACACGCGTGGCAACGGCAACGGTGAGGCCGAGCACGACGACGATGTCGCGCAACACGTAGCTCATGGACCGCCATGGGTCTTTCACCCAGCAGTGCTTCGAGATGGCCGAGCGGATCTCCGCCAGCCTGAACGGCGACGGCGCTCCGGGTTTGAACTCTGCGTCCACTGCGGCGCCGCTGGCCACCGAAGAACTCACAGCCTCCTCCTCCCCTTGTGAGCTTCTCTCCCCCTCAAAGCCAGATGCGAGGCGGGTGGGCGCGGAGACACGGAGCGCCCAGTCGCGGTGGATGGCGGCGAATGCGGTGCGGTGCGGCCCGACGGCGAGGTGAAGAGATGAGGGCAGCGCAATGGCACCGCTGCGGCTGCGCCGATTTGCGTTCAAATTTGAGGAAATTAGGCAATGCAAGCTGAGAAGAGGTTGCGGGGGAGGGGAATGACGGCGGCGGTGAGCGTGGAGAGGCAGCGTGAGCCCTGGGAGGGGCCAAGCGGGTTGGGGATCAGGAGATTTTGGGAAAGAAAAGAGTACTTTGTAAAGGAAGATTCTTACAGGACCTCGATGATATTTCTCGACGTTGAGATCTGACGGCTTGTGTGGACTGATGGGAGGATCTAATGGCTGAAGCGTTGCCACGCTGTTAAAAATGACGTGGCGTGATATTTTGCTGGAAACCCCAGCTGCTTTCTTATATATAGATTTTCCCTCTCGTTGGTGGCAATGGTGAATTAGTGATGAACTGAACTTATGATTTCATCAGCCCATGAAGCTCCATGCCTGGTATGTACACAATTATGGGCCAGACCTTGTACTAGTTCTATCTGGCCACAGATAGATCTTGCCCCAATGACTAAAAGCCCGTAAACGTAGCCATGGATCGCAAGAAAAGAAAAAGTATATTTAACCCCTAAAATATTGCCTGACACTTTATTCTCTGACCTATTTTTTCGATCATTTAACCAATTGAAGTAACAAATCAATAAAATACCCTAAAACTATTTTGACCAACAGTTTTGCTGCATGGATGATGACGGGATGCTAACACAAGGGGCCTTGCAATGTTTTTCTTATTATTCTTCTCTTTCTCTTTCTCCTCCATCGTGAGCACTAGCTTTATTGTCGCCAGCCAAAATGGCAGGACAAGATGCCCCCGAAAACTCGTCCACACTGGAGCTCCACCTTGATGTCAATAAAACGGCGCACCGCTAAGCTTTTTGTGTTGTCCATTACTCTACCTAAATCGTAAGCTTCTTCATGGGTTGGAGGTTGAAGAAGTCCAATGAATGATTCCACATGGAAGTAACTAAGGAAAGAGAAAAATAAATATTTATTTGATTTATCTGTTAAATAGTTACCACGTCAATTATTTAGGTGGCTAAAACCACCTTGAATATGTGCCATGTAAAAACCGACATTCAAAACTGGTTTAGGGGATAATTTATCTGACTGTTACTTTAGAGGGTTAAACGAGCGAAAAAGTAGATCAAAAGATGAAGTCTCTGTGGGACAATATTTCAGAAGGTTATGTATACTTTTTCTATCAGCAAACCGGTTGCAACTTGTGTGATCTAGCTCTTCGGCCCACGTCTAGAGAGCTGCCGCATGCTGGTTTCAGTCGGAAGGTTCCCACACGTCTGATACGCGCGGATGCCACGCGATCTCTCGTCATGTCACCGGCGCGTGCCGCAGCAACGACGACGCTCTCACGCTCGGTTCTCTAGCCGTCCCACGTTACGCAGCGCCGCGCACCGTGGCGAGTCACGAACTGATGTCACAAGTTGTCGACATCGTGAAGCGGAAGGATTTTGTTCGCTGTGCGTACGTCGATTTCAGATCTCAGGCGCTGTCGCTACGCGCTGTGCGAAACGCAGCCGCATGTGTCGGCGTGGGCTAATTTTTCAGGCTCATAAAAACTGCTATACTCATGCTCAAGCGACTTCACATGATGTTGTCTGTTTGGGCCTATCGATGTAGTCTCGATAGACCTGTTAGGCCGTGGCTGGTTGTTTTTCCATATGGGTTTTTTTTTGCCCTTTGCTGCACGGAGGTGACGTGACGCGCTGCCAAATTCCATTTCGCATGTACGTACGTTGAAGTGTCACTCTCCATCTCTAGCTCAAATAATCGTGCATTTCCCTTTCACTGAATCATTTGTATGGGCTCCAAAAATGGCACAAGTAACTGCATACTTGAGAGGAGACGACCAGCCATGTATATAGAGGAGCTACGGCCGTGGTGCCACAACGGGCAGTCGTGCCGCAACGAGCGGCCAAGTCGCGGGCGTGCAGCCGCTGCACCTGCCGCTCGCAGCAACCAATGGGACCAAGTCCCTTCTTATCCATCTGTACCTCTTAACTCAATTCCTCTCTCTTGCACATGGGATCTATATTGAAATATCTTACCTTTATTTTCCAATTTCCCTTCTTGATTCCGAAATTAACTTCGAAGTTCTGGAAATTCTAGAAAAGAGGCTCAAATATTCCAAAAGGATGTACGATAAATACAGATGGAAGACAATGCGATGTGATTATCAGTAACTAGACTCTGTTTTTACATTCTTCAAACGGAGACCGAGACTATTGTACGCTAGCTTGCTTGGCATAAATATTGTACAAAAACAAATGATACTGGGTTGTAGTAGCTTGCTTATACCATGTATAAAGTAGCATTATTCTGCACAGATTCAAAAGAGGGGAAAGACTCGATCATAATTTTGCCCTATCACGATTGCTACAAGATTACTTCTGCAAATATGCGTACTGGTACGCGCGAACGGACGGACGGCGTCCGCGTCACACGTCCACGGTGCAGTACGACGGGTGCGTGAACTTGAGCGAGACGGTCCCGTTGCCCCCGCCACCACCCGCCGTGGCGCTCATGGAGAAGGCGCCGCCGACGGAGCTGCCGCTGGCGGCGAGCAGCGCGGGGCAGTTGACGAAGAGGTGGTACCCGCCGGAGACCCAGCTCCCGACCTTCCACTTGACGCGGCCGTCCACCTTCACGTGCAGCAGCACGTACCCGGCGCCGATGTCCTGCTTCATGGCGTCCGCCACGTACTGCGCCACAGGCACCGACTCCCCCGACATCACCGGCGACCACACCGACTCGTCCTTGTGCCCCTGGTAGATCGCCGGCAACGACACCGGTATCGTGATCGGCTCGTCGCGGTACGTCGTGAACACGTGCAGGGTCTTGTAGTAGATCCCCACCCGGTCGTTCGGGTTTCGCGACGCGATGGTCACCTGTGCCAAATTGGAGCGAAGCAAAGCGATACTAATTCAGATACGAAATGTCCAAATTATAGTTTCGTGATAAAATTTGATATGCTTAAAACTATGGCGTACTACACCTACACTTTCTTTTCACTGGGTGACTTGGCTAGATTCGCTATAATTGGACCAAGAAAGACATTCCCTCTGACTAGAAAGATTCACTAATCACTATAACAAGTTAACAACTACGATTTTGACCGTAAACAAAAGTTAACATGGTGAAACAGTAGTCTGACTTAGATGTGATGTGCATGTAGGTTGTTACCTGGACGTCAAGGGAGAGAGCCGGATCGGAGAGGTCGATGGAGCGGAGCTGGACGTCCTGGAGGTAGAAGGACGGCTTGGAGGGGTGCAGGGCGAGGTAGACGACGAGCACGACGAACCCAACGACGACGGCGAGCGTCAGGATACAGGCGGCGATGGAGCCGCAGCACCGCCGGACGACCCAGTGGCTGTAGTGCTTGTCCTTGCTCATGGCGCCTGGCCTGATTAACTGATTGCGCTCAGTGTGCGACTGGGAGCTGGCCGGCTAGCTAGGACTGTGTCAAGTGTGTGCCTGAGCATGTGAGTGAAAGGAAAGCGCGATGTGAGTGAGTCAGTGAGTGGGGGTGGCCTTTTAAAAACTCGTAAGTAGAGTAGCAGCGGTGGTGAGGTGCGGTGTGCTGCATGTTTTAAAAGGGGTTTCTTTTGGGATTAGCTAGGGGAGATGTGATGAAAGGTACAGCTCAACTCACGAAGATTCTTCTGCTTCTTCCTGGGCCATGTCACTGGCAGTATGGGGAATGCCGACTGCTCGTGGAGCTCCTTAATTTGAGATCGGTGTGCAGCAGTGCATGATGAGTCTGGTGTGTGTCTCTGGTACTGCTTGCGATTCACTCCAATCTCAGGTGGTCAACTGGTGACGATTCCTTCTCACATAGGACCTTTTGTTATCGAAGTTGGTGTTTTGCATGTGCATGCACGTCTTAAGAGTATGTTGACTTGCAGTTGTTCTGTCTATCATTGACCTTGTGCTGAAACTTCAAGTCCTTATAAATGAGTGACATGGACCATTGGTAACTAACTTCTACGAAGAACTTCTGAAGTTTATTGGCTTCACACACACACACACACACACACACACCCCGATCTGGATGGTACAGAAATAACCAGAGGTACGTGTACCCAATGGCATGGAGAGCCGGACATGCATGGTCGGTCGCGCGCATGGCGGAGACGGGCCAAATCTGGCTCGGCAACCAGCACAGCACAGGAGAAATCTCCGGAGATTTTTCTTATCCCTTCTCTCCCATCCCACTGCAGTTTAGAACTGCGCGGCGCACAAATAATTCCGAGGTCTCAGTACATGTGCTCGATCTCTCATGGCATTGCCGGCGGTGCCGTGCCGATCGGGCCGTGCCGGCGGGGACGCGCGCGCGTAGTAGTGGGGAGGGTTGGTGGGGCGTAACATGCAAGCGTTCGACGGTTCGCACGTCGCCTCACGCAACAGGGTCAAAAATGGAATCAGCTCAAACGAACGCGCATGGCGCCTGCAACGTTCCGGGAGCGCACGTTCCGTCGGCCGGTGGCCTTCGTTCCTTATCTCCCCCCACCGACTGCCCTGTGCCCTATGGCACCATCTGCTCAAAATTAAACAGGCCATGTACCCTTGCCTCCTAGCTAATCATTTGCCTCCTATGAGTCATCAGAAAATTCAGAATTCAGGAAGAACATAACTTACACACGGCTTTTCATATAGCACCTTGCTTTGATCATCATCTCCCATTCTCTTTATTTTCTTCTTTTTTGAAACAAATCCTTTGATCAACATCGAGGAATATACTGGCCCGAAAGCTGCGGTTGATGGAAGAAATAAAAACATGTAGTACGCCTGTTGGATAACGTTGTAGCATATATTTTTTGTTCTTTAGGACTTGCCTAGATACCTTTCGGATAAAAAAGCGTTCAAGCAAAAGTTGTCGAAGCTCTTTTGGATCGCTAGATTCATTTCTGTGTGGTGTTCTGAGTCACAATGACTTGTGATATGGCGTCTCTTCCCGAAAGGGGAGAATTTAACTTGGTAAATATGCGCCGGAAAGAAGATGGGAAATTCCCCTTTTATCTCTTGCACAAAAGTGGGGCAAAAGGCACCAAAAGGAAGCTGCACGAGGGTGGTGTCTCTTTACACTAACTTAGTCTAGAAGTAAAATGGCCAGAAAATTTGTAATTGCTATGCAGATCGAACATGAAGTTTGGGGCTGGTGATTGCAGCTGATCACCATAGAGTAGTCACACAATTCAGACATAACAATTGCCAGGTTAACGATTCAACAATGCCAACTAGTTAATTACGATTCTGGACACAGTAGTTCACACGTACTTATTGCAGAACAGATGCAGCTGCAGGCATCACACGAATACAATACAAGCATACTTGCAGGATGTATGCTGTGCACATACTACTATTTTACGGCCGGGGAGGCAGGGACCATTGGAATTTGGAGGTACAGAGCTAGTAGACGCTCCTACCACTCTGCTTAGCTTAATGGTACACTTGCTCTCGCTATGCAAACAGCAATTGGGAGGAGTTCTTGGACATGTCACCTAGCGTCCAATCTTTTTTTTTGTTCCGTTTGGTTTACGAGCCAAGAGAATCTCTGAAGTGTGTTATTTACGGTTGGTGGTGCAAAGTGTAGTTAAATTTCTTTGACGGATCTCACCTAATTCCCCCTTTTCTCTCAATTATTCTGCACCGGAAAGGTGAAGTGGGGCCAGGTGTCCACCTTATATGTGTTATTAGAACAACTAATCGTGGTGTATGGAGTAGACTTTCTTAAGAAACTAAATAAGTACATACCATTGTCATGTGAAATGATGGCTATTTTGTTCGAAATATGTCCTATCAATGGCAGGAAATTAAGAAGCGAAGCACGAGAGCAAGTTGGTAAGGCCCAGTAGGCTACGATGTTTCTTACCCTTTGATGCGACTAAATCGGGTGGGCCTTGGATATGTGCCGTTATATTCTTCCTGGACCCCGGCAGCATGGGGCTACCAATCCGCTCGCGCAGCTTCGCTACGAGCAAGAGGTCGCCCTTTCCAGGGGAAATACCTCCAGGAATCTGCGCATTATTCTTTTTTTCATTTTTTTTAGAGTCGACCAAGAGCTTCATTATCCCATAACAGGATTACAATCTTTTTCATTACATCGAAGGATGCGGCATCTGGCTATTCCAGGCACACTCCGGAATCACGTAAGAAGCAAACTTAGCTAGTTTGTGGGCAGCCTCATTTGCTTCCCTTTTAATATGACAAACTTCAAAATAATTATATCCTTTAGTTAGCTTGGATTTGCTTTATAATCGGAGGAATTCTAGATCGATCATTCTTCGTTTTCCATAGCGATGAAAACTCCATGGAATATGTTTCCATTATAGCTTGATTTATGTTCCAGATTTTCATCAATTGCACCCCATCTCTGCAAGCAAATGCTTCGGCTGTCAGTGCATCAGGATTAAGTTCATGCCAAGTACTGCTTGCTGCTACTATATGACCTTGTTCATCTCTTATAATTACTCCAGATACTCCATTCATTTCATCTGCATTATAAGATGCATCAACATTAACTTTATAGAAACCTTCCTGCGGTCGTTGCCAATGAGCTTGTATCTTCTCTTTACTATTTGATCGGATTGCTCTTGCAGTCTGAATAAGATTTGCAACAGTATCATATGCCCATCTACATGCTTGAGTTATTTTGGTTGATGATTCCCCATGTAAACGAGCATTACGAGCCTTCTACAATGAGTACATACCACATATTATGTAACTGGCCTTTTCAATATCACAAATGGATGTGTCCAATATATCTTCAGCCCATGTTAAAGGATGTAACTTGGGAATTTTTATTTTATATATTTCCTTGAACAACCTCCAAAAATTATGTGCATAGGTGTATTCCACAAGAGCACGATAGATAGCATCTTCGGCAGCTCCACATTCAACACAAATACCTTGCAATTCAATATGTCTTTTATGTAAGATAGACCGAAGTGGCATAAAACCTTTAATAACTCGCCACCAGAAATTACGAATCTTTGGAGGGACTGAGAGCTTCCAGAGTTTGCTCCAGATATTATTGTCTTCAGCATTGGAACAAACTATAATGTTTCTTCGATAATGATCATGAGCATTTGAATTTATGGCAAGAAGCCTGTATGCTGACTTGGCTGAATACAATCCATGTTTTTTAGCATTCCAGGCCCTGAGATCATGGTCTAGCTTTCCCAATGGGATCTTAAGTACTTCTTTTGCATCTATGGGTAACAGACTGTTATTTATTTTGTCAACATCCCATTCATTCCTCTCTACGTTCAGAAGATCGGACACCTTTGAAACATTTGTTCCTTCTCTTCTGTACATAGCTTTTTCTCCTGGAATTGTTGGAATCCATTTATCTTCCCAAATGTTGGTTGATTTGCCATCTCCAATTCTCTTCGTCAGGCCTAAATGAAGAGCTGCTCTTCCCTTTAAGATAGCCTGCCACACATGTGAGCTATTCTTCTTCTTTGCTTTCATAAAATATGTATTATGGAGATATTTTTCAGCTAATACTTTGGCGCACAGTGAGTTTGGATTTGTTAGCAGTCTCCATCCTTGCTTACCCAACATGGCTAGATTGAAAAGATGCATCTCCTGAATCCCATGCCTCCAGCTTTCTTCGGTTGTGCTATCTCTTCCCATCTTCTCCAGTGCATTTTTTGTTTTTCTCCATCGCCTCCCCACCAGTAATTTGCCATTGATGAAGTCAGCCTCTTGCAGGTTGTTTTTGAGAGGCTGAAGCAGCTCATTGAATAAGTGGGGATTGCTTGCATGACCACCTTAATTAGGACTTCACGACCAGCTGAACTTAGCATCTTCTCTGACCATCCTCCTGTTAAGTTATTCATTCTGGTAGTTAACTTTTCGAAAGCTCCTGTTGTGCTCTTACCTAGGGCCATGGGTAGCCCTAGGTATTTCTCCTCAAGAGCCTCTGTTGCAATTTCCAAAATTTGCTTCATCTCTTCTTTTGTTTCCTCACTGCTGTTTGGGCTAAAGAAGATAGCTGATTTTGCTTTATTCACCAATTGTCCTAATCCCTTGTTGTATGCTTCCAATATTTCCTGAAGTCTTTCTGCTCCCTTCTTTGAAGCCTGAGTGAAGACGATACAGTCATCAGCAAAAAGTAAATGGGATATCCATGGAGTATGGATACCCACTCTGATTCCTTTACTAAGGTACTGTGAGCCTTTGAATTTTAGTAAGCTTGTTAAGCCTTCTGCACAAATAAGGAACAGATAAGGAGAAATGGGATCTCCTTGCCTTAAACCTCTTGTTGGCTTGAAAGGTTTCGATAAATGACCATTCACTTTAACAGAAAAGCTTACTGTTTCAACACATTTCATAATTAGCTTAACCCAGAAATCATGAAACCCATTTTTTGCATTATTTTCCAGAGGTACATCCACTCAGCACGATCATAGGCATTTTTTTCATGTTAAAGACACCAATTAAAAAGCCACGTGGTACATCTAACATGAATAGAAACAGTGGACGTGCTTGCTAACATAATTTAAACATGACAAATAGCTCTCTTCATATTTATAAGTACAATTTTTTATTTGTACATGCTTTCTTATTTCAATATTGTTGAGATGTAAGAAAACTAAAAAAACATGTAATCATGAACATTATTGTCTGGACCCAAAATCCATAACAGAGAGCTTTAGGTGGAATCATCCGCTAAGTCGAAACGACAACCCCGACCTCAACCCTTGGGTATCAATTCCAAGAGGAGTGGAGTGATATAGCTTCGAATAGCCCGAGACGTCAACCCCGAACTTGCTCTAGTAAATGAATGCACAGATTAAATAGGGTGATATGGTCTCCTCACTCTTTTTTCACTGAGCCGGAACATCAATCCTAAATTCGTCCCAGCAAATTAATGCTCGGCCGGAGTAGGATGATATAGCTCCCAAGCTCTCAGTAGAAGAGTCACTTCACATGGGTGATTAAACCTAACAACTCTATGATATAGACTCTGAAACCCTACCCGTATCATGTGCTTTAATAACATACACGCAGGGCACATGAGGCAGGTGAGAACAAACCGGTATCACAACATCAACTCTACGACTGAAGATGTGATATTATAAGTTCTTGAAACTTAACAACATAATACACATACAAGAGTTGCTTACACAGCGGAAGAGTAAAGATGACTAAGAAGCCAAAAAGGTCAGGCCAAAA
Source organism: Stipa capillata (assembly GCA_019208055.1). NCBI lineage: Eukaryota > Viridiplantae > Streptophyta > Magnoliopsida > Poales > Poaceae > Stipa > Stipa capillata. The sequence goes on along the minus strand of JAGXJF010002323.1, from coordinate 71,316 downwards.
GTGGCAGCAGAACAAAACGAGCTGCCAAACCCTGGGCAGGATCACTGCCTGGGATTTCCAGCGACTAGTCGTTGTTGGCGTCGATCTCTAGGTAGAAACCACCCTCGGAGGGGATAGTTTTCTCTGCAAGAAAAATGTCAACGATAGCAGGGTGAGTACAAAAATTGTATTCAGCAAGACGTACGAGGGGAAATTAGTAATAGATGTAACAGGTATCAAGAATAGGATAACAGTGGACTATTTTGCTGAAAGCCGATTTTACCTTTGTCAATATTTTGTAAGTAGATGAAAATCGACTACTGGAATCCTTTTTAAAAAGGATGAGTCAAACACTTCACGATCATTGCTTACTGCAGATCACCACATCTTAGATTCCCCGACTCTTCCTCAACCACCCTGCGAGGAAGCAGTCGCTAACACCTCAGCCTTAGAGTTGGCAAGTTTTAGAGTTTTGTTGTTGTCTAATTCGATGCAAAATCTTACCAAGCTGTCCATAACCGCGGACACGGCTGTTCAAACAGTTCAAACCCTGCAGGGGCGTACATCTTTACCTACACGTATCGATCGTCTCTTAGTGCTAGGCCAATGACACACTTTACGAGGTGTGCTAGCAGAGGGTGATCGAACACGACCGTTACATTGCTTTCGACCTAGGTATGAGCCACCCTTACGGGCCAGTCCATGTACATCAGTCCGGCCGCAACTGCGACACGGTCCCATAAGTTGTGAATCGAGGTACATCCCCGGTCTCCCAGACCGTGTGTCCACCCCACCCTTATATTGAGATACCACACCACATCCCTTTTTTCACGCACCCGACAAATGGAAATGGCAAACTAATGCAGCTCATACACTAAGTCTAGGCAAATTATTTAGTCATGGGTGGCCCCATAATCCACCTGTGTAGAAGTACGCAAATCTCGGTTCGAAGGGACACCGGTAACCGGTTCTTGTGGGAAGACGAGACAACCCACCATGCTCCCAGCCATGGCCTCTCGTCTAAGTCCAATTATGATTAAGCAAGTTATTAGTTACATCTCAGTGAACATCCACCTACAACGTAACCCATTTGATGGTGTTGATTCATCTGCCACCCAAGGAATTACGACTTTTACATGTCTAAGCATGTCTAAGCATTAATAACATAGTAAGCAGCATATAGGTGCACACTATACTACTCTAGATAGGTTGGGGTGGTGGTGGAGTTGATTGAGCGACAAAGTAAGTTCTATGCAAAGGAATAGGGTTAATACTTAGCGAAAAGTAGAATTTGAACACATGCGATAACGAATTTGAAAGCAACTAATACTTTGCAAATAGTAGGTGTTTACAATATATTCAAAGGGGATGCTTGCCTTGTTGCACAACAGCTACACTCTGCTCGTGATCGAGATTATCGTCCTGTGGACCTTCTGGTTCTATCGGGAAGAACGAAAACACCGGAAAAGAAAGGGCATAATTGTAAATATCAAAATGCTGAACATTGGCATGGGATAAAATGCATGCCATGGCATAGAAGATGCAAAATAACGGCTAATGCAAGTGGAATCAATTTAATCGAAGTCCGGACGCTCGAGATATTGCGATCCGAAATTCTCCGGCTAATCGGGGAAACCCTATTTTGAGTTTTTAGCCATTTATGATTTTCCTAGCATTCAAACATGTATGAAAATGACATATTTGAATAGTTCTCTTTTTTTGAACATTTTGATATATTATTTGCATTTTTCTGATTAAAAATGAATTTTCTATGATTTAATCAATTTTAAATCTTTTTTGTATTTTTCTCAGTAAAAATAATTTTAAATAACCACAAAGGCTGACAGGTGGGCCCCATAGTCAAATTTGACCGAGTTTGACTGAGTCAATGACAAGTGGGGCCCATTTGTCATAATTTTTATTTTATTTAATCATTTATTTTAAATCCTGTCGGGTGGGACCCACATGTCATTCGGACATATTTAATAAGCTCATTTATTGCACTGTAAGCACTAATGACAGTCATTAAACAGTCGGATTAGCCATAAATAACAATCATTAGCAATAATGGTGTCGGAACATTAATTATGGGCATTAATTACACATCATTAAACACTAACAATAATTAGGGCATTATTATGCCTTAACGACCGGTTAATGGGCCATTAATGCCCGAATTAACTCGGTCAGGTCCCGGCCATTGGCTCGGCCCGACCGGGTTGAGACCGTCGCCGACGGCGGAGCGGCCGGGGAGGGAGGAAGGCGGTGGCGCGGGGAAAAACGAGGCAGCGGCGGCGGCCTTACCGGCGCGGTGGCTCAGGGAGGAGAAGCGGCGACGGAGAGGCGGCACCGGGGTGAGGTGGAGCTCGGGGGGTGACGGAGGGGCGGCGAAGGCGAGCGGGCGACGGCAACCGAGGCGGCGACGGAGGCGGGGTGGAGCAGCGGAGAGCTCGGGCGGCGGTGCTACCGGGGCGGAGGCCGGGAGAAAGAGAGGGCGAGAGAGAGACCAAAGAGGAGGCGGGGCGGCCGGGAACAGGTTTAAATAGGGAAGGGGGCGGCCGGGGCAAGCAGGAGGTGGCCGGGGTGGCTTCGGGAGCTCGCCACGGAGGCAGGGCAGTGTCGGCTCCGAAGCTGCTCGGTGGCGTGGCACAGTGGCGGCGGCGGATGGATAAGGAGGAGGGGAGCGACCGGATGAGGAAGGAAGGGGGCGGGCCAGGTGGGCCGGGGAGAAGGAGATGGGCCGGGGAAGGCCCAGGCGGAAGGAGGGATTGCGGGTGGGCTGAGAGGAGGGCCCGCTCGGCAGGGGGGTAGATTAGGTTTTGTTTTTATTTTTATTTCTCTGATTCTTTTCGGTTTTTTTAAATTTAAACAGATTTCAAAGCCCTTTTTCAACTTCAAATTTAAATTCAAACTTTTTTAAACATGCTCATGCTATGATGCACACTTTAGCAACAATTAAACTTGGGGTTGTTACAAACCTACCCCCCTTACGAGAATCTCGAACCCGAGATTCGGATCAGCTGGAAAAGAGGGAGGGGTACGCTGATCGAAGGAGATCTTCACGTTCCCAAGTGGCTTCTTCTTCGGAATGATTGGACCACTGGACTTTGCAGAACTTGACGTTGTGCTTTCGTGTAGTCCGTTCCATCTCGTCGAGAATACGGAGAGGGTACTCTCGATAAGACAGATCTTCTTGGAGATCAAGAGTGTCAACTGCCGACTCTGGAATTGGATCCTTGAAATATTTTCGGAGTTGGGAAACATGGAAGACATTATGGATATTGGAAAGTGACGGAGGTAGTTCCAACTGATATGCGACTTCACCTCGTTTGGAAAGAATGCGAAAGGGACCAATGTACCGAGGTGCCAACTTTCCTTTATGCCAAATCGGCGAACACCCTTGAGAGGAGTGACCCGAAGGTAGACTTTATCATTTGGCTCAAAGTGAATCTCACGACGATGAAGGTCGGAGTAGCTCTTCTGACGGGCTTGAGCAGTTTTCAACCGCTCTCGAATAACTCGAACTTGATCCTCCGCTTCTTTGATCAAGCCCGGCCCAAAGATTTGTCTTTCTCCGATTTCAGACCAATCGAGTGGAGTTCGACATTTGCGTCCATAAAGGACTTCGAAAGGGGCCATGCCTAGGCTTGATTGGAAACTGTTGTTATACGAGAACTCGGCAAACGGAAGGCACTTCTCCCACTTCGTGCCAAAAGATATAACACAAGCCCTAAGCATATCCTCAAAGATTTGGTTAACCCTTTCGATTTGTTCGCCTGTTTGGGGGTGATAAATCGTGCTGAAAGAGAGATGCGTTCCCACAGCAGCTTGAAGACTTTCCCAAAATCTGGAGGTGAACAAGGCACCACAGTCGGAGATTATCCGCTTAGGGATTCCGTGGAGAGATACTATCCGAGAGATATAAAGATCGGCCAATTGGTTAGCTGTAATCTTTTCTTGGACAGGAAGGAAATGGGCAACTTTGGATAGAAGATCAATGACTACCCAAATGGAGTCATTTCCTTTTTGAGTTCTTGGAAGGCTCGTGACGAAATCCATGCGAATTTCGTCCCACTTCCACTCAGGGATAAGCAAAGGTTGGAGTGTGCCTGCGGGTTTTTGGTGTTCCGTTTTAACACGACGACACACATCACATTCAGCGATGAAGCGAGCGATCTCTCTTTTCATTCGGGTCCACCAAAATCTCTGTTTCAGATCTTGGTACATCTTAGTACTACCTGGATGAATGGACAACGGAGAGTCATGAGCTTCACGAAGGATAGATTCTCAAAGATTATTGTTCTTCGGCACAACTAGACGTTTGCCAAACCAAACAACACTTTGATCATCGATTGAGAAACATTTAGCAACTCTGCTAGCAATGTTCTCTTTGATCTTGCGAATACCCTTGTCTCGCTTCTGAGCGGACTTGATTTGATCTTCCAAAGAGGATTGGATTTCAAGGGTATTAAGGAAACCACTTTGAACGACTTCAAGATTAAGCCGTGCAAATTCCTCATAGAGGAGCGGTTTATGTTCTTGGATCATGAGATTATTACAGTAGGTTTTCCGGCTAAGTGCATCCGCCACCACATTAGCCTTGCCAGGTTGGTAATGGAGACCTACGTCATAATCTTTGATCAAGTCCAGCCATCTTCGTTTCCTGAGATTCAGGTCGGGCTGGATGAAGAGATACTTCAAACTTTGGTGGTCGGAATACAGCTCGCAACGATTATCGATAAGATAATGCCGCCAAATCTTCAAAGCATGAACCACCGCAGCAAGCTCTAGGTCATGAGTTGGATAGTTGGTTTCATGTGGCCTTAATTGGCGAGAAGCATAAGCTACCACATGTCCTTCTTGCACTAACACACAACCATGACCTAGGCGAGAAGCATCACAAAAGGCGGCGACGGAGGCGGGGTGGAGCGGCGGAGAGCTCGAGTGGCAGTGCTACCGGGGCGGAGGCCGGGAGAAAGAGAGGGCGAGAGAGAAACCAGAGAGGAGGCGGGGCGGCCGGGAACGGGTTTAAATAGGGAAGGGGCGGCCGGGGCAAGCAGGAGGTGGCCGGGGTGGCTTCGGGAGCTCGCCACGGAGGCGGGGCGGCGTCGACTCCGAAGCTGCTCGATGGCGTGGCACAGCGGCAGCGGCGGATGGATAAGGAGGAGGGGGAGCGGCCGGATGAGGAAGGAAGGGGGCGGGCCAGGTGGGCCAGGGAGAAGGAGATGGGCCAGGGAAGGCCCAGGCGGAAGGAGGTATTGCGGGTGGGCTGAGAGGAGGGCCCGCTCGGCAGGGGGGTAGATTAGGGTTTGTTTTTATTTTTTCTGATTCTTTTCGGTTTTTTAAATTTAAACAGATTTCAAAGCCCTTTTCAACTTCAAATTTAAATTCAAACTTTTTTAAACATGCTCATGCTATGATGCACACTTTAGCAACAATTAAACTTGGGGTTGTTACAATTATTTAAGAAAGGCTAATATATATTAAATCAAACATATTACAATCACAAAATTCAATCCCATATATACCAAATCAAACATATTACAATCACAGGAAATTTAAGTCTATACATATACATATATAATCCCATATATACCAAATCAAACATATTACAGTCATAGGAAATTTAAGTCTATATATATATATATATATATATATATATATATATATATATATATATAGTTTCATGTAAAATTAGCAAACATTGTTTGAAAATTTCAAATAACATGTATGGCTCGAAAATAGCGGTATGAATATTTTTAATAAGGAAATAGTACGTAAAAGATAAAAGATTTAAGCATAAAAGAAACAATTCTCATATATACAAAATGAAATAGGAGAGTAATTAAGAGGCAATAAATTTAATTAGAAGACTATATGTATACGAGTGATTAGGAGAGATTCTTAAACTTTGTCCATAACCATTGGACGACGAAATATGAAATTAGATTAAAATATTCGAACGATTCAAATCGAAAGTATTTTTTTCCTAACTCGTACTTTTTATACTGGTATAGACAATGAAACCAACGATGACAAAACTGACTAGTAATTGTTGCAAAACTAGCCCCATTATGGACCGATCTTATCGATGGACACTGTCGACGACTAAACGCCGGCGTCGGTGCTCCGGAAGGACCCCCTTTGGGATTCGGCCGGGGAGGAGCTAGAACAGAAGCTACGATTTGTATAAGCCAGGTTTAAAACAATGGGAAAAACAAAGACAAAGATTTATCCAGGTTCAGGCCACCGCGGAGGTGTAAAACCCTAGTCCTGGTTTGGTGTATATGTGTATTAATCATTCTTAGATATTACAAAGCCCTTGCTTGTTCTAAGAGTGTTCTTCTCCAAGGAAAGATCTCACTGAAAAAGATCAACCCAGAAGTTCTTCAACTGAAAAAGAGTCTAACCCCTTGCATGGCCTCGGCTCTCCCCTTATATACCCGGGGGTTTACCACAGTGACCGAAGGGCATTAAATGTGATAGACGCGCTGCTTATCCGCGTGGGCACGCCATGCCGTCCGCCGAAAGCTGTTGCGGAAGGGATGTTTTGCTGACAATCTAACCTCGTAAACCGGGTCTTCATCATGAGCTGGGCATGCCGTACCGTGCCCGAAAGTCAAAAAGCCTGTCAGATGATAACTGACAGGCCTTATCACGTCAGTGGACTCCCGCGTCGGGCCTGGAGTAGGCACGCCTGCTGACAGGCATTAAATGCAGCGGGCAGGCCTTAAATGCGCCCGATGGGACACGTGGAAGAGGGGCCCGCCGGAGGCCTCTGGAAGGCGCCGCGGATCTCCCGCCACGTGTACAGGGGGACCCACGAGGATTGCTCGGGGCCAAGGCCCCCGAGAGGTGCTCGGGGCACACTGCCACGTGACGCCGTGGGAGGAAGCGGGCGGTGCTCGGGGTAGAGCCCTCGGGGGGCACTCGGGGCGCCTTGCCACGTGGTGCGAGGGAGGAGCAACGAGGAGCTCGGGGTTCCCGGGCTCGGGGACCCCCGAACACGCATCCTTGACTACTCGCCGCACATGGGCCCTTGGGCATAAATCCGCAGGCGCCAAGCGGACACAGTGCTCAGGGGGCGAGCCCTCGAGCGCATACTCCCGACTCCCACGCCCTTTGGGTGACGTGGCATCGAGTTTGGGCCTTTGCCGACGGCTAAGGGAACCCTAGTTCCCGTACCGCCGACAGACACCGACCATCCCGCAGCGGTTAGATCTTAGAAACAATCAAGAGAGATGTCAATATTGATATGTGTTAACAAGGTTCAGCCAAAGTCTACATCCCCAGGGACATTATCGGGCGTACCTCCCTATCTCCTTAGCCATGGACATCCGCCAGCAGTCTTCCTATGGGGGCTAGCCAGTCTGACCAACCATACAGGCTGGTTTGACCGCCCCCTGTGTGGTAGACTCCGAAAGTTTGAATCAAGTTGAAGCGGCGCTCTCGTATATAGGAGCCCGGGTTACAGAGGTATCCTCCTCAAATAAAACTAACCTTATCCACTGGTTTGACTCCAATTCCACTATGTAACCTATCCGTACACATATTCAACACTTTTCAACAATCTCCACATTGGTGGATATAGTCCTCCACGAATGAAGATGTCGTACCCGGATCTTCGTGCACCGTGGAATTGAGTCTTCTCCTTTGTAGCTTACTTAGAGCCACTTGACAAGTCTGACTTGGCCTCAGACCTATCATCCTCCACTTCTAGGATTGACACTCCCGGTTCTTCTTTAGTGACTTCACCTAAAAGAGCATACCCTCTCAGCTTGTAAATATTATTTATGGTTCTTTTTCCCTTCATTACAGTCACTTTGTTCTTTTTTATTCTCATGGTTTGCTTGTCCCTATCCACCTTACAGACATAACTATCATCATGAAGAGACCCCAACGAAATTAAATTCCTTTTGAATCTCGACATATGTCTCAAACCCTTGAGTACATGCTCCACGCCATCATTAGTCTTGATCTTGATTTCACCAATCCTGACAACACGATGTCATGTGTCATCACCTTAGTAGACTTTTCCAAAATCATCACTCGTACGTGCTGAACCACTCCTTGTTTGGTGTTACATGAAAAAACTTGTTGAATCCAATATCCACGTTGCTGTTGACTGATAATCTGAAAGCATGAGAACATCACAAGTATCAACTTCATTGTCGTCACTTGCCACAACCACATTGGTGCCTCTATCAGTGTTTCTTTTATTGGACAATGCCTCTTTTTATGTCCCCGCTCCTTGCAATCATAGAACTATGGCCCTTTCTTGCTCTTCGACTTAGTCTTTGAACCTCTAGCCTCATCCATGTCTTGCTCTTCCCATTATGGTCATACCTAACTAGCAACCCTTCAGCATGAGGAGCTTCCACTGCACTGTTCTTCTTCTTGCGCTGATCAAATGCCATAAAAACTACAGTGATATCTATCATAGTGGTGGTATCCTTGTCATACGTCAGTGTAGTCACCATATGCTCATAGAAAGGAGGCAAAGAACACAAAATAACAATAGCCTTGTATCCATCATCAACTTTCACCTCTAGTCGAGCTAGGTCCGTGATTACCTGATTGAAGACATTGATGTGCTATGCAAGCATTGACCCCTCCTACATCTTCAGCCCATACAATTTTTGCTTCAGGTACAGCTTGTTGGTCAGTGATTTGGATATAAATTGAGCCTTCAATTTGTCCCAGATTGTATCTGGTGAATCCAAATCCATCACATGGTAACATGACTTAATCTGATAAGCACAACCGTATAGTCCTGGCAGCCTTGACCTTTAGATCTTCCCAGTCATCTTTGTGCATCCTGGTAGGCTTCTTAGCTTCTTTCTTGATCACCTTCAAGCACCCTTGTTGTGCTAATAGATTTTTAACTCTGCTCTGCCATAGTGCAAATTCCCTGTATCATCAAACTTTGTCACATCTAATTTGGAGTTTGATGCCATCTGCCCCCAGACCTGTCTGCCGTTCCTCTGACTAGTCAGACCGCTTGGGCAGTCTAACCGGTTCGACCCGGAGCCGCTCGATGACTCGCTGCTGGCCTCCTCCTCTGACGTGTCGGTCCGATCGGCCTCTGACCCGGTCTGACTGCCCACCTCAAATGAAGAAGCCTCGCTCACCGGATCCTCCTTGCCCTGGTCCACCACCGTGGTGGACCTCCGGTCTGATCGCCCGAGAGCCGCCGCCTTCACTGCCTTCGAAACCGTGCGCCCCACTTACCGAAGACCTTGCTCTCGCTATTTCCTGGCTAGAGGCCATGAATCTCTAAGCTCTACTCCATAGCCCTCTCCTACCCCTCTATTTAAAGAGATCCCAGAGCCCTCCACCTACTCCGACTCAAACTCGAACCCCAAACCTGATTCCGATTCGAAAAGGAGTCTGACTCGAACTCCACCTCTACCTTCAATAAGACTCCTTGTAGTTGTCCCTAGCCACCCACATCCTCCGATCTGGCCCCCTCTTCTCCCGTGCATGCGTTGTTGTAGATCAGCCCATGTCCTCGTCAAATTGAAGCCACCGAGCCCCGTCCAACACCTCCATGTCCTAGACCCGGTCCTGCACGTCATCGTGCACCAGAGGCCCTGGCCCTTCTCGACTCGACGAGCCGTCGAAGGCTCGCCCTTGCCGAACGCCGCCTCTGCTGAAGCCACCGGTTTGACCGGCTAGTGCCGCCACCTCGGCACCCTGGCCGACTCGGACTCTGGCCCGAGTTCGAGTTGAGCCCGTCTCCCTGGCCAGTCTGACCGACCCACATGGCCGGTCTTACCACTAGTGCCGCGCCTCTCCTGGACGCCCTGATCGGATTAGATCCAGATCCGATCAGGAGCCGGTCAGACCGGCCCTCCTGGCTGGTCTAACCGCCTGTGCTGTAGCCGCATTCTGCTGATCACTGCCTGCGACCGTTTCGACTGCCCCTCGGGAGGTCTCACCGCGTCTTGACGAAGAATCCGCTTCAATAGATCCCGGCCTCTCCACTTGTAGATCCATACACGGGACACGTATGCCACCACCCTTGCCGACCGTGCCCATACACATTGACAAGCTTCCTTGGTCTCCATCAGGTTCCTCCACATTGCTTTAAATCCTCCAACCTTACGCTCTGATACCACCTGTTGCAAAACCAGCGCCGTCATGGACCGATCTTATTGACGGAGGTACCCAAATGTAGCCACTAATATGAACTATTCGCATTTGACGAGTTTGAAACATCCCAAATTAGGAAGAAGCTTATTTATTCTTATCTGGCATTTTCCAGATTTTGCATCATGCTGAAATTATGCAGCTTAAATGTTTGTTAATTGGGAAACTATGATGATCCTTAAAACATATCGGCATTCAACTTGTCTTTTGTCATTGCAAAATTAGAACATTTGATTCAGCTGATTAGGTCATTTTAGAGAGGCAATGGTATTTGTGATATATACCTATCGAAATGCAAACTTCGTGGAAAATACTACGTTTTTGACAACGGTTAGCTATGTACGCAGATGCCATGTGTTGTTTGTGTATGTTAAGTGTCAAGGGTTGTATGTGAAATATCTTACATACACATTTGGTTAAAGTGTAATGACTTAAGGATGCGTATACGGTTACCCGGCGTTTAGAGGTACTTGGTGATTGCAAACATGACCGGCTATGCGACGTTAAATTTGAAACAAATAAGCACCTTGTCTATCATTGCATCTTTACTCGTGGTGTGTGGGGTATTATCTTCCACTGGTTGGGTGTTGGCGCCACCGCTCCTGCACATAGTGCTCGCCCCTCAATGTTTGGTGGGAAAAAATTAGACCCTCAATGACACATTTGAAAAAAAACTTTTAGTGACACCATCATATATGTTCTCTAGAATGACACTAGATGCTATGTAAAAAATCTTTTATCTCAATGTGCAATGCCTCTGTTACCATAGACAAGCGGCTAGCTGTAACACCTCCCGTAGAATTGCATGCAATGCATCCCAATTTTTTCTTGATAAAATCTTTGTTAGCACGCTCTTTTAACACTTTTGTTAGCTAACATCCACCATGACTAGATACCGGATAACGTGTAACTCTCCTTTGTAACCATGGATCTATGCCGTGACGACCCGTATCATATAAATGATCTAACTAATACTATCAGGCTTAATCAGAATTTCTTCTCCCAGACGAGATCTCCTTCCGTTCCTGTCCTTTAAACTATCAACTTTAAACTTTCCCATATAAATAGATAATAACAATCATTACCAAAAAAAAATTACGCCTCGTCGTGTTTTTAATGAACAATAAGTTGGGAACTCTCAGGCTCAAATAAGTTGGCTCGAGCTTACAAGTTGTCATATCTAAATATGTTTCTTCATCCTGAAAAGTTCTTCTGGCCATAAATTATGAAAATTGATGTAGGGGCTTGTGCTACCTCATTTGCCATAGCTATAGCCAGTGATATTTTCTTGAGTACTGAAACTTTTCCGGTGCTATCGATGAAAATAGTCGATTATACAAAGACACATCAGGATTTAGGTATCAGTCTTGCTCCTCGTATTATATATACTTCAGTCATGGACAGCAGACCTAAAAGTAGAACTTATATGGGACTAAGTTTGAACCACCAAGCACTATTAAATTAAGTGCTAGATTCCCTAATTAGCAGCTGTGAAGCCTATCGTGCTCCTTCACTATTTAGAAGCATCTCCAGATGTATTAGGATAATCCAGGAAGGTAATTTACATGAACAAAAAAATTTAGGCCGTGCTTCACACAGCTGGCCTCGCCGTGATCAATATATGCTAGTCTAAAATGGATGCCTTATCAGTGTTATCTCTGCTTTATTTATGGCAGAAAATTATGCATAATAACCTTGCTTATTTTATTATCCTCCTCCTTGTTCTTTGAACAGTGCCAACACTATAGCACATAGTTTGGAACATATTAGTTCATAGAAAGCAAGTAATGCACTTCGAAAGGAAAATGTTATGGTTATGGCCTATTATCTCCTTTTCAAAAGGTTTGTCCTCGTAAGGCAAGTCTTCACCTTTTCCTTAACAACTTGGCTCTGAGTAGTAATTGACAATGTAAACTGCAAAATTCAAGAAACTAATTTCTTCATCTATCACCAATTTTACACACTTATCACTGTTGTCCAATAACTGATGGTTCATGATGGAACACACAGGCAGCTATAGAGGCACATCCACTTTATCATCCATCAGCAGCTCATCTTCCAATTCAGCCACTTATCTAATTTCTAGAAGAATGTATAATTAGAAAAATGAGCAAAAGGAAAGGACAATATCGACAAACTTTGGTGAGCTGTGCTGATCAGTTTTTGTACAAGATAGGTGTTGCCGTAAAATCCAGTTTATCATGATCTTCATGTTTATTATACCTTGATAATTTCAGGAAAATATATTATTGCACCATCGCAGCTTCTAAGATGATCTTGCAAAAGTTTACAGTGGTACCATGATTGTTGGCCCCCAACAAACCAGCCCAAGAAGGAAAGAAATAAAATATTTAGGAGAAAACTACTCATTTACATCTATATATGTTGATAACAGTTTTTTGCACGTCTGTTTGGAAGACTGCAATGTTTATTATCACAGTTCAGCATCATAATTATTTCCATACCAACGAAGAATTAGTCACTTGCTGTATACATATAGTATTGTACACCATACTATTTATCCCACTCAGCACTGATGCTCCAATGGGTTATTCTCCGTAGAATAACCACGCCTGACAGAAGTCTTCCTCTGTCAACTCACAATGTTGATAACGACATCTTTCTGAGTTCTTTCAGGGTTTTTAAAGTGCGCAAGTCGTGCTAGATTATCAACGGATTCTGCAATTTTCTTTATGTGTGTAACCAAGTCTGAGAGAAGTGTTGCAGTAACAGCCACATGCATCACTTGCAAGAGATCCGTATCCTCTGACAATTTACTTCTGAGGCCTTTTGCAACTTTGATAGCCACAGACATGGTGATGTTGGCTGGAGATGTTACAGTCATCGTTCGAATTGCTGTTGAGAGCTCCCTGAGCGCCTTAGCAGAGTGCGAGCTCATTTCACCGCATGCTGTTCGGACCTTCAAGGATAGCTCTGGATTAGCTTCAGGGTACTGTTGATCAGGAAAAATGCTGTTGGTCAGTAACTTGGCTCCATGGTCTTTTGATCATCAAATGGGGAGAATTTGCAATTACCTGAGATTTTTTTAGTGTGATTACATAGGAAGCAAGAGCCTCCATGGAAGACGCGCACTGGCGACAAAGAGCTCCAAGCTTCTGGTATTGGCTCCATGGGTGTCGGAAGCTGAATTTGCCATGACCAGGCTCCCACTTGGCAAAATTGCACTGCAGTTTTCGAAAAACCATTACAAAAACTGCTATTTCTACAAGCTTTCTTTTTTGCAGATGTTTGTTGGAACTTTCGCACTCAGCACACAGTAGCATCTGTAAAGGAAGCTTACCAGGGAGTCCTCAGTGGCCTTCGAATTGAGGACGCTCTTGTACACTTGGAGAAAGGCTTTGCCCTCCAAATTCTCACTCGCAGCGTTTTCTCCAAAGCATTCAGATTCCATTCCTGCATGTAATATGTGTACAGTTTTCAATCTCCCAAACATTGGAAACACAGCGTAAATACTACGTAAGAAACTAACTTTACTAGTCTATCTATCTATATGATAGTTTACTACTTTTCCATTTCAAAAGTTCTCTTTTCCGAATGATCTTTCCCAGAACAGATAGGTGCCACTCTATGGCAGTTGTTTGCTCTCCTGTTTTACCCGGATTCCTCTGTACAGTGTGCCCACATGACTGCAACTGCTGGTCCTCTGTATCAATATGAAGTGGCTACAGAGAGGTTTGACTAGGAGAACTATAAAACGGAGCATATCCCGCCAGGAAGAGTCCACTGTAGTGTTTCTGACTCATAGAATTTGTTGTTCCTTTGGGATCTGGTCTTCTTATTTTGGAGAACATGGAGTCCATCCTTCTATTCGAGATTAACCCCGCAGGAAGTTGCATATGTAAAGTAGGAAAAAGTTACAATAATATTTGCTATACCAGTATGAGCCATAAAGTGCACGAATCTAATGCATGCATCGCAGCACATATTTGACGTGGGGAGTCTAATTAAACTTTGTACCTTCAAGGAACTGTGCCAACTTGTCGAGGTTGCGGGCGGCGAGCTTGTGGAGGTCGTCGCCGGCCCAGACGGGGAAGACGAAGATGGTGGTGCAGAGGCAGGTGAAGACGCCGACGAGGACGGTGGAGAACCGCTGGTGCGCGAGCTGGATGAGCTCATCGACGCGGTAGCTCGACACGGCCACCAGGCTGAAGGTCAGTATGAAGATGGTCACGCCGTAATCGTACCTCGCCTTGATCTCCGGGATGAAGCGCGAGAACGTCGCCACCGACGCTGCAGTGACATCCATACGTACGCAAGCCCCGTTAGGTATGTACTAATTAATTCTCCCTTTTGTTCCAAAAAGTGGGTGCATGTAGGCTAGATCTTGCTTTTGCATGGCGATACATTTGGCCTGCCAACAGTAAGAAAAGTCCAAGGGTAGCTAACGTGTGCATGCGTTACCTAGCAAGAAGACGAACACGGCGAGCACTATGGGCTCTCCCTGTGCACCACAGCGGTTAGCCACCTGATGAGCTCCGACGGCGATGAACCCAGCTACCAGCGTCGCGAAGGCTCTATTCAAGCCTTTACCCAGCGTGCCACCTGTTACATACATACGTTACATTCAGATCACATGGCGTAACACACCTATGTCGATATCATACTGCACAGAACACGGGCGTGCATATATCATCAGCATTATCATCCACGACCCAAAATGATACGCACCGACGGTGTACTCCATGACGACGACGACGGTGAGCACGGCCCACAGGGTGGAGACCCCGAAGCCGTTGAAGAGTGGCGTGACGTAGTAGAGGACGGACACCAGTGTGAGCGCCAGGCCGACCTTGAGCGAGTGCGCCACGCGCCTCGGGTCCTCCCTGGCGATCCTGTCCAGCTTCCTGGCGAACTCCGGGACCCAGCACCCGAGCCTGACCACCAGCGACCGTAGCCGCAGCCAGCAGCTACCGAAGAAGAAGCCGACGACATGGCCGGCCGTCTCGCCGTCGCCGTCGCCGTCGCTCCCTCTGATCTGTTGATCGACCACCATGGCAGAATGACAGAACAGAATGGTGGCTATGCACTCAAGTCTTGATGCTTCTAGCTTAGAGATATAGATAGACAGATAGATGTGTATATACCCCGCGCCGTGTTGTGTTTTGTGAAGCGGCTAGTGTGTGCGAGTGAGGCTGGCAGGCTATGGCGCAGGAGGGGCTTATATAAGCCGATCGGCCGAGACGGAAACGCCAGCTGCATTCGGCGCTTTTGGATCGGAGCGTTGTGACGGGACAGACAGGGATCGGTAGTGGAACAAAAAGCGTAGCATGGCGATCGACTTTTTCCGGGGAATATGACTTGAGATCGCTATTGTTGTTGTGTTTTGTTTCGTCTCGTTTTCTCGTCGCTGTTGCATGCTACTCGGTCGGTTTCTGTTGCTCCGCTCCACAGGAATCGAAAATGGGTCAGTGATCTGAAGAAATGTTTAATCGGCTTGGTTTCATCAGTGTTTAATCGTCATGCATTGAAATAGCAGGCACTTCTTTTCAACATGTGCTGGATTCATTTTCTTAGTGATTTCTTTTTTAATGGATGTGTTGGATAAGTGCGTATGTTGTCTTGTAGCTAGGTGTTGGGCATGTTTGTAGTGTACCTAGAAACTTGGATTGATCTTGTAATTTCATTCATCCATTATCTGGTTCATGTATATTTCTACTTGTGTTGTTGGTAAGATTCGGTACAAACATACCTCGCAACACATCACTTGTGGAGGTACTTAGTTTATTTATCTACAGAAAATGTAATTCTACACATGGTTGGACGTCCACCTACTATGACAGTCATCAATTCCGCTTTAAAATTCATGCTGATCTTATGCAAAAAGAACCCCAAAACACATCCCATCTACATTTTCCAGTCCTCTCCCTCCCCGTCTCTCTTCACTTGGCCTTGTGTACAAAGTGCACTTCACCATGAGTTTTAGGGTTTCAAAAAATTTCAAAAGTTTGTACAAAATTTTGATGAATAAAATTAGAATTAATTTTGTATGGATCTTTGAGATGTGATCAAATTTTGTACATAACTTGGACCATCTCAAATCCTCCATTTCATTATTACTTAAACAAAAATCTCTCATACCATCACGGATCGAGTCATCATCTTGTTCTTCCTTTGAGAAGATCAGGTTAATCTTAATTCGTTGACCGTAAAAGATTGATGTGTCTAAGCAAAACTGTAAAACTAAGATTGATGTGTCCAACTAGTTGTTCTTCCTTTCGGGATTCAAACATTCAAAAATAAGATATGCTTCTCCTTCTGATCCATTAATTCCATTCCTACAATGCACAACATAGATATGGATTGTCACACATCAGATCTCATGAAATACCATTCGGTTAATGAACATGAACAAGAAATAGATGAATTGATATGCACCAAACAATTTCAGAAATTCCAACAAATAAGAATTGGAAATTACATGCCTTTCCCCCAAAATAGAAGCTACAAATTCGTTGCATGAAGAATCTTCCACCGCATCCAAATCCAACCATGAGATTGAATCAAGAACCAAGCAATGAAGAACAAAGCCAAACAAAAACACCAAAGGAGAGAGAGGGCACAGGGATGGAGGCGACCGCGGACGAGGAGGTCAGGGCATGATGGATCCTGTCGGCGGCGGCGCCTGTAGATCTGTGCAAGTTAGGGCGTGATGGAGGCAACGGATCCTAGGCGGTTGGCCTTATTCCCGTCAGCGGCAGCAGCGGATCTACGGTAGTCGATAGGGATGGCATAGTGGCGCTCGGCGATGGCAGTAGCAGGGGTCGGTGAGATTGGATCCGGTGGCGGGGTGGGTTGACGAGGCCATACCTAGCACGGAAGGCCCTCGGGGAGGGTGTGCATAGCACGGATGAGGCTGCGGACAAAGCTCATGGTGGAGGAAGAAGGTAGCGGCGCTACTCGTGGTCTGACGGAGCTCGAGGAGGATGAGAACAACGATGATAGAGCTCGACCGTGGCGTGAGGACAACAGTCGAGGAGAATGACAGCAGTGGCGATTGGTCGTCGCTCAATGAGCAACCGAAAAGGGAGCAAACCGGTGAGAGTGGAGGGAAATAGGTGAAGAGAGAGAAGCATGGGCAAATAAGATTTGGGGGTTGGAAATGCAAAGCGTGCTGGACACATTTGAGTTCCATAGATAGGAGAGAAATATCAACGTAGAAGATTAAAAACGTAGGGCAAATTGGCCAGCAGAAATCTCAGAGCACCATTAATGGTGAAGATAGTTAGTGGACGTCTAATTAGACGAGGAAACTGCAATGATTTATCTGCTTTTGACTTGGATATTCATACTAGAGATTACCGTCGGACAAGGTAAAACGCAACTTGTTCTTGCCCTACAAAGGTACGTGACGATGACATAGCACCCGGGTATCGTCAAGGAGGACAAAGCTGGCCATCCGGACATAGGGTGGGTCAGGTCGACTACTCGGGTTCCGACTACAACACGAGGGCGCATCATCGACTTGGAGTACAAGACATGGACACGTACCTGCCCGGAATCCCGGGTGGCAGTTGTAACCGATTAGGAAACATATCTGTAAGCCGATTCGGACTCTTGTAACTCTATCTCGGCCGTCTATATAAGGCCAGGTAGGGATCCCCGGATAGGTAGACAAAAAAATAGAGCTCTCAGATCATCTGATCATAGGCATAGACACATACCCTCATACGGGAAACATCAATACCAGCCACCAAACACAGGACGTAGGGTATTACCTCTCCGTGAGGGCCTGAACCTGTCTAAATCCTGTCTCCCGTGTGCACCCATCTAGATCTGCTACCCGTACGCTGCCCCATATTCAGTATTGCCGGAATAATACTCCGACAGTTGGCGCGCCAGGTAGGGGCTGTGCGCGTAGATCCATCTGAACAGATCCAGATGGGTTTCTTCAACAACGACGGTGACTTCATTCCGGGTCTGGTCATGAGCTTCGACCCCCGGACCTCCGTCGCCGCTCTAGGATAAGCTCTCTGATTCGGAAAGCTCGACTTCAGCGCCGACTTGCTCGGCAAGCTCCACCTCGGCGACTCGGCTTCCAGCCAGTTGCCCGGGGGCTTCATCGCCGACTTCATCATCGACTTGCTCGGCAAGCTCCACCTCGGCGACTCGGCTTCTAGCCAGTTGCCCGGGGGCTTCATCGCCGACTTCATCGTCAACTTGCTCGGCAAGCTCCACCTTGGCGACTCGGCTTCTAGCCAGTTGCCCGGGGGCTTCGTCGCCGACTTCATCGTCGACTTGCTCGGCAAGCTCCATCTCGGCGACTCGGCTTCCAGCCAGTTGCCCGGGGGCTTCATCACCGACTTCATCGCCGACTTGCTCCGCAAGCTCCACCTCGGCGACTCGGCTTCCAGCCAGTTGCCGGGGGCTTCATCGCCTTTAGTGCTCGGAACTCATTCGAGTTGACTACTTCGGCGATCAACTCCAACAACCTGATCGCGCTCGAATCGGATCTACTGCTCGGGAACGGGTCTTCACCCGTCGAATAGAGATCCCGACTAGTTGATACGATCGAGTTCCTTCTACCCGTCCTCGACTACGACTCGGACGGCTTCAAGGGTTTGGGAAGCCACAATCCTTCTCGGGAGGACTTCATGGTGGACTCGGATGCGCCGTACGTTGCCGCCCGACTACGCCCGGGGGCTTACTGACTGAAGGATGAAAACGGCAACCTCGTCACCAACGCTTGGAACATTGAACAGCTAAGTCGTTTCTATGCTTAAAACTTTGTATTTCCATATTTTAATTATGAATAAGTGAATAAATATTTCTTTGCTCCACCCGAGTAACTTTTGGGGTTCCCGACTGGCCCGCTATGCGCGCCCACGGCTACTCATAGCGGACACTCGGGGGCTACACCACACTGAGTGCGCCTAAACGCACTCGAGCTCCTCTCTTTCAACAATTATTTTAGTACTGTGTAAACAGCCCGGCGTTAACTCTTCGTCTTCGATCGCCGGTCTACGCCACAACCCTACGCTACACGGGAAACAGCCCACGGTTAATCTCAACGCAATGGGGGATACGACGGGTCGGCAAGAGCACACACAAAGGGCTAACTTACACATGAACGAATCTTTACGAAAGAAGAGATTAATAAACATGACACAAGTTCACCAAAACATGCAGAGTCACACTCGGACTTCCCGAGTACTTAACATGCATTTGCGAACGGTTCATATATTTATTCCTACTTCCATAGGTTAGCGCGGTCGGTGAAGATGTTTCGCTGCAGCATGGACCTCCTCCTCCTCCATCAGCCTCGAGAAAATCATCAGGACCCTCCGCTCAGTTCCACGAACCGAGTGGAGGCTCGGGGGCTACATCCTCTGGGTGCACTGTTCGTGCCCCCAGAATGAAATCTACAACAAAGAACCTCTGTCCGACTGCTCTAGACAGACACCGAACAACTCGGGACCGAAGCACTGCTCTAAACAGACGTGAATTCCGAGGGTATTCCCCCAGAGGGACACTAGTTGGACCTGAGCCGCTCGGGACACCAGATACCACTTAGGAATTCAGTCGGACTCATGAAGTTCTAAAGTCCCTCACATTCTCCCTGCAAGTGATGACGAGGCCTGCTCAGGCGGATGCCACTCAGGAAGCCTGCCTAGGGGAGAGGGCAAAAGCACTCGGCGTAACCAAGACAAAAATCAGCTACTCGGGAATCATAAAAACCCTCCGCTCGGTTCCACGAACCGAGTGGAGGCTCGGGGGCTACACCCTCTGGGTGCACTGTTCGTGCCCCCAGAGTGAAATCTATAACAAGACAAGGAGCCTCCGCCCGACTAATCCAGTCGGCCGAAGGCTCGGGGGCTACTGACGATGACATAGCACCCGGGTATCGTCAAGGAGGACAAAGCTGGCCATCCGGGCATAGGGTGGGCCAGGCCGACTACTCGGGTTCCGACTACAACACGGGGGCGCATCATCGACTTGGAGTACAAGACATGGACACGTACCTGCCCGGAATCCCGGGTGGCAGTTGTAACCGATTAGGAAACATATCTGTAAGCCGATTCGGACTCTTGTAACTCTATCCCGGCCGTCTATATAAGGCCAGATAGGGATCCCCGGATAGATAGACAAAAAAATAGAGCTCTCAGATCATCTGATCATAGGCATAGACACATACCCTCATACGGGAAACATCAATACCAGCCACCAAACACAGGACGTAGGGTATTACCTCTCCGTGAGGGCCTGAACCTGTCTAAATCCTATCTCCCGTGTGCACCCATCTAGATCTGCTACCCGTACGCTGCCCCATATTCACTATTGCCGGAATAATACTCCGACAGTACGCATTGCTTTACCTGGGAAAAATGCTGAAAATGGCTCCGTGACCGGCGTCAACGCTAAAACTAGCCCACCGGCGGCGGCAACGCCAAAAATAACCGCGCGACGGCTGGGACAGGCGCCGCGTGTCGCCGGTCGCGTTAGCCGGCCGCGACGCGCGCCGGTCGTGCTCTCCTGCCGCGGACGCTTCGGTCGTGCTCGCCGGCCGCGACGCACGCCGGCATCGTGGGGCAGTGCGTGCGGTCCGGCTGGGTGCGTGCGGTCCGGCTGGTTGCGTCGGGTGAGGCGGCGACCCGGGCGACGCGTGCGGCGAGGCGGTTGGCGTCCGGGCAGGTGGGTCCGACGAGGCCTCATCCCGGGTGGCGCGTGTGGCGAGGCGGCGCAGCCCAGCGAGGCGGCCGGTGTCCGGATGGGCGAGTTCGGCAAGGCGGCGTCCCGGGCGGCGCGGCTCGGCGAGGTGGGCGAGCGCGACCGGCGGGCTATCGCGGCCGGCGAGCGCGACCGGCGAGCGCGACCGGCGGGCTGTTGCGGCCGGCGAGCGCGACTGGACGCGTCGCAGCCGACAAGCGCGACCGGCGCGCGTTGCGGCCGGCGAGCGCGACCGGCGACACGCGGTGCCTGTCCCGGCCGTCGCTCGGTCATTTTTGGCGTTGCCGCCACCGACACACCAGTTTTAGTGTTGACGCCGGTCGTGGAGCCATTTTCGATATTTTTCCGCTTTACCTGTGCTGACCGATGATCTGTAAATGATGCTACCTCTGACTTTTGATAAACCGTGCGACAAAAGCTGAGCAATGCCAAAAGTATTTTTCCTAGAAAAATCTTCTTTCGCATTTGTGATATGTAAAGGAACTCGTTGCTTCATTTAAAAACCCCAAAGCGATTTGATGACTTGCTGTATACTCCATTTCTATGTCTCTACAACTACTAGCTATCACGATGTGGCATGACTTATCAGTCCACTTGTCTGAATTTTTAGGTCGATCTCAACTATAGCTTATCGCATTGAATTTACGGAATCTCTTGTCCAAACATGCACGCATTTCTATTTTCTGACACACCGAAATTTATGAAGTTGCTCAGTGCATGTGGACAAATCGATCATCTTGTCATCCTTAGTCAAACTCTTTCTCCACCTGTGAGAAGCTGACCGCTACCGTACCACTACTATGTTGTTTTCCTTCTGTACGTAATCTCCCTTGCATATATAGTCAACCTCAGGTGCAAACTGATCCACAGATTTATTGCAATGGTTCAGACCTATGTACACTATGACTACGACACTGCAGTACTGCACAGCTCATAAAGCAACACAATCTGATTGGAATACAGCGTTTCTTTCGTTTCAGTCCATGGTAGCTTCGTGCAGCTAGATAGAAAGAATCACTCCAAATAAACCGAGGTAGATATCAGATCGAGTTCACCCATTTCCCTTTTGAAACAGCTGACACGCACAAGCACGGAATCTAGGATAAAATGCACTTTTAGCCCCCCGTGCTAGCTCAATGCCAAAAATAGTCCCCGTTTAGAGATAAAACCAAAAAAGTCAGGACACGTGGCTCCTACCGCAGATCGGACCGGCGGGAGGCCACCTGGCCCGCGGGAGGTGGCATGCCGCAGCCAAAAAAGTCAGGACACGTGGCTCCTACCGCAGATCAGACCCGCGGGAGGCCACCTGCCGCAGGTCAGACCCGCGGGAGGTGGCCCGGCGCGCGGCGCTGCGGCATGCCACCTCCCGCGGGTCTGGCCTGTGGCCCGGCGCGCGGTGCTGCAGCATGCCACCTCCCGCGGGTCTGGCTTGCGGCAGGTGGCCTCCCGCGGTCTGACCTGCGGCAGGTGACATGTGTCGACGCCCGAGCGTTCGCGCCCGACTTTTTTTGTCTTTATCTCCAATGGCATTGAGCTCGCACGGAGGGCTAAAAATGTATTTTCTCCCGGAGTCTGAACATTGCTGCCGGTGCTCACAAAAAACAGCAAAAGCTCCGCCGTTTGTTTCGCCTTTCTACTTTTCTCGGTAACAAATATTCGCCTTATCCTGCAGGCTGATGCAACCTCAAGTTAGTCTCACACCACACGCAGAGAGATGCGCCAGGTAACAGCTAGCAAATCGATCGGAGAACATGTGAATTACTGTTTCATCATCAGTAACCACAAGTCCCGGACGACCTAACATGGCACAATCCGAGAACTGCTCTGAATTCTGATATGCTTCCCAAGGTTCCAAATGCGTGTGCGTCTGCCTGTGGCCTATGAGGATCCCAGAAATCTCACCACTGAGCTATGTCTAAAGCAGAATCATTATCACATTACCTACTGACTATTCAACTCTTTTCTCTTCTTTTTTCCGTTCGTTCGTCGAGGCAAAATCGCGGGGAAAGAGAAAGATAGTTTCTGCGTCGCATGTGCAATTGAGCTAATGACCCCGGCAGGCGCCATATCAGATGATGGAACTACGGAAGGCGCCGCGAAGCTGAGGGAGATGGCCTTAGTGGATTTGCTTTTATAGGCAGAAAAGAAAGCTTTTTGGGCAACACGGATAGTGCTGCTTGCTGACTTGAACTTGGCCTCGTCGGATCATGCAGTCATGGCCGTACAGCTCTCCGTCCTGTGACTCTGAACTTGGCCGTACTTCTAGGACCATTGTTGTTTTTTTCGGTGGAGTTCTGTTCATGCGTGCCTCTTTCTGCCTGTCGATCACGCGCCTACGCGATCCATCCGTGAGAAGCTGGAGTAGCACGCACTCGTTTCCTGCTTTCTACAGGGTGCAGAACATTTCTGGCGAGGATCAATTGGGGCTGTGCACCGTTCTGGAAGAAAAGAACGGTCCTGATCAGTTTTGACGGCTGCACTTGTTAGGTAAGCCAGGCTCTGGTTCGCACTTTGTACATCGTGCAATGCACTTTGCGAAAAAATGATCTAGGGGTATTAAGAACTAGATGCCACGATCACTCGCTATTCCTTTCTCCTTTTCGTCAAGAACCGACCATCGCCGTCGGATCATTATTTTCACACCGAGAATAATCACGAAGCTAGATCTAGCTTGAACTGTTCTTGAATCCGCCTTTATCCTCCGCACTAGCAGCCAGAACCGTGCGTGGCACGGGGAGCCTGCTACAACTTGACGGGAAAGTTCCCGACAAGAACCCGTGGCCATGGTACGGCAGGCAACCCAAGCCTTTAACTCTGACAAACGTAATTTCATTTATAATCGTTCGTCCGCCTCTTATCTACACCATATAAATTATTCTAAAATTCGTGCTAAACTTTAATTATTCGCTATGCAGCTATTTTCTTTTGTAAAAGACTCTCCAATCAATCTCCTTCTCATTCTTAAGTACTCCACTCTCTATTTATTTATCTACTATCTCATCTTTATTGAGCACGAGAGCACACAACTAATTCATAAACAATAAATTTATTGTAATAGTTAATAACATTCATTGAGAATTCAGTTCATTTGATAGTGTTCATGTTCAAACAAAAAATATTGTGTTAATGATTTTTTTTCATATTTACAAACGAAATAATCAAAAACAAACTGTTTTTTCACATTCATGAACAAATTTTTTCACGTACATGAGTAAAATATTGTGTTCATGATTTTTTTGTTCATGCACAAAAATCATAAATAAATAATGCATAAAAATATTCTCTCTCCTCTCTCTAAAATAGCGTCTGCGTCTGTACTGTGTTTCTCAAAAAAAAATCAAGAACATATCATTAAATCGTGAAAATAAAAGGATGTAAACATAAAATGATTGTTGAAGTGTTTTACATGAATTTTAGAATACTTCAAAAAGAGATAAATACTATATAGAAACCCTATTATAAATAAAAAACCGCTTATTTCACCGCGTCCAGCTCGGTTGTCGGAGAGCTCCGTGACAGGCCGGCTGGGTAGTCGAATTTTATCTTAAATCCTCTCAACGAAGCATTTCCCGGATTTCGCACCGCGAACATGATATTGTCCCTTGCAATATCGATTGATCGAGCCCAACTGTGCGTGCAAAGGACATCGGCGGGGTAGATAACGCAGAACAAGTTGCGTCGACAACTGACAAAGCCTCTCCGGAGCCACAGACGTCGCGTCTTGGAGTACGTCTGGATCGATCGCGCATGCATGCATGCAGAAATAGGAATGGAGAACTTTCGTCGGGAATAATTAAAGGGGTAAACTACGCAAGTTATTGGAGATCGATCGATCTCGAGCCCGTTGAGCAAGTGAATGCCGGGATCGAGTTCTCCTATAGAAAGAAACTGGCCCCTATATATGAGAGTTTTGAAGCTAGAGCCTTCTGCTCCGGCTTGAGAACCTTATCCGCATCGATCGAAGTAACTCTTAATTGGCCTAGCTATCCAATCCGTCTTTGTTTTGCTTCGAGGCGGTGCTAACGAATCACGATGTCGCGTGAGGTTAGGGATACGGTACCAATAAGCCTGCTCGCCCATGCATCTGGACGGAATATGGTCCAATATACGTACGGGTGTACGGCCTATGGTCTATGGATCACACTACTCTATATCCTGTTATTATGAATCGCTACGATACAAGGTGCTATGGCTGGCATCAGTTGATCTCGGTGGCCTCTCGCCGGCTCCGGGAGGTTCGGTCACCGATTGCATCGATGGTAGCGACGACTGATGTCCGACGAGCACTGTGCTTCGTCCAGCGAGCGCGCGTGTTCAGAGAATTCGGCTGTGTCTTGAGGCTGAGAACCCAAACGGTCAGGAGACAGCAGAAATCAACCTGACGTACACTGCACAACGGAACAGGTGGCCTTCCGCTTCACGCGACGAACACGCGAACGGCGCCCATGTGCCCTGGCCCGGCGCCAAGCGGCATGGTACCACCGCGCGAATAGGGCAATCACTCCTGCGCGTTGCCTCCCCATCCAACCGCGCGGCCTACTGCTCTGTGTCATTCTTTTTCCTTGCCTCCGCCCGAGATCAGAAGAAGCAGGTAGATAGATTCCCGCACGGCCGCACCCACCAAGCTGCGCGGTAAAACGCGTGCCGCCCCATGCAAACATCCAACGATCGAACTCTTGGGCTTGAAGACGGAACAGAAATTTTTCGAAAAAGGAAACGGAAGCTTTTCCACGAAAATAGAAACGGAATTTCTCGATATGCAAACGAAAGCGGAAATTTTATGCTGACACGAAAATGGAAACGGTTTGGCTATTTCAATCGGAAACGGAAATAGAAATTCCGTATAAGAAAATAGAATATTTTTAATAAGCCCGTGTAAAAGTTCTGGCCCATCCAGCCCATCCAGCCCATCCAGATCCTCTATCCCTAAGCGGCTAACACTTCCTACTCCCGTACAAATATTATTGGTTATGTAATATATATTCTTTGTGTTATGTTATTATTTTGTGGTTAATTGGTTATGTAATATATATTATTTATGTCATGCATGTTGTTTTTGCTATATTTTTGTGCACGGTTCAAGAGTTCTTGTGTTCTGACAAATATTCGTTATCGTTATCGTTTTCGATCGTATTTGTCTCGTATCTGTTTTCGATACTTCCCATTTTTGTTTTCAAAGTCTCCGTATTCGTTTCTATTTCGATACAAGAGTGCGGAAATGGAAACGGCAAGATATTTTTCCGACCATTTTCGTATCGTTTTCAACCCTAATTTAGCGTCATAATTACTTCTATAAAATCGAATAGTTGATCACTTGCCGCATACATCCCACATGATACACTATTGTTGTGCCTCTTGCTCAAAAAAAGAAAAACTAGTTTAGCCCGTCTCGTTCTGACGCTCCCGATTGCTTATTCTCTGCACTGAACAACCGCGTCTGACACACACCTTCGCCTCTCTGCCCTCTCACAGTATCAGCAACAACATCTTTCAGAGGCTTTTCAGGGTTCTTGAAGTGGGCAAGTCTTGCTAAGTTGTCAACGGATTCTGCGATCTGCTTTATCTGCGTAACAGGTGACGCGGTAATAGCCACATGCACCATTTGCAACACAACCGCCGCATCCTCTGATAGCTCGCTCCGGAGGCCTTCCGCGGCTTTCATGGCCTCAGACACGGTGACATTGGCCGCTAATGATGGTACGGTCATCGTTTGTGTTGCTGCTGCCAGCTCTCTGAGCGCCTTGGCAGACTGTGAGCTCATTTTGCGGCATGTTGTTTGAATCTTAGAAAATAGCTCCGGATTGGCTGCAGGATACTATTGACCAGGAAAGTTAGTCACTACTACAAAAACACTTAAATCAAACGCATCATTATAGACGGTTCATTAAAAACCATCTGGAATGAGCCTTGTCCGAGACAGTTTTAGAAAAAGTAAACACATCCGAGACGGTTTTCGATAAAATATTGGCTAGAATGTGTTGGGCATCGCAGACGGTTCACAATCCCAACCATCTGTGTTTCCATCGCTTTTGACCTGGCCCAACAAGTGCTAATATTTATTCCCCGACTCCTTGTCCTAACCCTCTACAACCCACACGCCACTTTGCCTTCACCCTTTGCTCTCATCTCTCGCAGTGCACCCTATCCTCCTGTTTCTCTCCCTCACAACAGCGAGGGTGTTGTCCCACAAAGCAGTGAGGGCATCATCCTGCACAACCCGCACGCGCACCTCGAGGAACACCACCTCATTGGCTAGACCCATCGGAGTAGCAATGGCACCGCCTCGATCGAGGGCCAACCAGCAGTCGCACGAGCCCCAGCAACCTCGTCCAACCAGACCTAGCCTCACGGGCCACCGCCGCCACTAGATCTGCCTAGGGCGGCCAATAGAAGGAGACGTGGTGGACGCGTCCGTGGAGGGGAGGGGAGGTGGAAGGATGGTGATGGCTGCTAGAGGGAGGGCCCAGTGGTTACTCGCCCTCTTGCCTCTCAGACGTGCCGCTACGGGACCTAGCCCGCCCACGATGGTCCGATGGTGGCCCCACACCGATGTTGACGAGTTCATCACCACCAACACTGACGTCTATGAACCCCAGGGTCTCCCTGTACCCCTCTCCTTCTCCTGATCTCTCTCCTCATTATTAACCACTGTTGTTGTTGCTGTTGAAGGCCCTAAGGGCGTCTAGGAAGGGTGGTGGTGGCTGCTAGAGGGAGGCTCGTTGGTCGCTCGTCCTCTCGCCTCTCAAACGTGCCACTATGGGACCCTAGCCTATCCACGGCGGTCCGGTGGTGGCCCGACGCAGGCGTCTATGAACCCTAGGTCTCCCCCTACCCCTCTCCTTCTCCCGATCTCTCTCCCCATTGTTAGCCACTGTTGTTAATTGTTGCTGCTGAAGGCCTCGAGGGAGTCTAGGAATTGTTGTTGTTGTTTTTGTTCATCGAGATGTGGTGGGGATTTATCTCGAGTGTTGTTGCCGTTGTTGTTGACCAAGATTTGGTGAGGATTAATCTCAAGAGTTACGGTTGTATGTTAGAGATGAGTTTGTTGCGTGTGTTCAGTATTGTGTGTGTGTGTGTGTGTTAAAAATGAGTTTTCACTCACCAAAAACTGCTATTTTCAATTTATATCATAGATGCATATTTGGATTTAAGTCTGTGTGTGTCAATATATGCATGTAATTAGTGATCTATGTTCTTGTATGTGAGTGTAAGCTAAATGCAAGTGAATCAATATAATTTTTTAATGTAAAAAGTAATCCTAGAGGGTTCAAAACCATTTGTGAATATCCCTAAATCACGTACAGTTCAGTTATTATAATCATTTCAGATAATCGTCAATCATAGATGGTTTAGAATTGTCTAGGATACGAGTCTCTTATCCATAACACATCTTTTTAGATGGTGGTCAAAACTGTCTCGAATAACTATTTTGAACCATTTGGAAAAATATTTTTTTGTACTAGTGTAGTGAGTTGATGCACGCTGGTCAGTAATTTGGTTCCGTATAGTCTTTTGATCATGGAATGGGGAGAGTTAATTCGGAGATACCTGAGATTTTGTGATTGTGATGACGAATGAAGCTAGAGCTTCCATGGAAGATGCGCCTGGCGACATAGAGTTCCGAGCTTCTGGTATTGGCTCCATGGGTGTCGGAATCTGAATTTGCCACGACCAGGCTCCCATTTGGCAAAGTTGCACTGCGGTTTTTAGAGTAACACATTAGGATCGAAGCTCATGGTCTGCATGATAGTTGGTGTACCATATAAAAATCCGTGAAGTATATTAGCTTACTAGAGAGTCCTCAGTGGCTTTCGAATTCAGGACGCTCTTGTACACTTGGAGAAAGTCTTTTCCCTCCAAACTCCCACTGTCAGTGTTTTCTCCAAAGCAAAGTAAGTACTATACTACTTGTACATGATAGTTTAGTGCTTTTCCATTTGAAAAAATTCCTTTTTTTTTGGAATTAACTTTACCGGAGATAGAATCGATCGATGCCATTCTACGGCGCGCAGTCGATTGGTGTCTGGTTTTATCAACAAAGTCGGTAAGTTATCCCTTGGTTGTCAGTACACTTCTCTCCAAATTATACTTCAGTAGGTACAGGGTGCACGTACTTTTTAGTGCACATATGACTATAAGAGCTAGTAGTGCTCATATCAAATAAACTCTGAAGTTGCTGCCGCGCGCAAGGTTTTTCCTTCTTTCGAGATATGAAGGTTAAGACTTATTATTCCTCATATTTTCGAATTAAGATTAAAGTGAGACTCGAATCTAGATGGATGAGTTCGGAACCTACTGCCCTCACCGTTGCGCCACTATAATACAGAGCATGTCCGGTTAGGAAGAGTTTGGTACGAGTCATAGAGTAGTGCTGTATATCAACTATGATCCTTTAGGTTTTGGTCTCTTTTTTTCGAGAATACGGGCTGGTTTTCTATTTAAGATTGTGGTTCTGCTATGTCGTAGTTACCTGAAACGTGCGAGAACACAGCCGACATTACGTAGAAGCTTCTCAGGCAAAGGCGAGTTAGGGTTGGGGCTAGCTGGGGCAAGATTTGAATTTTTACCGGAGGGGGCCGGTAGGACTAGTAACCACCAATAATCGGACAATACCTGTTTTTTACCGTCAGTAACTGTCCTAATTTAAATGCTATTTGATGAAATTTGTCAAAACTTAACCACGATTTATCAAATATGCATAAACTTTGATCACAACAGTACAAGTAACCAAAAATACCTGTCGGTTACCAAAACCTTGGTTTGGAAGGTTTTGGTGTGAGTTCCATGGGCTCTCAGAACATAGAGCGATGGCTAATGAAGGTGGGTAGTAATGGCAATGGTGGCAGTTGGGGCATAAATTTGTGACGATTTAACCATTTTTTGTGGCAAATTCTAAAAATGAATTTAATGATGAGTAATACGATAATATTGTATACAGGGTATATCGGTATACGAATATCTTGGATATCCAGAGCAGCTGACGTAGCAGCCAAGAAATCTAGAAGATAAAAAGTCATCATGTAATGAGGACAGACACCCCTTTAACTAGCAAGTCTATCCCTATGTTTAAGAAAACCATAATCCAGTTCAGAGACAAGTCCTTGTCTCCTACGACTCGGAGGACCCTCTATATAAGGACCCAAGAACCCCTCAAGGCAGGACAGGTCTGCAAGTCTAGGAGAAGAAAATAAGTCATACACAAGCAAGATTAGAGACAAAAGTATTCAAGTTGAGCCCTAGCCGTGTCGGAGCTTCAGTCCTACATCCAGCCTCCATGAAAAGATTCTACAAGTCGTCCAGATCTACCTGGGAAGATCCCGACTAGGCTTAGATCCCCATCTAGGATAGCCACTAACATCCCCTTTTGTAAACTACTCGTTATTCAATATATAGTAACATAATGTAGGGTTATTATCCTACCGGAGACCCGATCCTGTATAAAAATCCTGGTTCGTATTCCCCGGCACTGCTAGATAACGGTCCTAGAGGTCCCTATCCTTCAACAATTCTTTTTGCTCACGACAACCGTAAGATCGGCGGTTTATCAATCGTCGACAGAACTGAATCTCAAACTATAAACAGGTCTGGCACCTGGAACCAGCACCATTCATGATGGCGCTGAACTTGTACGTGAACTTGCCAATGTTCATGGCACCAAATACCTTACCACGTTGGACCACCAAACTAGCATGGAACAAGGTGGCAATGAATTGTCGATACGTTGGCACCAATTACCTGGCGCCGACATGAGACTTAGCCGCTTTCGGGCTTAGTAGTTTTTCGTAGCTGGCTATTCCAAGGCCAAGATGTTGGCGTTAGAGAGGTTGGCGCTAACCTTGCATATGTTGGCGCTAGAGAGGTTGGCGCTGACCTTGCACATGTTGGCGCCACTGAGGTTGGCGCCGACCATTTGACATATCGCTGCCATCTCGTTCCATGCCGTCGGCTGGCCAGCATGGCAACCTACTTAGCGCCATGGACTTTGGCACTTCTATGTACAGGTTCGGCATAATCGGCCGTGACGCCGGTCCGGAGGATCAGATTTGGTTATAGTTTGAAATCTAGTTTATTTTTAAAATTTTTCTTGAAAAAGAATCAAATATCAAAACTAGTGCTGGAAGGACAAACCACATCTGGTATTGCAGAGACAAGGAGGTGGCAGAAGGTGGTGGTGGATCCGGTAGGGACAGTCGTGAAAACACAGAGAAGGAGGGTGGCGTTGACTGTTCGAGAGGAAGGTGATCGAGAGAGAGAGTCAACATTCGAGATTGGGGAGTCCGGCGACCGTAGAAGCCAAACACGGAGGAGGAGGGTGAGGACTTGAGGCTCGAGCGGAAGAGTGATGACTGATGAGTGCTCTCAGTTGAGGATCCAATAGGGTTTAGACTTGCAGTCGGCTGCGCTCTAGACATTATTTATACCAGAATGTTGAAAAAGTGCATGCAAGGTTCTGTCATGGAGTACTAGAATGCATGCTTGCCAGAGTAGCGAGGCCGGCGCTACACAATTTTGGACTTTGTACGTACCTTCAAGGAATTCTGCCAGTCTGTCGAGGTTGCCGGCGGCGATCCTGTGGAGGTCCTCTCCAGCCCAGACGGGGACGAAGAAGATGGTGGTGCAGAGGAAGATGAAGACGCCGATGACGATGGTATAGAAGCGCTGGTGCGCGAGCTGGATGAGCTCCTCGACGCAGTAGCTCGACACGGCCACCAGGTTGAAGGTCAGTATGAAGATGGTCACGCCGTAGTCGTACTTCGCCTTGATCACCGGGATGAGCCGCGAGAACGTCACCGCCGACGCTGCAGAATAGCCACCAGTGGTATGCAGAAGCGTCGTTAGGTAACTGGTTCTTCTAGTTCTCTTTCTCGATCGTTTCGAAAAGTAGGTGCATGTGGGCATGCTGTACACGCGGCCCGTACGGTTGTACTTACCTTGTATACTTTATGATACTACTAGTAAGAACAGTGTACTAATAATAAACATGCACGCGTACCTATCAAGAAGACGAACACGGTGAGCAGTATGGGCTCCCCTTGCACTCGCCAGCGTTCAGTTAATTCAGCGTAGTTATGAGCTCCGACGGCGATGCACCCAGCTACCAGCGTGCAAAAGCTATGTTCAAGCCTTTACCCGCGTGCTACCTGTTACATATATGCATCGTTCAAACATTCCATATATCGTATAGGAGTAGACTAGTTAATTTGCAATTACGGATTCACTATTTTCAAGCACATAATTAAGACTATAATTACATATAAAAGTTTATGCAATTTTAAATTTAGAAATATACAAATCAACTTTAGATCTAAAAGTGTGTAACTGGTCAGTTACACATATCTAAATCTAAAATTATACATAATTTCTAAAATATACAACTGTATAATTAATCACTAGATAAAAGTTCAACATCTAAGACCATCAATAACTTTGAAGTCGACTTAAAAATAGATATTTTAATACAATTATTTATCGGAGACATACAATAGGCGCGTTATCAACATAGCTACGACTTAATCAAACGTACGTACCGACAGTGTACTCCATGGCGACGACGGCGGTCAGCACGGCCCACATGGTGGAGGCTCCTAAGCCGTTGAACAGCGGCCTGACGAAGTAGACAACGGACACCAGCGTGAGCGCCAGGCCGACCTTGAACGAGGGCGCCACTCTCCTCGGGTCCTCCCTGGCGATCCGGCCCACCTTCCTGGCGAACCCGGCGACACAGCACCCGAGCCTGACGACCAGCGAGCGGAGCCGCAACCAGCAGCTCGCGAAGAAGACGCCAACGACGCCATGGCCGACCGTCTCGCCGTCGCCACTGCTATCTCTGACAGGATGATCACCTTCTATGGCAGCATTAACGATGGCTATGCAAGCACTCTGATGCGAGCTGCTACGTACCTTGGTGCGTGCAGCTCTAAATAGTGAGTAGCCTGCCGTAGTACGCGTTTTCTTCTCCGTGAAGCATGCAGTGCGGCAGGTAGGAAGACAACATATGTCGCAGGAGTGCACGTCCTCCTAGACCATCGATCCACAGTTCAAGTCCCAGGGGCACTGCGAGAGCGCGCCCAGCCGGATCTGGCCTACCCCTAGCGCGTCTCCGCTGAATACGGCCTCATCTCTCCGAGCGCGCCTTCACCGGACGCGGCCTCCCCGGGGCACGCGCGCCGCTGCCAGATCCGAGCTCGCCCGAGCCTCCGTGCTTACGGGGCTGGCGCGCGCGCGCATGGCATGGATCCAGTCCGCTGCCGCCCGGGCGCCCTTCGGTGTGCCACCTGCTGCTCCTCGCGATGGCGCTGCTGTACTCGTCTCCCTACCAGTACTTTAGCTGCCATATTTCCGATGTTCGATTATCTTGATTCTTGCATATGCTTTTCCCCAGAGAAAACTAGCTAATGTTCTTCTGCCTACATGTAGTTCATGTTGGAATTAATGTTGCCATCGAATTAGCTGGTGCATGCATGTGCCTGATGCATGTGTGAACGTGGAGTGCAAAGAGCATGCATGGTGGCAGTGCGTGTGCCGAATTAAAGGAGATTGAATAACGAAATCCGTACTGAACCAGTGCTTGCGTACGCAGGGAAAAACTGTTTTTTCCTCCTACTTACATGTAAGTGCCAGGTTTTGGAGAGTGAATCATTGAGGTTGGAGAGAGAATGAGAGAGGGTTTTGATATTCGTGCTAAGCATTTAAAATTATTTTCACAGTTAGAGAGTCAGCGAGGGTTCTGAGATTCGCGTTAAGCATTTTAACTTATTTTTACACTTCATCGTTACCTATGCAACCGAAATGTAACTGGCTCATTTCAATTCCCTCCCTAATTCTCTCTCCAACCTCAATGATCCACTCTCACGACGCCTCTGTCTCCTCCCCTCTTCTCTCTCACTCATTCTCCACCGTCTTTCCTCTCCATGCACCCTGAGCTCCGTTGCTAACATGCGTACGATAGAATCCTCGACAATGGGCAAAATTTCACTTAGCGTCAAGCTCTTGCACCATCGTTCGCCAGAGGATCTCTCCAAGGAACTCTTGGCCATACCTAAAGAGATCTGATCTCATATTCTAAGTGAGAGATGGTTATTTCTTTGTTAATGTGTTAGTTAGTCTCAGTAGATACTGCAAAAACACAATACATCTCTTGATTTTCTTCCTTTGCATAATACTATATCCATTTGAAAATAAATGACATAGAGAGCATGTAGTTAAATTTTTCTAATTCTGAGTACTAATAGGTTAAAAAGTATATATATATTGGTGAAGTGAATGTAGTATCATTAGACTTTTCATGATATTTATTTTTGAAACATAAATGTTTATGTCTTTTTTGCTAATATATGTACATAAAAACTAATGGTCAAAGATGCATATTGGAGATCGTGCCAGAGTGAGTAGCGTCTACACTGAACGCATGAGTTTTTCTAGATACTGAATGAAAGAAATTGATATTTTTGGAGTAAGTCCTTATATATTCTTTTTTTTTGGGCAATATATTCCTATTTCTATGTGAAGTAGAGTGTGCATGTGGAACAACACCGAAGTGCAACCTGGAGCTGGGCTACCTCTTTCGCGAACTACCCATCCAGCCGGCGCGGCCTACTGCCGAAGACCGAGACCACATTCTGGCCGTGCGAGAAGCCGAACGCTAGACCTGAGCAAAACATTTTCGGAAATACGTACCTTGGGGAAAGACCTGAGCATAACATAAAAAGAGAATTACGTACCTTGGGCCGTATCGGGCTAATGCGAACACAATGTTATTTGGGCTAGTCATGGCAGGCCAAATTTCGTAGAGCCCAATAGATTAATCCTTCTAGCTAGGCCCAAGGGGTAGGTTCGTTAATTAGGCCGTATAATTTTATTTTATTTTTGCAGGTAGGGAGTATAATTTCAGCACTGTACAAGTTGCCAAAAGAACACTACTCTCTATATCCAGAAATATAAGGTATATTTTAATTGATTAAATTTTATCTTAACTAAAAGTCTCTATTAATAAAACAATTATTGATTAAATTTTGTCTTAACCAATCAAAATATGTCTTACATTTCTGGACGGAGGAAATACGGAGCTTCAGCTAGGATTTGGTATCTATATGTTTATCTCTCATCGTCTAGTTAACGAATTAGTACGTCTAGTGGCCATTTTCTAATGGTTCAACACCGTAGTAAGCTGCATAGGATGCTTGATAGTTAAGACTCGTACTAGGATCGATGCTCCACGGTGCGCCCCCACATGGCCACATTGGCCTGTCCTCCCACCGCCTTGGGGTCCGTCGCGGCGTTTACACGAGCTCGCCTCATTTGTTAGCCGCGCGCCACCTAATCTGCAGTTCTGTACATACCTACCAGTTCACACATCACCGATGGCTGCCTGCGCGTCTTGGACCTGGACTCGAACAACGGAACAGGGTCGGTTGAAGAATCTGTGGATGCATGGAGATGTGTCGCGCGCGCGGGGCACCCGGTGGCGCTGCAGACTCGAGGCTTCGAGCACCGGCCGCATATGCAAGTGACCTGCAAGTGACGACTTCCTCTCCTCCACCCAACTAATCAACCAACCTGCTACCCTACTATTTTATGCGCCAAGTCTTTTGGGAGCCCGGGTCTCTAGCCTGGTCCGGTAGAGTCGCTAAAACTAGCGTAGATAATCTAGGGATGCATGTGTGCCAGTATGGCTGCATGATACACGCATGCGATTGCAACATTTGATCTCATATATAATCGGATTACTGTGTATCGACTGCCAGAGATACTGCAAATTAAAGCTGATCTAATTGAAGGACTACGCATACGTGTCGCCCGCGGTTATATATGTGCAATGTGAGCGGCCAAGTTTGCATGCATGTGTTGCACATTCGAGTCGATCACTGACAGCTAACTGCTGCGCACTAAGTACGAGTTCCTTTCGATTTCTTATGATCGGTTTGACAAGCCAGCCACCCCCGGCGCTTCCTAATCTTACGACTCCGGAGATGAAGATGACGCCGCCGGTGGTTGGAGAGGAAAGATGCATGACGTCATCAACCAGAGCACAATTCACGTCCACAAAGTCGATCACTACTACGAAAATAGTCATCGACGAATGACAAAAAAAAGACTGATTGAGACATATCGGAGATGTTTTTTATGAAAATAAATATTACAGATGGTTTTATTTCTAAAACATTCTTTGTGTCATATAGTTTAGTCATCATAAACGGTTTTAATCCAGAAACGACTATAATAGCATCTAGGGGTTCACCTACAATTTTCTTATATCAACCTTCCGTGTTGCGGTCCTATCTAACTCGGTAGGACTCCTCCTTACAAACCCCTCAATCCTAGCCTTCATCCCAACCCTCCTCCCCCCGCCACTGTCTCCCCACGTTAGATCCCTAGAGCCACAACATTCATCGTTGTCGTGTCACCGATGAGGAGCAGCCGCCCTTGTGCAGCATCACTATCGTGACACACCGTGGCACCATGATGTGTTGCATAAGGGCAGTTATTTCACCTTCTCGGGCCAAGTGTCGTCATCCTTGATCTTTCCCGAGTTGGCACCGTCATCCTTGATCTTCCCTGAGTCAGCGTTATCATCCTCGGTCTTCCCCGAGCCAACACCGTCGTCCCCTCCCTCAAGCCAATGCCTTCCTCCTCTACCCTGAACCTCCATCCTCCAACGGTCGTTTGAAGAAGGTGACCGGTTGTCGGTCTCCATCCTGTGATCTATTAGGTTAGGGTCTAGAGCTTGTGATTGATCAGTGTTAGGGTTTAGCTCACACACCAACTCCTAAATAACCAGTTTTACCAACAAGATCAACCGGCCATTCTATTGCCTTAATTAATGATTCTGCCAGAGAGAGAGAGAGAGGATATTGTACTGTGCAATCAGGAGCAAGGTTGAATATGAGGCCTTTGATATGTTATGTTTGATACTTTCATCTTATTGTAAGTTTTGATGTTCTCTACAGTTTTATGTATGTTTAATCTTTGCTCTAATGGTTTTCCAATGATAAAAAATATCCCTTCACAAATATTTTAGAAGAGTTTAGTAGTGCAGGGTCAACATTTGGTTTAAATTGCATTAACCACAATCCTAGACCCTACATCACTAGAACCCTTGACCAACGTGCAGTTAAAATGAGCAATTTTGAAGTATCTCACTACTTTCTAAAATGTGCATGGTTACTGTTAGTTTAGAATTAGAATTGTTTGAACGTGCAAAAATTGATTATATTAATCGGCTATTTAGGATGATTCTTGCTCTCGGCCCTACATAATTCAGTTCATGCATTCTCTAGTTGAGTTATTTGTAAGATCTTCTAGGCAATACAATTTGTTGTCCGAGTCACTTGCTGCGTTTTTCCCTTTCATGTGAGGTTTTGATGGTTAGTTGCACCATTAAAACTTTTCACGAAAGAGACAATACCATAGTGGATTGCATTTTGACTGCGGAATAGCAATTCCGACTGACAACTGCAAGCTAAGACTATATGTCACCGTGCATGCATAAGCAACTGAATTTTTTTCTTCTTTTTTCTGATTCATTGACGTTGTCAGGATTTCTGCCGCAAGTACTATGAGGGCCATTTCAATATGTTGCAAAATTAGAAATGAACCCGCGCACATGCATCTGGCACCTTATCATCCGGAACAGATTTATCAAATCTCAACATCCCTAAATATTCCGTCGACCTGACAGGCCGTCAACTGTGTACTACCAAACTAAAAATAAAAATTGATTTGAATCGAGATCATATATCAGCTTGATTATTTAGCAACATGATCACTATTCATTAGCAAAGTACTCTATTCCAGCTATCCGGACACAATCTGTCAGGCAAATTCAATTCAACACGTAAACCTAGCTAGGTAAAACGTAGTACAAAGCATCGTATATATAGAAAATGTTTTCTTGCAAATGTACACTTGATTTTTATATAACCACCCATATATATCTTGATTTTGAATTGTTCTCCCCAAATTCAGGGAGCTAGCTAGCTAGTTGTACGCCAAACATCCCCGTTGTAACAACCAATACAACCTTTACACCCCAAAAATGGCATAAAAAAAGCTAGAGAATGTTTACCATGAATCATATGATCAGGCCGGCGACGAAGAAGACTAGAAGAGGAATCATCCCTCGTTGCATGTGATATCAACAAGGGTAGGATGCATTCAAGTGCGGCGAGAAGCACGGCGAGTCCTTCCAGACCCTGGCGTGCATCTTGAGCATCTCCCTCGCCCTATCCCTCGGCCTGTCGCCGGCGGCGCCGGCCTGCACCAGGAACAGCAGCCTCCCCACCACCCCGACCGCCAGCATCTCTTGCAGCACGGCTGGGGTCGCCGAGTGCCTCGCCACCGCGTGCAGCGCGCGGACCGCGCTCTCCGTCCCCGCGGCGGACAGCCGTGTCACCGCTGCCGCCACCGACGCCAGCCCTGCCGGGTGCGCCACCAGCTCCAAACGCCCTTCTGCGCAACCGCACAGATGATCCAGCACCGTGACAGCGAGCTCGCACGCCCGCTTTCTGCCGCCGTTGCGGCCGCCGCAGTCCTCGTCGAGGAGCAGCTCCACGAGCGCCGCCACCGCGCCGGCCTCGACTGCCTTGACGCGGTTCCGGCCCCAGGGGCAGAGCCGGCAGAGCACGTGGAGTGCTACCTTGACCGCCTTACCCGACAGCTTGTCTGTCACCATCGACACCATCTCCTCCACCAGTTCGGCCCTCGCCGCGGTCAGCTGCGCCGGCGACATCACCGACGCCGCCGCTTCCAGGAGCTGGATGCCGTGCGTCCGCGAGAGGTAGCTTTGCCTCCTCAGCACGGACGCCAAGGTGTCCAAGAAATCGTCGCCACGCTCCAACACCCTCTTCCAGCTCCCCTCAGAGAGCTTAAGCGAATGCAGAATGCTCAGAGCTGCCTCCACCGGCGAGCCCAGCGCGCCGTACATCTCCTCCTGGGATGAAGACTTGGACGTGTCCATGGCGTGCTTCTTCACGACGGATACGAGGAACTCCACGGCGCCGGGCGCGCCCTCGACGCAGCGCCGGTTGCAGTCGCTCTCGGCGACGATGTCCGCGAGCTCCTTCAGGGACGCCATCGTCAGGTCCTGCTGGGCGCCGCCGCCCTGCCTCGCCGCGTCCACTATCGCGGCCACGCGCGCGGCATCGACGGGCGGGCGAGGGGTGGGGAACCTCTCGACCGCGTGCACCGCGCACCAGCCCTGGATGAGCCGGCGGAGCGTGTGGTTGGGCGTGGGCTCCCGGTCGGCGGCGCCCAGCGGCTTCTTGGTCATCGGGCACTCGCCGTGGCCGTCGGTGAAGACCCACCGCTCGATGCTGTCCCGGTCGTAGGTGATCCCCGACGAGAGCGTCACTGGGTCCCGCATGATCTCCATAGAGATCGGGCACAGGAAGTACGTTGGCACCTCCACCGTCGCCGGCGACCCCTCCATTTACTTCTTGGTCGTATCTCGTATCACGCCCTCTATATATGTGGCTAGCTATGTAGACATGAAGCTTGGAGAAGGTACTCCGTAGCAACAATACAAAAGTTACTCTGGTCCAAACGGAAAGCTTCTCGATCGAGCTGAAGGAGACGGAAGAGAGCTTGCCTTATAGGCTGCGAAGTCCACGGCGAGAGGTGGAACCGTGGAAGTCTTAGTTCGGTTGGTTCTTTTATACGAATTTGTAACTGTAACTGTGCATGGTGGTGGTGCTTAATAACAAGTTGGTTGGTGTTGGAGGAGAAAATAAATCAAGAAATGGCGGGCGTGGGGAATAGTAATGCATGGGAAGATCGCCATTTCCTCGCGGAAGCCGAGCAGATCGGTCGATCCCGATTGGGTCGTGGTTGCCGGACGGACGGGCCAGGGCGGCCACCGGCGCACTGACCACGAAACGTTCTGCAGCTAGTTTTGACCCACCTTTTTTTTTACATCTTCTTCATTTTCGAAACGTATTTTCGTTTTCTCTGTCGTTCCGGCTGTTCCTTCCTTCCATCGACTCGATCTTCTCTCGTCCACTCGATCGACCGGCTGGCTCCCGTTGGCTTTGACAATTTCAGGCTTCAGCTTAGCTTGCGATAGAACTTTCAAGCTTCAATTAATCCCCTGCTACAGTATTCTTCTCCATTTAATTCCACTGTGCGTCGTGCACTTATGCTGGATGGAGAACTGCATGTGTTCGATCGGGCGAGTGGCCGTGTAATTAATTGCTTTATGAATACGGATCCTATCTGGTAGGCGGATTCAGAAGGAACGGTTGATCTCATAGACCCGTATCCGTAGTTAACTAACTTATTAATGTGAGCGAAAGTTCAAGAAAAATTTATGTGAGTTCGTGAACAAAATCTCCTACACATGTTTGACTAGTTCAAGAAAATTAATCTGAGTACTATTTTTCTTCGTAGGAATAATATATTTGTAGCAACGTCGACTACTTTTGTATAGTATGTGTACTTAACGTTGCATGTACAAATACTGAAATACACAAGAACCACCTTTTAGTAGGGTGGTAGAGTTGTAGGGACATGACTTTACCCATCAGAGTTTAAATTCTAGTGATCAGATTTACACAAACATGGTTGTGTTTAGTAAGAATTTAGTGAGATTCGCGGATTTAGGAGGTGTGCTCACGTGGGTGTGTGTGATGGTATGCATACCGTGTAATTGAAAAAAAGTACTTTTGTATATATTAGCGGTAATTTAGAAAAAATGACATCCGAAAAGGATATACATATATTACACAGTAACTGTTGTAAAAAAAATACTGCCATATTTTCAATCATAATATTGCAATGTCTACCGAGATGAATCCATCAAGTATAATATAGCGGAGTTTGGTACAGTACAACTTTGTCTTTGTTACTCCGATATACACATCTCGATAAAAAGGATTGGCAAGCACACGTATCAGGAAACCAGAGTTTATTGATAGGGAATTAGTTTTCTATTCCTGATCCTTTCGAAAAGTCTTGTGTTTTTTCTGTACGACCAAACGATTTTTACTATATATGCATTTCTGTGTTTTTAATTTTCGTTGGATACAATATGTTATTGCATCTAATTCCTGTGTTATCCTATTCGTATCTTTTCAATTTATGCGAATCAATAACAATCTAGCTCGTAGTGCAAATGAATCCTTGTAAAAAGTTCTTATAGATTACCATCCTATAAATCTACCAATCCATATGAAAAAATTCTAAAAAGTATAATCATTAAAAATCTTTAAATTCATTTGAATCAAAGACGTCCTAATCGAGGCCTAATTAATAGTCAACTCCTCAGGCCTACACGTCGGCAGGGCACGCCTTTGACCTACCCATCTCTCGTTTCAACGCACACGAGCATTTCCATTATTTTCTCTTTTTTTAGGGACACATGCATTTTCCTGGTGAACCACGTACGTGCCATGAATCTGGTCGATACTACGTACCATGCTTAAGAGTTCTATTAGCAGCTAATTAGTTCCGGTCCAACTAAATGCTCATGACATGCATCATCTAACCTAACCTGGCCAGGTCACAGTTAATTAATTACAAACAATCTGGTCTTCGTACGGCTATAACTTATCGTTCATGTTCATCGTTACCAAATTCATTGTTCAAACTCACTACAACATCACAGCACGAGTACTTCCCATGCATATACGAATTGGATATATATGTTTGGCGTACGTGCAAGTCTCAAAAGCCAGAAAGGGCAAAAGCAAACAAGGACGAGACAAAAGGCAGTGGAAACATATGACACTACGTACACGCATGTTGAAGATCGATGGCGTTGGGCAACACAAGCCAACAACCCACACATATATTTATGGCTTCTGTCATCGATGCCTTTTCTGCCCAGATGCAAGCACGCACGCACATCACATTCGTGAAGATTGAACTCGAGGTAACGATACTTGGAGATAGTTTTGAACTTTTGATAGACTTACCTCTCTCTCTCTCTCTTTCTGTGAGATCCAAGTCATATCATATGCCGGCGCGAGTCAGCAACAGCGGCGTCCTTGGCCGGTGTTGCCTGCGACGACCAGCTGATCCATGCATGGACTCGTCAACAAATTAAGGTACTCCATGTCCTACATGTTAATTAGTAATGGTTATAACTTGTTCTGGCTCCCTCGTACGTCAAAGGTTAGCTCGTTCTGCGTAACGTGAAGGTTGTTCGATCATGAGAAGATCTCGAAAGTGATCATGCTGCAGACGAGGAGAAAACAGTTAGGTACGAGTTGGTTGGAGCAGCCGGGCAAGGTATTGATCTGATCGAACATGACGGTGCGCGGGTACAGGAAGTCGAGCTAATCGCGTGGTGGCCGCGTTCGTCGGTGATGGGGAGGTGAGTTTGGTTGACTTGAACAGTGCTGCGAGCCCTTTGTTAATTCGGAGATCGACCTGATCTCTTGCGTGTATGCATAGCCAGGTTCCGGTCTCTTTTAGACTCGGAACCGTCAACAAAACCACGCATTATTGACCTGCCACTTGGGTTATTTTAATCTCGTTTTCCAGCAATATTGCCGGCCCTAGCAAATACGTATATTCCTGTGTAGTAACTTCGTAGACTAGCTCTAGGCTCTAGGTAGAGCAGCTCAAGTCCAATTTGTGATTCCTTCAAACAAAATAAGGTCCGATTTATGGGTTTCTCCGGAAGACATATTGGAGATATGAAATAGATCTTATCATGTTTAGAACACAGATATGTACTTCTCGTACTAGTAATTGGTACATGCTATGCATGTTTGAGACTCAGGGTCATAATTCATGTGCTGTTTATGGGTACTGTAGATATTACTGTTCATGGTCACTGTTCGCTGTTCATGCTACTGTAGATGCGAATCCCGTGGCTCTCAACCACCGGATCGACCCTCATCAATGGCTGAAAGTGCTCCTTGATTATGAGATTCAAAAATTCAAATTTGGTACACTATAGTAGTACAGATAATTAGACGCTGCTGTGCATATCAACAAGGCGCGTGGTTCCTTTGCTCGGGTTTGTAGACATGCATCATAAATTAAGTGGAATTGTTAGTCGACTCAAATTTTTTAAAGTCTCAATCGATCAAGTTTAACCATTAGATTAGTCTTAAATTTTACGTTTTATTTTTTTCCCGAGTCTTTTTTACTAGATGATAAAGATTCTGTGGTTCACCCATCAACTGAGATTTGTTAAGACCTAACCGGACCCTGAACTAATACCTCGTCTGCTCTAGTCAGATCGGTAGCATGTTTGCAGGTTGCTTAAAAATTTGTGAAAATTAAACATCTTTAAGTTTAACTACTAATATAGAAAAATTTACCAATATCTACACCACTAAATTAATATTATGAGATTTATAATAAAATATAATTGTATAATGTATATTTTTTTAATTTGAAGTGATATGTTTTCATAGAAATTGATGGTTAAAGTATCATGTTCTGACAGAGGTTGACAAACACACTTCGAACTGACAACCAGTACCAACAAAGTCGATACGAAATTCAGCACAGTTAACAGAGTGAAAATGGATTTGGCCCACCACCGTTTGGGCTTC
This sequence comes from Stipa capillata, assembly GCA_019208055.1. Lineage (NCBI taxonomy): Eukaryota > Viridiplantae > Streptophyta > Magnoliopsida > Poales > Poaceae > Stipa > Stipa capillata. The sequence continues at coordinate 27,994 of JAGXJF010002323.1, read as the reverse complement.
AATAGCCCACCGTACGGTAATGCAATGAAACCCAAACAAGGGTTGTACAAGACGGGAATGGCCTCTACAATTTATACCCTTTTCAGGGAGGCCTTTCTAGTTTATACTTGAAGTGAAAGCCCTAACCGTTGGGCCTATCTAGTGATGATCCAACATAGCAAAAGCCCATATTGTAAGCGCAAAAGAGGTGTCGTATGACACGTAAGGTCCGTTCTGTACGCAGAGAAATGGAGTACATCAAGTCTCAGTGTGTCATCACCGTCCTCTCGCTAGCAGTATCAGCTAGTACACATCGTAAAAAAAAATTGTTTCGCCAAGTGCGACCGTGTGCCAGCTTGATGGAAGGGAGAAAAGTGTTAGCTCCTCGCTGTTACAACTCGATCTTTCTTATCTCTCTTCCCTTTGTACCGTAAAGGCGGGTGCTCTTCCGCATTTCTCTGATAAGAAGAGTTTACGTACGAGCTAAAAGGAAATATAAAAAACTCTATTACCGAAACAAAAGCCAACCTACTCTCATCTATGTTTTTCTCGCAAGGAAAGGCAAGGAAAGTGACATCAAAGCAACAAAAAATACTCTTTAGAAAATTCTATGATTACTCTCTCTTCAAACATTCTATATGACATACAATATAGCCTTGTCAAAGAGCTTCTGTTATCCGTTATCCATGTCAAACAAATTTTTGTTCCACCATTCATCAAGTGGGAAAGCATCATGCTCCTGGTCCATGGTCGCCTTCATTCAATGGGAGACGATGCCCTCATACACCCTAGAGAAGACACAACCACGAACAAGGTGCTTATTTGCTTCGAACTCCATATGGCACAAATTGCATGCAAGGTTATAGGGCCATCCTCTAACTGCTAGTTGGTTAGTTGAAATTGCTTTCCAGTGGAGTAGAACCGTGTGAAAAATTTACACTTCGGCTCGCTTTTGATCTAAAAACTTTGTTGGCCACAGATGGAGCAAAGGTCATGACGTATTGCGCTCTATATGCTGCCACCACCGAATATTCCCTGTTTGATGTCCAGAGCCATGAGATGGAGTCCAACATGGAAAGGTCAAGCCGAACATTCCTCACAAAGCGTGGTAGTCGTTATCAGGCAAAAGGATTGCAACCGTAAGTTGCCATGAAGTTCTTGATGGACAGTTCGCCGCTTCGGCTTGGGTAAGGGGCACATGAATGGAGCCAAGTCCACTGGCGCTGCCCCGTTTACCATCTATCATGTCAAAAGCTTGTGTTTGCACCCGTTCCCGGAGTAATCTTTGTGCGAGCGCAAAAAGGCCCATATCGATGTTGTCGCCCGGAAAGGCCAAGCTAGCCCAAGGTCTCTCGAGGGTGGTCCACTGCAACCATGTCCATGGAATCGAAGAGCTTGATCGGATAACTCAGAAGTAAATAATGTTGAGGTCCCCACGTTTTGGTCTACAAACTATATCTATTATATACTAAAGTACAATATGACAGAGAGAGAAAGATAGACTACAAATTCCCACAAAAAGCAAAATATCAGGCGATTAATTAGGTGGACCCTCGTATTGTTAGTGGACCACAGCCGACAGATCTCTATAACTATATCTAAGTAGATCATAACCGATAGATCTAACTATACATAAACAGATCACTGTCGATAGATCTTCATAACTATACCTAAACATATCACAGTTGATATATCTTAGTTACTGTATCTAAACATATCACAACTGATATATTTTCATATACCTAAACGTCATTGGTCATTGATTTGGTGGACCCTTATTGTTAATAGACCATAATCGGTAGATTGTGATAACTATACCTAAACATTATCTGGTACTAATCTAGTGCACCTTAATTATTAATAGCCCACAACTGATAGGTATTCATAATTTTACACATCATAAAAAAAATTACCCAAAATTTTTAGTTTGTGTACTGATCAAATGTCAACTACCCATGATATGAACCTTAATGCCATGTACTAATCTAGTTTTGCTTATAAATGATCAGTTAATCACGATCCATGATCGATATAATATCATATAGAAACAACCTACCTTCTCAGTAAAATGATTGATCGGCCGCTCGTGATTTAAACTTTTATTTCCGCACTGATCTAATATCATGTATAAATCCAAATAGTAAAGATGATTAAAGATATTTTTATGTAACTGCGTGGGACATGTGCTAAAAGAATAGTACCTGTCGTCTCTCTTCCGTGTGAAGCCCCGCCTGATCTTGCCTATGAAAATTATCGTGTGGTAGATCCGGACTACAGTGAGGACTGACTTGACCAAAACCACCCGGTATCTGTCTTGTCTCTGCTCGTTGATGCTGATGCTACGGCCTAATCGGTTCCCCTGTCTTGCAGTGTTCGTCCGTCTCCTTCGAGCCCAGATCAGACGCCGACCGGCGTGATGCATCCACGGAACAAGAAATGCCCCTTGCCACAATAATGGACCATGCAGCGACCTGTTATCTCCTAGTTCGTCTCAAGAATTTTCAGTTCGATGGCAGACATTCGTTTGGTACAACAGTAGCATGGTTACGAGTGTCGCCACTACCCGACATTGGTCATGTGAACTGCTAATCACAGGTAATTTACTAACATGTCTGTAATATGACTCTTCAGAGATGAGTTTTTACAGAAATCGATATAATATTTTTTTTGTTAATATCTGTAATAATCTATACATCAGATATGGTGTTTTTAACCCCATCTATCACAGACGATTTTTATATATCGGCATAATTAGGCCATTTAAATCCAAACTGCCCCCAACTGAACCTATCATCGCAACTCCCCTCATAACCCTAATTTCTCACATGCCTCCCTCTCACTCATCACCCCCTCACTCTCTTTACTCTCTAAGTCCCAGCAAATCCGGCTCTCCCTCTCTCCTTCCTTCTTCTCTGCTTGGCCCCTTTCTCCCTCCTCCGTCGGTGCCTCCCGCCCTCAATAGCATGTCCGGCCTCTCCATCCTCCTCCTCCTTGAAAGTACATCTAGCTCTTAAGTGTGATTTTGGTAATTAATGATCATTTATATGAACTAATGGGTTCCTTGAGTTGGATTGAGATTATGTTCCATAGGTGACGCATAAAGAATATTGGATAGATTCATATGATGAATTCCATAAATCAAGGTATGCATACTAATTAATGAGATCAAGTGGTGAATGTCATGTGATTAAGAGGTGAAGTGAATTTCTATGGATCATGACAGAGTCCTTCTTGGTGTTCTCCTCCAATTGATAGCCTCTAGGGCATGAGTTGCTCTTGGTGAGGTGTGAGAGGAATTGTACATTGTGTTGTACTTGGCAATTGCATTGGTAGCATCTGTTTGAGCTTTCCACATTGATTGTGTTCAACTGAGAGTCTAAGAAATTGTTACTCTCGGAGGCCATCGCCTCCTAGACAGCTTGGCGGTTGTGAGCTCGATGATCTCTTCAATGAAGGTTGTGAAGAGACCCGAGGAGTTGTGACTGGTTATGGAGCTCATCATCTCCTCATTTGAGGAACAAGCTAACCAAAGGGAGTGGCTCTTACACGAGAAAAAGCTCTTGAGGAAAGAACTCGATTCGGAGTTAGTTTGTTTTTTGGAGTAAGCTTCCTCAATAGAAACGTAGGATATTGGTGAATATCTGAACTGCAGAACAAACGTTATTTGTGTACTTGTCTTCTTTACTTTCTCGTAATTGATGGGGGCATCAAAGAGGGAGATGAGCGGTGGTGCAACGCGCGGACGAGGTCGCCTCTGCCATCGTCACAACCACGCGCTCCTCCACCAGTGATAGATCCGACTTCCCTGGTGAGGCCGTTGACAAGATGGAGTTGGCCATCGCCAGGCATTGCCGGTCTAGCCTCGGCGACACTAGATCTAGCCACGACAACGGTGGCACCGCTGGATCATCCACCTCACCGGCATTTCTTTGACCTCGCCACCACTTTCACAACCTTGCCACTATGCTGCAAGGGCAAAAACATCTCATTAGCCAGTGGGCCCGCCAGGAGTGGCACTGCATGCATCACCGCGATTGGTCGGCGCTCACTAGGTAGGGACGATGCGAGCAAACGTTTATCTTTCTTGCAATTGAAATTTTGTATCACAGACAGTTCTCAAGCAATAGCTAGCAACCACCTGTGATGAGAAAAAGTCATCTAAGACCCTTATTCTCAGACGGTTCAGAAAACTGTCTATCATGCGGTTCCTGAGTCGCATGATGTAAGGGATTCTGTAGTAGTGCGCACTATCATGCATTGTTCTCTCTTCTCAGTTAGCTCAGGTAGTTCGAGGACCCATTTCTCAATATAGTTTCACGAGTACTTAAAGCGGAATCTTAGCTCTCAATTTCATTTCTACATCTAGTTGGGCGTCCTGCGCAATTATGTAGGTATGTATTATTATATTATCTACAAGAACACTATATATTATGATCGAATGTGTTGTTTATACATGATATTAGAATTAAATTTCATATGTTGATCGTTGGTTTGTAGGTTAGGCTGCTAGTCATTTGCACATGATATTAGATCAGCACGTGAAATCAAGTTCGGATGGCGTGCCGATCGGCTGGGTAGTCGTTGTATTTAGCCGGTAGGTTGTTTGTACAGGATATAGATCACAGGACTTAAAATTTGGATCAGAATCTAGCTGATCATTTGTGTGTGATATTATATTAGCATGCGAAGTTAAGTTTTAGATAGCCGGTTGTTGTTATTAGATAACTACACAGACGTAATAGCTTGGGTAGCTTTTTGTACGAGGTGTAAAATTTGAAATATCTATTGGTCATGGACCACTAATAATTAGATAACTACATGGATGTAATCAATAGACAAATGATGTTTAGGTGTAGTTATGAAAATTTATCGGTTATGATCTGTTTAGGTACAGCTATGAAGATCTATCGGCTATATTATGTTTAGGTACAATTGTGAAGATCTATCGGTTGTGATCTATTTGGGTACAGTTATGATGATCTATCGATTGTGATCTGTTTAGATGTGGCTATAAAGATCTACCAGCTGAGATATGTTTAGGTACAATTATGAAGGTCTATTGTTTGTGATCTGTTAGGGTATTATTATGATGATATATTGGCTGTGCTTTGTTTAGGTACGGTTATAAATATCTATCGGTTGTGATATGTTTAGCTACTATTATGATGATCTATCAGCTGTAATTTGTTTAGGTATGGTTGTGAACATCTATCGATTGTGATATGTTTAGTTACTATTATGAAGATCTATTTGTTGTGATCTCTTTAGATGCAATTATGAAGATATATCGGTTGTGGCCTACTAAACAAAAGAGGTTCCACCAGATTAATGACCAATTTTTTTGTTTTTTATGGGATTTTCTAGCATGTCATTCTTTTTTTGTGTTAACCCATCATATACTTTTAATATATAACTACCCAGATGACCTACAACTTGCACGACTAGATTTGTTGTTCTTATGTGTGATTCTTATGAATCTTCTACTAATATATACCGTTATAATCTGTCTCACATAAATAAACATTATAGATTTTTTTCCTTTTCTACATAACTAATCTATGTCATTCTAGCTCCATCAAAATAAGCGGCGTAGGTCATTTATTTTTCTCTAAAACTAATCTATACCGTCATGATCTTAGCCTAAAAATAAGTGTTGTACATCTTTCTTTTTCGTCTCGGTTCATATGAGAATTTCTAGATATTATTATCAACGTGAGAATTTCTAGCAAAGAGGTCAGTGCATTTACATGGCTAGATTTGATACATACCTCCTATATATTAGATATTGACTTTGCCCATGTCAGCTATTTGAGCTTTTTTCTCTTTAGTAAGAGTGCTCGCCTCGATGTACTATAGACCATAGTAAAGCTCGTCTTATCATTTTAAGCTTGTCTGTTCACGCATGTTAAGTTTTCTCTTTTACATTCACGTCTCTTCCATTATTTAGTGTTTTACGCATTACGCACAAGGCAATAGAACCTTGTTGTTCGCCGCTAAATGACAATGGTTTCAAGATCCACGGTATCCAATACGCAAAAACCTTAATTTGTGTTTACTTTCCTGGCTCCCTTCGCTAGTGCTCCTCCAAAATGCCTATTCTTCCACTAGAGAATCGAGGCAAAATAATCTAGCCTACCACCGCTAAACATTATCTCCTCCACTATCTGTACTGTAGATCTATCTATTACCCCATGAAATTTAGCTTGCTCATCCTGTGGACCGTAGCTTCGATTGTTTTGTTCTTTTCTATAAGGATGATTTTTTCTCCCTTTACGTATGCATGATCTCGAGATGTGCATCTCATGTGGCAATTAAGGGCCATGTCATTAAAAGTTCATATGGTTCATTAAGAAAAATGATAAGTAGCTATGTACCATAGCCAATGGATGGTATATAATCAAACAGAAAGTATACATATATGTACATACTTATATATTTGTATAGGTATGTAAATAAATAAATAAATAATATATTATTACGGCAGCGCTCTCGCGCAGAATTGCTTAATCTGCGCTCCGGCCGAAACGCGCCAGACCGAGCCAGCCAGGCCACCCGAACGTGTAAATCCACCCCTGTCCAAATTTGACGGTAAGACGTGAAGTGTCGAACGGTAATTTTACTGCTAAGATTTTAGTGTGCAATTACTACATTTTGCGATAGATTTTACGATATCTTATACACAACTTTACTGCCTCGCTCGCATCTCGACCTAAAAACTTCTGAGTTTGACGACATTTTACTACATTTTGTGATAAATTTTATGACATCATATACACAACTTTACTATCTCGCGCGCATCTTGACAAATTCTAAGTTTTACGACTTTTTTGGCAGCACTTTCACTGTCGCACGTAGTCCGTTTTAATCGAATAAATAATGAGATGGTGAGATTTGAACCATGGACCTCATGCACGTTACCCTTCTCTTCTAACCAACTAGACTATGCAAGTGATTGTGAATAAATAGAAGAAATATTTGTAGTATAGAACAAATATTCTCCTAATCCGTTTTAATTGAAAAAATAATGACAGGGCAGGATTTGAACCCTGGACCTCATGCACGTTGCTGTTCTCTACTGACCAACTAAGCTATGCAAGTGATTGTGAACAAATAGAAACAATATTTCTTTTCTAGTACGGAACGATCAGACAAGCAGTAAAATGATGGCCGCGAGATTGTAATATCGTGTACATATAATAGTAATTTTGTGACACTTTATACAAAAATTACTACAGTCCTGAATTTTACGATAACACATGTTGTTTTACTACTCGACAGACATAAAATTACCGTATTTTATATGTGAAGTTACGTGACTGTGAGGGATCTGTTCGACAGTAATATAGTTCGATGGATTTACTATATCTACTGAATAGTTTTATGGTCAGTGGTGAAAAAGGAAGGGCGTGGTTGGTCTGGGCTGGCTGGCTCGGTCGGTGGTCAGCGCGCAGGTTAGTTATTCTACTCTCAGCTGTAGATTATATATATATATATATATATATATATATATATATATATATATATATATATATATATATATATATATATATATATATATATATATATCTCTATCTATCTATCTATCCAAGTCGATTGCAGGGTCCTGCTTGCGCCCGGCCTTTGTGTCCTGCGTGCTCTCCTTCAATACTGCCTTCTTTTGTGAAAGGCATGCATGCACTAACAAAAAAAAAGAACACACGAATAGAAAGGAAAATGCTTATGTACAGCCAATCACACACGGAGCCTGAACGATCCGCCTTCGGTTGTGGCTTGTAACACTTATATGGATTCATATTTCCATGACAGAGACAAAGGAGAGTTGTATCCGCGGCGTAGTTTGATCATGTGTGCATTCAATCTGGACCCCACCATAATTGAGCGTTTGGATTTTTTTCCCGATTATATCAAAATTTTATATTTTTATAATTAATATGAGAATTTCTATCCTTCAAAACTATAAAAATATCTTGAATTTTACCTTTTATTTATAGATATATAGATATGGATGGATTGGTGCGTACCCGCAATTGTTTGATCAACGTATGCCAAGGGCGACTATCACAAGCTTCCTTTCAGTTTTCACTGTTCATCGAGGCAAAGGGTGAGCGAGCAAATGGGGGCGCATGGGCATCAGCAGGTCAGGCCGGCGCGGTGGCCACGACATGCTCGATGGCCGTGGCAAGTGCTACGTGGACGTGGTACGTACTACTCGATTGAAAACAGAGTAAGCAATCATGAGTAGGTCGATTGAAAACAGCTATGAAGTTGCTTTAATTCCGGTCATGGACAAAATGAAGCTTTTTCCTAAGCCATCAAAACGACCAGATTATGGCCACGTAGCAATCTGCAGCACCCTGTACACTGGACACCAAAAGTCCATGCCGTACTTTGTTCTGCACGGCCATGGACCCGTTCATCCTACGGCACATTTTTGGCCTCCAGGGTTCCGGCAGTGTCAACTATTCGTGGATACGCAGAAGGAAAAAGACTAGTCGGAAAAAATTGGTTAGCAGAGGATAAAATGAAGGAAAAAGATTTCACAAGCGACGCGGAGGCAAGCGGGCCGAGTCCACCGCCGCGGCCGTCCTGCCGCAAACACCCAATAAAGAACTATTCCACCGGGTCCGACACCGCGCCCGGAACCAAATCCCGACGCACTCAAAACCCCCCCGAAACCCATGCGAACCGGCCGTAAAAACATCCCTCCGTTTCGTGAAACCCACACGGCCGATTGACTTTTTCACTCCCGATTTGCACTGCCGGAGCTCACACCCCCACACACCACTCCACCCTCCGTCTGCCTCATGTTGAACCATCCCCATTCTCAATCCCATTCCCAGCCCCATCACGCTGCCCTTTCCCCCCTCCTCCGTGTCCTCTCCCGCGCCGTCGCCGACAGCTCGTTGCCGTCGCCGTTCCCCTCGGAGCACCGGCCCCGGGGGACGGCCCCCCCGCGGATGGACGCGCCTTCGTCTTCCGGCCGGCCGACGACGCCACGGCGGCAGCTGCAGGGCCCGCGCCCGCCGCGGCTCAACGTGCGGCCGGAGTCTCACGCCATCAAGAAGCCGTCGGGGGCGCCGGCGCAGGCTCAGCCGCAGGGGCAGGGGCAGGGCCGGAGGGAGCAGCAGCACGGGCAGCCGCCGCGGGCGCCGGTGATCATCTACGACGCCTCGCCCAGGATCATTCACACCAAGCCCAGCGAGTTCATGGCGCTCGTGCAGCGGCTCACCGGCCCGGGCTCTGGCCCTCCCCCCTCCGAGGCCCAGGCCCAGGACTACCACATGGATGAGCCCGTGATGGGGACAGTCGTTCCTGCCGCCGGAGCTGCTGCTCTCGCCGTCCGCCGCGATGTCCCCGGCGGCGAGACTGGCGACCATCGAGAGGTCCGTCCGGCCGATGCCCTCGCAGGCGCAGGAGTACGTGGAATTCCCGAACGTCAGATTCGACGACGGCGGCCTCGCGGCGGTGCTCGGGTCGGCCCGGTCAGGCATCCTGTCACCTCTGCCGTCGTCGCTGCCGCCGGCGGTGGCCTCCGGGCAGTTCTCGCCGCTGCCGTTCGACCCGAGCTGCATCAGCTGGCTGAACGAGCTGAGCCCCATCCTCCGAGCCGCCTCCACCGGCGCTGCCTCGTCCGGCAGCGGCGGCGGGACGAGCAACGGCGGCGCCTCCCGGCAGCCACCACCATCCTACTACTCCGACCCCTTCGTCCCGAGTCCCCGCAACCTCCTCTCGACGCCCACCGTGCCATCGCCGGCGACCTTTGCGGAGCTCTTGAGCAACCTGCCGGATCTTTAGCCCGCCGCGTCCGTCAAAGAAGCACCAGCAGTGGCCGAATTTTTCTCTCTCTTTTTTTTTCGTTTTTCCTTTCTGGGTAGGGGGGCGCAACCTATTGTGGCGGGCCCCAATACTGATGACATTTTGATTAGTGGTAATTTTATCATTTGGTTTTGTAAACTGTTCCACTAGTCCACTAGGCAGCGAGGCAGCAAAGGAGAAGAAAAGAATGGAGAAAGAAATGGCAAAGTCAGCAGCAGTCGTACATGACTAGAAGAAGCCGGCCGGCCCAGCATCATTTTCTTAAGTTTCCCTTCTACTTCTTTTTCCTTGGGTTTACACGTCTTGTGTAATCTGAGGAAATGATTGTTCGTTTAATGGATCATTTGTTAATTCTTTACACAACTGCACTAGTGATGTGTGCTTGATTAGTTCATCCTGATTTTCGTGTATTACACGCGTGCAACAAAATTTAACCGAGAACCATGCTACTCCATCTGTCCAGAATTAAAATACGACTAATATTTCTAGATAGAGAGAGTATTTAGTAACTCGATCCTAGTAATTAAAGTCTTATCTTAACAATTAAAGTACGACTTATGTTCGTGGATGAATGGAGTATTTGATAGCTCGATCTCCGCACCAAGTTCTACTCATAAATCTTTATCAGCTACCCTTAATCTGCACCATTCAACAGGATGCTCTATCGCATAAATGGGTTTTGTCTTGTCGTGCCGCGGCGATGGAACCGGCGGGGATGAACGGACCGTGTCAGCGACGCAGCGTAGGTGGTGTCGGTGTGGAGTTCTCTTGCCGGCGGAAAAGACGAGGGGGGGAAATTGTTGGTGGATGGATAGCGGATAAGCGGTTGGGCCTTGCATGTGAACACGAGGGATCGGAGGCTTCCTTCCGTCGCTCGCACGTGCTGTGCAGAAGATTCGATCGGTTTAGAGGGTGGAAAAGCGCAGTGCCTGCACGCAGCACTGTCCATGTGGAGCTCTCCTGTAACCCTTGATATCCAGTCGGTTTCGTTGGTTATATTCCGGCCAACAACATCGAGCTTGATTTGAGGGATAGCATACTGCACACCCGTTTGATGGTGTCTTGTATAGTAAGTATATCACTTGGTATTTTTTGCTGTATTGGCCTATTCTGTTTTTAAGCCACGGTCAGTGTCAGTTGTTCTCTTTTTTAATAATGTAAGAGCATGCTTCTACAGTTTTTACGTCATGTGATACATTAAGTTCAAATTTTATTAGAGTCATTGCATGCATGGAGCCAAAAGGCTTAACACAGTGATAAATTAATAAGCCATATGGAAAGACAGCAACCATTACATAGTCGGCTACGTACATGTCACCCGAACTGAGATATAAATCATCTGATCTGCTGGCACTGACAACTCACCTCCAATTAATACATAAATCGATGGCTTTTAGGGGTTAGAAGATCTATGTTTGCTAAAAAGAATGTTATTTTGTATAGTTAAATAAAGCAACAAATCATAGCCCTCCCACTGGAATTTGAGAACGAAGACCCACTTACCTTAACAGTCATTTGGGAAAGATGTGATTGACACTAGAGGGGGTGGAATATTAAAAGCAATGTAAGTCGAATGCTATGCGGGACAATCAAATGGACAATCAAAAAAGATATATTGAACTATTTCCTCTTCCATACAAAAACAACATAGTCTACTACCTTACAGTTACGTTTAATCAAATAATCCCTTGCTAAAATAACCTCTCGACAAAAATATCATGTAACTTTTTGAATTTATGCGTGGGTTATTAGCTGTGAATCTAAAATGGAATACAATAAGCATGAAGCCACGTGGTTGAATAAGAGTCGGCATATGGCAGTGTAATGGATACAGCATTTAATCTCCGCAACGTGGAGTGCTTGTGTTGTGCCTGTCTTACTGTTCCCAGGTCTCAACTGAACAGGGAATGATCACCACAATTTGAGGAAAAGAGAAAATTATCACCACAGCCACTGCTTGCATGTGGGTCACTCACCGTTGGCACTTTGGTGTACGTGTGGGGCCTACCAATAACATCTTGTCAACATCTTAATGAATTACGACGTCAGGAACGTTGCAAGCTTGCAGGTGCAAAATGGCCGGAGCCTAGTGACGGCTATGAGTGACGCTAACACTAGCCGAACCGAAATGTGCGGCTCCCCTGCGTTGAGCTGGAGCTATTCCTGCTACCAAACTTGGAAGCTACCCATTCATCTCCCCCAGACGTAGCAACCAGATGAATCGCATGTTGAGTACGGTGAAATAAAGGTCCTGATCATGACTGGAGATAATCCCAGGGACTGATGGAGGAGTTGTCCTCATCAGCTTGACTTGAAGGACACTAAAATGCAGACAAAACATCATGACTTCAATAGTCTGGTCTACGTGGAAGTAGTATGGAACCGAGGCTCAAACGTAAACAGGGATGGCAACACCGCAACAAGGTATCTTTGGAAACAGCTGCACGGCTGCACCAAGGTATTGCATGCTAACTTACCCCGGAGAGAGGTAGTAAATTGATTTCATTTAACCACAGCAGAGTGAAATGCTACCAGTAACTAGTAACAGAAACAAATTGGAATAAAAAAGACTTGAGAGCTTATGGATAAAACCATTTGTAATGATAATCTTCTTTTCAGAAGTTCAGGATCTTAACTCATGGTACAAAATTTCATCTTTCCTGAAGACGTGCCAACCCTAAGACTTCCGACAAAACTTCACGCTGTTAGTAGAAGCTGTCACCAAACTTACAATTTCTTAGCTTCTTCAGTAGACACAGACGATTACTTTGTCCTTGCTTTTTACAATGTCACAGGCAAGCCGTAGTTGTGGAAAGACCGGATTACTCCGCCGTGACTTGCTGTCACGATTACCATGTTCCATGCAGCCGATATCGTCGAGAGACAGTCAGCTAGCCGGGCGACATTTACAGGCTTCGCAGAAGGGAGCTTCTCCTCTGGCCATGTTACAGACCCTCTGATACCGTCAGAGAAAAACCATGCCCCAGGGGAACGGCATTCCCCATGACGGTGCAGAGTCGGTGGGCTAACAGATTTCTCGGTCAAGCTGGAAGGCTTGACGTGCCGGTCTCTATGCACTCCTGGCCATGGTACCGCGGATGTCACGTCCTTGGAGAAGAACATTTCGCAAGAGCAGACTGATTTCACTTCTCGTTTATGTATGGTGTTGCCTGAATTATCGAAGTTCCAGATGTAGACATTGGAATCCATGCCAGCAGATATGAGATATCTACCATCTGATGTTAAAGATGGTGATGACAGAGCCCTCGACTTCCAAGGACCTGCATCGGAGGTGCAATGGGTGATGTTATCAGTACTGAGTTGATGAGATGTTTAAAAGATGAAAAGTGGCAGGTTTCTAAGCAAGTGAAAGACGAGAACTTCTACTCAAATATACCTTTAAACTTTTGGACGATATCAACACCATCAGCAACTCGAATTTTAGAATCCGTTGTAACTACAAACCTAGGGGAATCACTTGTACATAACTGCAAATTGGCGATCACAAATTAGTGAATTGGCATTGCAATTGCTTCTCAAAATCACTAGATGAAAAGTATTACATAATGATGAAGGAAAAAAGTCAACCTGCAGACTCTTGATCCGACTGGCAGCAGACTTCTTCCCTTGGATAAACAATTCTTTGTCTAGTTGGATGTCTTCACCTGCAAAAACAAACTGCTCAGTTGGGAGTACTAATACAACATTAAGGACATCCTAAGTAACAGAAATCACATGGAAGGTAAATAATGAGATCTATGTACCTGATTGATCGTAGAAACGGCATACTCCTGCAGTTGTGCCAACAACAAAACCCTGATTTGCAAAAGCAAGAATTAGCATCCAATGGTGCAAGATAATATGCAATAACATTTTGATCAGATTCAAACCTTTCCATCTGATTGGTAACTAACAGAAGTTATGATATTCCGTGTATCAGCCCAGTTGACTACTCGCTTGTCTAAAACATCCCAAATGCGGACTTTACCATCTATTGAACCACTGATGAAGTATCTGTCATCTGTAGGATTGAACTGAACACACGGCACTGTTACAATTTCAAAGGAATGTCAAGTTCTTATGCAGGAAAATATCGTAAGACTTTTTGCCACTACAACAAGACTAGTATAAGAAAGTAAGAGATCAACAATTTTTGGGGCCATAAAAGCACACACAATAGTTTGTTTGCTTACCATAGTCGTTGTGTCTGAATACTGCAAGACAACCATCAGCGCCAACTTTCCACAAGCGGACTGTCTTATCTTTTGATGAGGTCAACAGATACTGCAGTCAAAACAATTCATTGCAGGTAAGCAAATGTACAAAAAAACACTTATTTAGGAATATATTCATGATATATGGAAATGTTAACAGATTATCATGCAATTCCAGATGAGCAGCTTGAGTATGAATATGAGTTATATGACAGCTTTAGAGAATCTAGAGCAAAACTTACATCTGATTTTGACCATGTCATATCAAGGACATCACTTGTATGGCCATGGAATTCATGTAATGGGGTCTCAGTAATGTGGAATGCCTTATTGGGCATTACTGCAAGTGCAGGGCTCTTCCCCTCTGCTAGCTTCGGCTTAAGGACTTTAATTTTGTCTACATATTCATGAGAGTGGTTCTCTCCCCAATACAATTTCGAATATGCTTCTACTTCTGTAATCTGCCATATTCTTACAACACAGTCCTCACCACCACTTGCTAAATACCAGCCAGACGGACTGAACTTCATCACTCTAATTAACCCGTTGTGAGCTCGGATTTCTTGACCCATATAGACAGAAGAGAATTCCGCAAATTTTTTCTTTCGGTGCTGAACTCTTGTTCTGGATTGTATACATGTTGTGCAGTTTTTTACATGGACATCAGACTTGCACATTCCACCAAAACTCCTCTTTTTCATGAAGCTTTTGCAGAAACTTTTGATATCCTTTTTCTTACCACCAAAGACCCCTTTTGTCTCTCCTATAGGACTTTTACAGTACGCCCTTCGTAACAACTTCTGAACAGATCGAGAAACCCCAACTAAGCTATCAAACTCCAGAAGAGACAACACTTTATCTGTTGCAAACTCCTTCAGCAAGCTAGTTAGTCCGTCATAGCAGTCATTATGAACTATATATCTCTTTCCACTATCCAGATCCCTTATGTAACAGGCCGCATCAAATGCTGGTTCGTTCTCAGGAATAGATAAATTCAAAGAGGAAACGTCACTGGCAGTTCTTTCCTCCGAGTCAGCAAGAGAGTCGATGGCTGTTATTTCTTCCTGGCGTTGAGAAAGATCCACTTCAGTAGCACTTAAGTCATCAAACCCCATTCCCTTCAGGAATCTTTGTCGCCTTTCTTGAACACTCGTTGGCTCATTTGCCCAAATATCATACTCAAATTTCCGTGCTGCTAATCCTTCATCACTAGTGCTACAATGATCTGATGATGAAGGCTCCCATGCTGATCTAATATCATCAAATGCATCAAAGAAAATATCATCCCTATCTGAGTCTGATCTTGGCATATCGCACTAAGTTGCTTCTAAACGGAGAAAACAATCAGCACAGAGGTCTTCTCAACCCCTGTGAAGGCTGAGTAGTGGTCAAAATGTCATCTGCAGTTGACAACACAAATGTCAGCTTCATGATATATCCCAGAGCACGAAGCCGAGACCATGAGAAAAACATGAAGCGAAAATGAATTGCACGCGAGAAGAAGGGAATGTGGGCGGCAATATGCCAAGTGATTTTTCACCAATTTTATTAGTTCTATTCACACCAAAAATGGCACATTTTGTTTACACTACAATTCTGCATGCAGCTATTCAAGAAAAAGAAAAAGAGAAGACCACGAGATAACCAGTTTAGTTACTCCATGAAACTACGATGGTATAACAACAAAAACAATAAAAAATATGTACAGGTCAAAAGAAAAACAATTCACAGGAATGACACTAAGAAACAAGTGGGCAAACTGAGTTTACTTCTAGGCATGCAGTGCTGCAACCAACCAACCTGGAAGAGCACTGGGCAAGGAGCATAGAAATGTTCCACATGATAATCCAAAGAAACAACAAGTAACAAGGCATTTTCAGAACGAACTCAAGGTAAACGGATGGAAATCAAGGAGCATTGCAAATTAAAATTTTCCAGCAAGATCAAATAACCAAGGCCACACACCTGATGCAAGAACAGACAGAAGAAACGCCTACTTACCAAGATTATCACACGGGCTCTTCCTGCCTCTCCCAACTCAAACTAAATTACTGAACTCCTAAAACGATCCTAACTGCCTACCTGCTACTCACCAACAAGCAACAACTTTTACCAACGAGGAGAGTACATCGGGTGTCCCGCCGGCAGAAACAACAATCCAGCCCACACGGGCAGCGGACGTAACACAAGCAAGAACATGGCGCACGCGCGAGGGGGCGCAGATGCCAAGGAACTGGCGCAGAGCAACACAGCTAAAAAACAGCGCAGAAAGGCTAAAGAGACAAAAGTAAAAGATGGGGTACTTTCATTTCAGCTAGGGAGACGGCACCGTAGAAACAGCTGTAGCGTAGCGTACTGTGGCTGCCGCGGCTCAAAAAGCGCGGGCCCGCAGGTCAGTGGGCGACGTGCGATGCCACCGTGTTCTACCTCTACGCCGACGGCCCGCTCAGGGGCTCAGGCGTAGGCGTGTAGTTGGCCATTAAAGCCGCGTCTTTAAGCTGCCCACGGAAGGGGGGAAATAAAGTAGCAGTCTTTTGTTTATGATCAGAAAGGAAAATTGGTAGGGAATGAGTGTGTAGAAATGCGAATAAGAACAAAAGAAAATAACATTTTGATTATTTCTTTTCCTGTTCTTCGACTTTTTTTTTGAGTGTTTCCTGTTCTTCGACATGATCCGGAATCGGAAGAATTTTACTTTCACATTTTCCAAACGTTTCCAGTACCAGTGGAGTACTAAAATCTGAAAGCTATAGTAAATGCGATGTAATGTCGAAAAAAAATAGTAAATGCGATGTGAATGAAAACGGATCATTTGGTTGCTAAGTAAACGCGTCATTCAAGGGACGACAATCTGATCGCACTGCTGTTGATCGTATGTGAAAGAGCAACGATCTTCCGTTTCAAAAATGACAAATAAAAAACCTGCCTTCCCTAAAATAAATGCGCGAGATTTTTGGCGATTGTTGCTGCTTTGATCTAGGTACTGCGAAAGCAAAACAAAGCCTAAAAAATCCAATTAAACCTTCCCTACCGAAAGCAAAACGAGGTCTAAACAAATCCGAACTTTTCAATATGCAACAAAAAAAAATTGAAGCATGTCTCACTGGCGACGAACTGTTCCATTCAAACAGGAGCAACCATCGCGGAGAAGAGCAGAGATAGCAAATCACTGTGCCATTCCAGCACTAAGCCTATATACGAACCGACATCAAAGATCAGAAAAAATAAGAGTGCGTAAATCCGAATCTCGTCACCTTCTCTACGCGAGGACTCACCGGAAGGATCTTCAGGGCTCCTCCTCCGCACCTCCGGTCGCCGCCGGCCGTCTCCCGCCACGCGGCGCCATCCCCGACAGGAACCCGGGTTCGAGCCCGGCGGAGGGTTCGAGGGGGCAACAAGGGGGGCACGAGGGCTTGTTCCAGTTCGAGCTTCGGATTGGGGGTGTTCCTGGACGGACGCTTCTGCAGTTCCGTTCGCTTTCTTGGCTTTGTACCTTCTAGTCTTCGTTTCCTAGGCGGCGTTGTTTCGTTCTGATCGGAGCTGTAATGCTAATCCCAACGCGGTCTTAAATAGGTCTCATCGAGTTCTCCAGGGCAGGGGATGGGATGGTCTTTGCGTTAATTTGTTTTCGTCACTGCGTGCGAGGCGGCATGGGAACTACGAAATTTCAGGTGGAATTGCTGCCTTCCAAACTTATAAGCTTTTACAAATGTTTTATTTGATGTGTATTAATTATCACTAGTAATTATACATGTGTAATATATTTTTTGTTAATACTCCTTTTGTTTAAAAATATAAAATATATTTTAATTGATTAACATAAAATTTTGATCAATAATTATTTCATTAATATATAATATATGTGACATGAAAAATCAACTAAATTGTCCTTGTGTTTGGCATTAGCCTGTGTGTTAAGGAGTTAATTACATAAGGACGATGTTCCGACTTTTTTTTCTGGTTCACACCAAACTGTCACTTTTATAAATAGTGCAATGCAATGAGGATGCATGTTTAACCCTTTTTTTACACATATAGGCACTGATATATTAAACACCTTTCAATATCTTTTGATATATCTAATAGCAAAGATCACAGTATTGATATGAAATATAGGTCAACTCTACAAATTACAAGTACGAATAATGGAATTTATTTTGTTCTACTGGCCCGACGTATTGTATTTCATCCCAAAAGGATTTAGCTGCATAAGCATTTGTGACGTGATCGGTCTATGTTGGGCCCTAAACTTCCTCACTCAGCCTAACCAAACTTTGTCCTGCCCCGTATATCCCCTCTTTGCTATCGTGTTTGGCCTACACTGCATCCTGACTCTGCCACCACATCTGGTCATGCTCTGCTCCACCCTAGTGCAGGCCGTTTGTTACCATAATACCATAACGAATCTGATTCACAAGGAAGATAGACAATGGAACTTCGAGGCACTAGTTTCTTAATTTTAAATATAGCAGGAACTTAGAAAAAATAATTGAGTGCCTTGATTTGCTATTTATCTCTACTAACCTGGTTAGACCATCTGAATTAATCATGGTGATGAATTCAAAAATAGAAGTAGCGCACCAACAAGTACGTAGTACGACCTAAATATCAGCTTGCTTTGAGTAAATGTGGATACCATTTTAAGATAGTGAATAAAAGAGGAGTAATCAAGAGGCAATAACTAGAGGAGAGATTATTGGGTAAATGATTTATTGAAAGTGCATCTATGTTCCTTAGACTTGTGTTTAGTGGTTTTAGTGATTGATGACAACTGAGTTTGTGGACTAATCGATTCCTTGATTTTGAAAAGTGTGTGTATGGATTAGGAACCACTATGCGAAGTTGCATCGAGAGGATGAACCTACGAGTCCGTGATTGATGGCATTAAGGTGCATCATGTGTGGGCAAATTTCAAGTGAAGATGGGCAACCGAAGATTGTGTTCAAGGGAGTGAAAAACATATAATCGAGATGAGGTTCAACGGAAGAACAAGTATTGGCCAAGATGAAATTCACGCTTGAATTCGAGAAGCTCAAAATTGAGCTCATGAGATAAGCCGTGTATGATCAAGGTCTTAAAGCATGAAATTCAAAAAAAGAATTCAAGATGTGGATTCAAAAGATCATGATAGAGCTTAAAGGATGAACCACAAGTGATCAAGTGGTTTACTGAGTAATGTCAATCATGCTAACCATATTCCATGTGTTTAAAAAGTGTGAGGATTATGTTCACTTCATGTGCTTACATCAAGAGGATGATCTCACCAAAACCTAAGTGAAGATGACATCAAGTGTTGATGGTCATCAATCTGCAATCAGTGTTGCCGTAAGCCTTGGATAGTGCTTCATACGAGGATGATCCTAAAAAAGGTTAAGGTGGTCAGTGTGCAAAGATGAACCTTAAACGAAAGCTTCAATGTTGATAAGCACCAAGAGATGACGAATCAATGTGTGCAAGTTCAAGTCAAGTATTGTGTAAAGACATATACTTAAGTTTGTGGTCCATGAAGCTATGGTGGACAAGTTAATGAAAATGTCATCAACAGAAAGCTTCCCATATTGGATTATGAGGATTATATTGAAAACTTCATCAAGCAATGAAGACTGAAGAAGGATTTTGACTTGAAGCGATGTTGATTGCCTTCCTCAAGCTCAAGTGAAGTAATCAAGAAAAATGTATGTTTAGCTAGGTGTTCCTATTTTTATTGGTCTCAAGGTGTTACAGAGAGACTGGATTATATGATAGATAGCCGTTCCATCAAGATGAGCTACCAAACAAGTAGCTTGAGCTAGTTGCGTGTCAATTGCTCAAACCATTGCATAAGTTGCATCCTTCTCGTTGTTGGTCTTGATTTGAATCTTGTGTAATCCAATTGTTCCTTTATTGGTCTTTACTGACTCGGTTGGATCATTGCATCGAGGAGAAAAAATTTTCTCAATTCGGATCAACTGTTGGCCTTCTAGGCAGTCTTTCTCTGTGTTGAAGTCTATTATGTCAGAACATCCAACTTTGGTGTCAAATCATCTGAGTTTCTCCTCTTTGAGAAGAGTCAGGGAACTTGTTGTCTCTGAGTTGCCCCTATGTTTGCTTTTCTAGATGTCAGAACACCCAAATTTTTCATGGAACCTCTAGGTTTTGGTTCTATACACATCTAAGTCCTCCGGCTTTGAAAGAAGGAGCTGCCGAAATTTTTTCAGATCCTCCACTTTGGATTTATCCTTGAAATATCAGATTGTTTGAGTCTGATGTTGGAACCTCCAAGAATGAGTAATGTCCATCCGCTGTTGAGGTTCTTTGAAATCTCGGAAGGTCCGAGTGCAATGTCAGAAACCTCTGGGAATCCATTTTGACCACGCCTTGGCAAGGCCATTCAAAATTTCGGAGGGTCTGGGTTCAATTTGGAACCTCTGACATTCATTTATGTCCTTGTGCTCTAAAAGTCAAAACCTCCATGTTTGTGTCGGAAGTTCCAATATTTGTTTCTGGACAGTCAAAGTAGCCATTGTGTTCAAAAGTCGGAACCTCCGGGTCCGATGTCAGAAGTTTCGAGTTCTTCTGCTTTTTGCTCTAATGACTAGTTTTTTAGGAGGTAGCTGATGCCCTTGGGATCATTTATTTAGTCTTTCTTGGTGTTCTATTCTACTTAATAGCCTTTAGGGCATGAATTCTCTTAGTGAGGTGTGAGAGGGAGTTATGCATTATGTTGCACTTGATGATTGCATTAGTTGCATCAGTTTGAGTTCTCTGTGTCGATTGTGTTCGAGTGGAAGTCTGAGCGTGTTACTCTTGGAGGCCACCACCTCCTAGATGGTTTGTTGGAGTTAAGTTTGGTGATATCTTCAGTGGAGGTTGTGAAGAGGTTCGAGAAGTTGTGAGTGGTTGTAGAGCTCACCATTATCGGAGTGGAGGAATGAGCTATCAATAGAGAGTGGTTCTTGCTAAAGACATAGACCTAGAGGGAGGAGCTCAATTTAGAGCTGGCTTGTTCGTTAGGACAAGCTTCCTCAATGAAGACGTAGTGATATCGATGAATATTCGAACTTTGAGAACAAACATAGTTTGTGTCCTTTGTTCATTTATTTTTTTATAATCCATATCTTGTTATTCTTACTTGTGTAATTATCTTGTGTAGAAATTGCTTTGCATTCTTGTCACCTTAGGATTGCTTATCTTGTTTTAGACTTAGAGAGTTGCTGCACTTAGCTGAGCCTAGACCTTCTAAGTTTTGAACTAGTGAAAATCCGCGTAGCTCGCATTAAGAATTAACTTAGATCATAGTTATCTAGGCGATATCTAAGGTCTTTAATTTATACAACTTTTTTGTTAGCCGTTGGATTAGATTGAATGATTAGGATAAAATGCGTCAAACCCTAACTCATATTTTTACTCTACCTCCGTGGGATGCATGCAGTCAACCTTTTGAAATTTAACTACTAATATATGTAAAAGTACTTCGATACAATCTATGAAAATAATATCATTAACTTCGTATTGTAAAATTCTTTTATACTATGTGATTTTTATTATCTTTGATGGCATATCATGATTCATAGTCAAAGTTTTGTCTTAGATTGATACAGAATAGCCTATTTGGTCTTAGAAGCTTAATTTAGTCTCCCAAATTTTTGAAAGGTTCATCACAACTCTCTTAACTTTTTAGACTTCATGTCATGCCATGTGGACGTGCTCACGTATAACCGACCCATCTGATGACTCTGCGCGGTGAAATGTCTGATTTGTGGCTTTCTTATCAGTGTGTTCCTTTTTCTCGTACAAGACATTATTTTTGCATTGGCCAACTTATTTGTACGACCTAGTTGTTAGCAGTTTGCCTGATCATTCTCATACGTATCCTATCATAGCTCCGGAGCACCCATTTTTTACGACCGAACCGAGAAAAGAAATAGATGATTAGCTCGAGAGCAAAACAGACAATTCACTTCGGCTGGGCCATCAAATAGGTCTAGATCTCACAACACATGTATGGTGCGCCATGGCGTCCCAGCGATTTATTTGGCTCGAAATTAAATGTCCGGGGAAATGGATGGACCACTTTGAAAATTGAGCAACCAAATTGAGTCTAGAGTGAAAGTTCGTTGACCGAATTGGCTATTTCCCTTATGGGTGTTGAATGCAACGTTGCCGAAAAACACCGCAAAAGATGTACTAGTATACACCTCAATTATTCTACCACTTGCAAAAAGTTCGAAAAAAGATCCGCAATACAATGAAATAGTTACTGATATTTTATGCTATCCATATCTCCCCTTCTTTTTTAATTACATTGTAGAAAGAGATCCAAACTTACCTAGTTGTTGTCAGTTGTAAAACATATCCAAATTCTCGCATGCATCTGGACAAACCCTTCTTTAAACTCTTGACTACAGTTCTTTCAGTTGGAAGTGTAGTATACAATGGATAAAAGGGCAGTGGGACAGTGATGCATGTGACCTGGGGGAATAGAGCTATAGAGCTAGTGGCCTGGATTAATCTAGCATCCTTCTCCCTCTCCAATTGGATGATTTTTTATCCTCTAAGATAACCCACTACGCATGCGTCTTTTAACGAAAGGATGATTCGACTTTTTGACCTTCTGATCGCAGAACAAGATCCACTTTGTGGATTGTTGTCCCTACCAGTTTCTCCCCGCGTTCACATGTTGGGAGGCACGTACTGCTAGTTTACAGGAGAATGCTCGATGCTATAGCGTTTTCCAGATGCTATGACGTAGATGTTTTCTCAGAGAGAAGAGGACATAATGTTGATGTAGTAGTGGAAGTATATAAAGAACTGAAGTCTGAACCGGCCCCAGCTCAAAATGACAGGACCGGGTCCGGTTAACGTGATGTTCTTGGTTAGAAAAATGCTTTAGCAGACAAAATATTCCAGCCCATACATTAACGGATCTAATCTGGCAAAATAATTAGCTCGCACAATATTGTCTATGATTGACATGTGTCGGTGTGCTGGACTACTTGCTTCTATTTCTACAGGTTGTCCTTTTCTTTTCTTGTCTTCGCAAGGCTACAGGTTGCCATATGGCTGTACCGTTTTGGGTATTTGTTGATAAGCACATACTACTACTTAATTCCTTTTCACTTGAAAATCACTAGATGCATGACTTTTTCAGAGAATGATGTTTTCTGGCTGTCGAGGTATTGACAAAGAAATGCTGCCAAACGCTGCACATACCTGAACGCATCTCAGATCGGAGCGTCATAATGCAGATATAGTTATTCGCTAAAGGAAAAGGAACGCAGAGAGTTATGCTATGCACGGCAGCTAGCTCTGAGAAAAAAGAATCAGAAACCAACCTGCAATATACGCAGCTCTGAAACGATACCACTGAGCGTCTGAACGAGTTTTCAGACTGCGCCAGAAAGCAGGCTACTCTATTACACGGGCAGGAAGGCAGGCAGATAACTAGTATTGAAACAAGGAACTAACTTTCCAATGCACATGACCGTCAAACAAGCACGGAAATTAAGAATTCTTAATCAAACACATTGGTCAGGAATGAGCACGCACCTAGGACTTCAGCAGAGGAGCAGAGCACGGAGTTAGTTTCGCAAGAGTTGCAAGAACAGAACCGAGCTGCAGTGATCACTGATCAGGAGGAGGGTTCAGGTTTAGGAGGCATGTCCAGTGTTTTCAGACAGAGAAGAAGAAGAAGAAGAAGATGGGGCCTTAGTGTAACCATTTATGGGTAAGGATAAGACTAAAGGCGAGAAACAAAATATAACAAACAACTAGTAGTATAATCAATGAGCAGCCCCGATGGCAAAGCTTTCTGCACCGCGTAGCTGGGCTTAATTTGGCTGTGAAGTCAAAGGCTCTCCTCCAAACACCACGGAGAGAAGCATGTGGCTCTCAGCTTGACCCGTCTAATCCCGGCCAGTTAAACCACGAAGATTCCGCAGCTTTGACATGGATCCGCCTCGCAATAATCCCGAAAAGTTCTGGTCGCCAGATCGATACATCGGTTTTGTTTAAGCAGCCGTGTGCTGCCATGGTCAGTCCACGTACGCCACGCCGTGCTATCATATATATCACCGCAAGTGCGCGCGCGTCGTATGCGCCATACAAAATTGCGTCGTCGGGTGACGACTAAACAACGTCGATATGTCACGGGTCTGGTCACTAATTGCACGAACGCATGCACGCCTCTCTCTCACACACACATGAAGAATTAGGGCTTTGCTGTGAGGCAGTCACGGACATGTGGCACGTAGACTCAACTTTCAGGCACTGTCAAGTTGGGAGTGGAGCTCCATTTTCCCTAGTAGTTTATTTTGTGTCTACGCTCAGCAGTGATGAGACATAGATTATGTGCCCATGTGGCTACCTTTCCGGGCAAATCATGAGCACGTATGCTTTGTTTAGTTCCATGGTGGGTGTTACTCGCAAGTTGCAGGCTCGCAGACCAGATGCCAATGCCCAATGTGGAATGCAAGTGGAGATTTGCAAGGCCAACGGCCACCACGGCCGTCGGTGCACATGGCGGGGAATGGATTGAGAGATCGTTCGAGCTGGACACGCGATCACTTTTCGGGGGTGTGACCGTGGAGGTCGTGAGGATTTCAGGGTATGGCAGGTGGTGAGATGGCCACGGTCGGAGCGAGCGACCTTTTCAGGGGGACGAATGATGCGCGCGCTTAAATCTCCTGGATTAATCTGGCACGAATCGGGGGACGTATCGGCCCGGATTATGTAGTTAATTGGCACGGATATGGTAGGATTTGGAAACCGGGGATCATATATGTTTGGGTGTCAGGATAGCTGCAGCGAGATTTCGAACGTATTAAGTTATGCTTGTACTGTTTCATCACGACAATGGTGTGCCGCCGCCATGTCTCCGTAACAAACTATTAAATTACTTCTGCATTCACGAGGAATAGATGGTGGCTGTAGTTGGATCGATATCCGGCACAAGAAAAAGAAAAGATGTATGCTGGCTATGCCAGCTTACAGAGGAAGGACAGTTGTGTAGAATTAGCTTGAATTCCAGGCAACTTCGTAGCCATCCGATTCGGCGCATCTTCTCCCAATCAGGCAGCGCACCAACTACCTCAGGCGGACTCATCGGTGACATGGAAGCGACAGCGGCGACAGAGCCGAGAAAGAAGACTGCACCGTAGTAGTTCGGGTCATGAGGTGGAACAATCACTGAGACGGAGCAGTAACAGCGACAGAGCCAAGGAAGGAGACCACACCGAAGCGGTTAGGGAGCCGAGGGGAGAGACATCGCCGTAGTGGTTAGGGGTTAGGATTAGGGCTGGTTAAGTTGAGAGGTTCACTAGAGAGGAGGGGTTTAGAGGGAAGACTTGATCTGGCAACGACATCCGTCGAAATTGACGAGTCGGAAGCGACGACAATGTGGAGGCTGCAGCACCGGCGGAGGCGAGATTGGATTGGAGAGGTGATGATGGCAGAGTGAAGAAGAAGGCTGAGGAAGAAGAAGAAGATGGATGAACTTGGATGGGGATCCAATGGTTGGGGAAGGTGACTATAATTTACTAGAAAGATCCTTCTTTATAAAGGGGAAGCTATTTTATAAATTTGCACGGGGAAGCTGAGTTGCGAGCTTTCCAACAACTCTTTGTCTCATGCACGCTCGCCGTCGGAAACCGCGTGCATCCACCTCGCGGTCCAACTCCCGGGTCCAACCCACCCGTGCACCCGCTCTTGCTACCCCACCCATGAAGCTCCTTCTCTAGCCAGTGCCTGGTGACGTCCCCATCATCACCGACGTCCCCATCATCACCGCTAACAAAAAATAAAGTAAAATATCACTTTCAACTCGTATGCAACAACTTTCAACTAACCAGCACCCAACTTTCAACAAAAATCATTTCAACTGGATGGATAACGACTTTAAGCTAGATAAATCTTAAGTTTCAACTTCACATTCATCAGCTTATAATCGAAATCAAATACAAACTATTCCAGCTTTTAACCCTACAAATCATAGCTTTCAACTCCCACAATCCCAATTTTTGACCTTACAAATCTTAGCTTTCATCTCCCAATATGTCACTTTTTAACCATATGAATCTTAGCTTTCAACTCTCATAATCCGTAATACTTAACCGTTTCGAATCCCAACCCAGATCCCTAATTTTAACCTCACAAGCATGAACTTACAACTAAGAAATGCTAGGTTTCAACTAGAAAAATGAGGAATAAAATCCAAAAATTACAGATTTGGCCACAAGCATCCCTACCCCCTCCTCTCATTTGCCGCCGATGCCGCCGCGAGAAGGCACGTCAATGAAGTAGGGATGCAACACCTCGTGTCAGGGCTCCACTTGCGGGGGCGGTGGCGTCCTTGTCAGACTCTACCAGCAAGGGCTCCTCGTCTGACTCAACCAGTGGGGGCGGCGGCGTCATCATCGGACTCGTTGTCGTTGGACCCCACCTGCAGGCAGAGCGCGAGGTGCAATCGCCAGCATGGGACAAGGCGACACAAGCTTTGCAGTGACAGGGCTGAGGTGTGTTCATATGGTACTATGGTAGCTAGGGTGCGATGGATGGGAAAAGAAGGTGGCCAGTAGGAGAATTGACTCTATGGATAAGAATAAAAAGAGAAAAAAGTGATCCAACCATGTGAACAACGCGCTTGCCCGTTCGCTAGAGAAGAAGCCAGCGCAATGTCGTTATTAGAGTGCCCGTTTTATAAGCTGGGTTAGATGCCTCTTCTTTATGAAAGAAAAAGTTTAGTTCTACGTTTCTCTTGACTTATAATTTCAAGTCTCATCGAGATTTTTAGACTTGCCATTTGTCTTGCAAGACAAAGAAACTAACCATCAAATTTTTTTTTATAAGGAAAACTAACCATCAAAATTCATGCTACTTACTTCCCGTCAAAGTATTTCTTTGACGAGTATCTACACATTTATGACCATGGCGCTGCTGCCAACCGGAACAATTCCAATATCATGTGGGCCCATGGGAAGCTGTGTTCGGCCTGAATTCGACTCCTGTTTTGGGATCGGCATTCTGGACTGGATTGAGTAGGGCGACGTTATGAATCGATTCGCGTGCTTTATGTTCTCTCATATGAGCCCGGTACAACGCAACAATGCGGACGCTCTCAGTATACGGGCTAGAGAACCGCGAACTGAACTGTGGAACCCGTATGCTCCACTTACAACGGCTTGCTGGCCGGCCCACGTAGCCAGCGGGCTTTGCCTGTGTTGCATCCCGCTCTACGCATCCCCCCGCGTGGGACATTTTTCTTCAGCCCGATAAATTTCGTTGTACCTGTACGTGAGCTTTCTTTCTTCAAAGTCCAAAATCCACAATTTATAAATTGAGCATCCAAATTATATTCCGTTTGAACCCTGTTCCATATTATGGAATTTTAGAAACACGATCCCACTTATATATATATATATATATATATATATATATGTATATATATTTATATCAAACGCTCGGGAACGCTTCAACACCGTAGTGTAACAATTCATGAATCGACAAAAATAAAAAATTGTAATTGATAGACTATATCTAAATATTATCCGGTCATTGATCTTAGTTATTAATGATCTACTATCAATAGATATTTATATTTTTACACCTTACACAAAAACTAGCAAAGCTTTAAATCTGCGTATTGATCTAATATTAGTGACCGGCAATCTGGACCTTCACTCCGTGAACTGATCTAATATTACATACAAATGATTAGCTAGATCATGATTCAAACTTTAATTTCGTATGATCCAATATCATGTACAAACAACCTACCAACTCAGTACAACATTGCTCTGTCACTGTTAGCCGGCTCGTGATCTAAACTTTAGTTCTACATACTAATCTAGTATCACATAGAAACGACTAGCCGTCTAACATACAGAACAACAATCAGCTCATCGATCTGAATTTTAATTGTAAGTATAAATAACATATCCTGCCGTAATATGATGTTATTAGAAATAGCATAATAATACATAGCTACGTAATTTAAAATTCTAAAGATG